>VXBX01008453.1:138920-237329 GCA_013400415.1 Scytalopus superciliaris | reverse complement strand
AGTCTGCTGAGGAACTGCCCAGACCCTGCGAGCAGGGGATGCCTCATCCTTCTCCATCCCACAGGTACCACTTCCATGAGCCACCTTCTCCTCCCCAGGACCAGCTGCTTCCAGGTCCTCCTGCCTCAGAAGGAATTCGCTGCAGAGAAGGGATTATCCCAGGAATGATTGCTGAAATATCCACTGATGGACCAGGTGGAGTGGGATGGCACTGCCCACCCTGCCAGGGATGGAGGAACTGTCCCCCAGAGACAAACCATACCCACACAGAGAGAGGACGGCATGTGCAGGGGGAACAGGGGTGGAGGGAGCCCTGCCAGCCTGTTCCAGGTGAGCAGCTCTTCCTCCCCAGCTGATGGAGAGTTTTCTGCACAGGCTCAGGTGTTACACAGACCACAAAGAGAAGTTAAACCAAAACAGCTTGGTGGGTGAGCTTCACCTCCAGCTTAGCACCACCCCAGATCCCACCACCTCCAGGGTGACTCTCATCAGCTCCCACCACCCTCGTGTCCACTGGTGACAGAGTTGCCCCAAAGCCCAGCCAAGCAGGGCCCTCCTGCCCACACACCCCACAGGCTGCACTGCAGCATTTCTGGCACCTCACAGCACCCACAGCCAGGTACCAACATTGTCCCACCCCCAAACTGAGCCCTGCTCGTCACACTGTCCCTCCAGAGGTGTGTGAGAACCTCACTCCACAGGCTCCCTCATTCCCTCTTCACTTCCACTTGCTGAGGAGCTGCTGGAAACAAACACAAAACCAAGCCCATAGCAGTGCTGGCCACGAGGAAACCTGCTGGGGCTCATCCACCCCTCCAGCAGGGAAGGGACCTGCTCTCCATAGTCTGGGAGTGTGGAGAAGCTCCTGAGAGCTTTAATTCCCAGAGCTCACTCCCAAGTTCGTCACACCCCTGACCATCCAGGTCCAGAGCGAGTCAAGCTGCCTCTTGGTGTCACTGGCAGCCCAGTGCCAGATGCCAGCAGCAGGTTCCTGTCCCTCCAGAGACACCCTGCCTGGCCACCAGCCAGTCCCAGCACGGAGCTTATCTGCAGGGAACAAGGATGGGCAGGGGAGAACCTCACCCAGCAGAAACACCCTCATCAGTGCCCCCCCTGCCTGCCAGGGTGAGCCCACACACCACAAGTGTGTTTGCTCACACCAGTTTAGGAAGACCTTCCAAAATTCTGAGACACCCTGGCCTGACAGCAGGTTGAAGGACCAGCAGAAGGAGTTGGGACAAAGTGCAATGACATGAGGGAAGGCCCAGCCATCCCAGCCTGGGGGACGATGTGACACTGGTCCCAGAGCACCCTCACAGGACACATTCAGGAAGTCCAGAGCAGCACTTCAAAGCCAGGCTGAAGCTCCCGGATGGTACCACACAAAAACCTTTTGGCCCTGGTGATCAAGTCATGTTGCCAGAGGGGTTCGAGGTTGCCTTAGGCTGAGCTTTACTCAGCACAGAGTCATCTCTCCTCCTTCACAGCACCACAGAAGGTTTTCCTACAGCCATACAAGACAAATGACAGCTCTGATTCCCTCCCAGGGAGGAAGAGCAGGAATAAAACCCCAGAGGAATAAACTTTACAAAAATCCTGACTAGACAACATTTGCTCCTGATACAAAACCCATTCTGAGGGAGATTTTTTTTTTTGTATTCAGGAAAGCTGCACAATCACCCAGGGATCAAACACATTTATTTAAAGGCTTAGGTTTTAGCCCTCAAAAAAACATCTGTGGCTTGGCAGAAAGGGGAGCCAATTGAGTTTAAAAAAGTGTTACCTTCTCAAGGCACGGGTGCAGCACAACCCTGGGCCGGGGTCTTCACACCTCATCAGCTCAGTGTGGGAGAATCTCACCGACAGGCAAGCCCAGGTGAGAACAACCCCCTGAGCACACTCACTCCCCCTTCTCCTCCTGGGTGCTGCTCCGGGAAAGCGCTGCCTGCAGTTCAGATGCTGCCACAGAGGGGGGAAAACCCAAAAGCAAGAGAGGGGGAAACCCTGGAGCTCTGCAAGGCTGAGAGCAGGACACAGAGCCACACTGAGCACGGCTCTGTCTCCAGGGGCTAATAAGGCAGAACACTGTAAACCCTAATCCTGTGTTAAGAGCTTTCATCAAAAAGCAACAGTATTTATTAGGGAGTTATAGGAGGCAATAAAAGTGTTTTCATGCAGTGTTTACACTAACATGGGGGACTCTCTGCTAGCATTTGCCCCTTCATTTTTGTTTTAAATACATCTTTCTGATGAAATAAGCCCTTCTGAACAAGGCCACCCTTTGTAAAGCAGTTCTAAGTTTCTGGCTGGCCGCAGTAACTGGCAGAGCCCTGGGCTTTTCTTGCCCTCTCTTTTGTTGCTTTGCTTTTCTGTTCAAAGTTCAAACAGCCCCAAAAGCCCCCCAGCAAGCTGCATTGTGCTCCTGGCATTATCCCCCCGCTGTCCAGGGCTCAGGGAGCCACAGGGAGGGCAGCGAGTGTGGCCCAAAACACTTGATCTCCAAAAATTCAAGGCACTCCGATCACTGCTTGTACAGAAGAACCTTCTCCACAGAGGAACTTGAGTGCAAAACTGTCCAAATCTGAGCCAGCTGCTACTAAAAACACCCATCACCAAGGAGAAGTGATGCCATCAGATCAAATACATTTAAAATCAGGCACAAGAGGAATGCACACCAAAATCCAGCCCTCAGAAGAGCCAGGTTGGCTTCCAGATGTCACAGCTGTGCTTTGCTGCAGGCAGAAGGATCCCAAAAAATAGTCAGGACCCAGCCCAAGGTCACAACATCCCCCACGTCCTCTCTGCTCTGCACATGCAACACAGTCTGAGCCAGACAGGTGAGGTGAGATGGCACCTGAGTCCGGTTCAGAAGCCACTGAACCCCCACAACATGTAGTTTAATTTACAGCTGCTCCTCAAACAGTTCATGATTTCCACTGCTGGTGACAGCGTGACCACCCATTACTCCCATCTGCCTTAGGGCATCCCTGAAGGGGTGAGTCCACCTTCCCCAGCTCAAGCAGAGCCATTCCAAAGGGCTCTGGGGATCCTTTCCCAAGGAGCAGTCCCAGTTCAGTGCCTCCAAACTGGGTCCTGACAACCTGCCAGAGCTGTGGCTGTAGCCCATTTGGGTAGTTTCCCCCGTGGCTCCTGCAGCCCTGTCCCTGCAGGCAGGAGGAGGATCCCTTCTGGAGTCTCACAGCACTGACCTCCCGGCTCAGCAGAGGCAGCTGAGCAGGGACACGTTCCTGCTGCCAGTTCCTTGGGAAGGAGAAGCACCTGCATCTCCAGCTCCTCTAACTGAATCTGCCAGAGCACCTGAGTCCCACAGAGACACTGAGCAGTGCCTGCTCCCCCCACAGCAGCACCTCACCCTGCCCACTCCAGCCTTCCCCAGGGATCAGCATCCCTCCCACCCCGGGAGGCACCGTGGCAGGAACACTCCTGGCCACGGCGCAACTTGACCTCCTCCTGCCAGCACAAGAAGTGGGATTGCATTTCTCTTCACAGACACTGCGCTTGCAAAGCACCTTCACACTTCAGCTGGGAGACTCTTCCCACCAAAACACTGGTGTCCCCACTGAGAGGGGCTGCAGAATGACCTGAGCCTGTCAACAACACCCCAAAAAGGGTTATCATGGACTCATCAAGCGAAGCTTGAGGGGTGCCACGTCTCAGACCACCTTGTGTTTAAGAAACCTGAACATGGAAAGCATCTGGGAAACTCTCAGAAAAAGCAAGTCCCAGCAGATCCAGCTCTTTTTGCAGCAAAGCCTTTGAAAAGGAGAGCACAAAAATACTGCAGCCCCCTCTGCTTCACAGTTTCTCCATATCAGGGATTTTAACTCACCACACCTGTGGGAGGGATTGAGGTGAACCAGGAAGACTTTTTTCCTCCCCCCCAACCAAATTCTGCAGGGAAATGAGAAAGCTGATTTCTGAAAACATCACCTGCCTGACAGCAGAGAAGGACAGTGTTCTGGTGAACCCTATTCCTGCCTCCAAGCTGGAATCTCCCCTTCACAACACCAGGCAAACCGAGATGCAGCTTCTTCCCAAGGCCTGAGTCACCAGCCGTCTCCCCCCCTCGCTTTCCTCCCTCCAGCTGTGACCGTGATTATAAAAAGATGTCTCAATTAGCAAGAGCTGAGCAATTCCTCCAGTCTCCAAACCCTTCAGAGGAAATACATTCCAAGCCGGCAAAGAGCAACACTAACAATGTCTGGGCAATAAAAGCTTCTCTTGTTTATATCAAAGTAACCTCAAACATCCTTTCCCCAAACAGGCATCCCTGGCCCTCCGTGCCGCTCAGTGGGCTCACACGCTGCAAGGGCTGGTGTTCTCCTCCTGCCGGGTCCCTGGGAGCAGACAGCACTAATTTCTGTGTGTGTTATTGGTTGCAGGTCTAGACTGGTGTGGTCTTTTTGTTGTAGCGAGCAAAATAAGGGAGTCATTCATATTTTTCCAGAATTCACACAGAAGTGCTCTTGTGCATCTCAGATACCCGGAATCAGCAGCCTCGATCAAGTGTCCCTCGCTCCCGGGGCCAGCACCGAGGCTGGAGACCCCTCGGACCCCAGCAGAGGAGGGGAGTGTCCATCGTCCTTGCTGGGCACCTGCCCCGGGGCGACACTTTGGGGCAAGGTATTCCCACGCTAGGAGAAGGGGAAAGTCGAGCGTGTGTCCCTAAAAAAACCGCCAAAACCCTACCAAAAAAACCCTCCAAACCAAACGAAAATACCAAAACCAACGAAGAAAAATACCAGCCACGCTATTTTCCTCAGTGAGAGCGGGACCCCTCCCCGTTCCCGGGACCAGGCGCTCGGCCCCCCAACGCGGAGCATCCCCCGGGGGGAGCCCCCTCGGCCCCGGGGCAGGGGCAGCGACGGCACCCGGTGGGACACAAAGGCGAGGGGAGCACACGGGGGGCCAGCTCCGTGCCGGGACCCCCGGGGCCGCACCGCCTAACGGGACCCGCAGCAGCAAGTGCGGGATAGAGGAGCCTCGGTTCGATCCTGGTCCGACCCCCCGAGCCGAGAAGGGCACCCACCTCCTCCTCTTCCTCCTCCTGCGAGCCGCGTCCCGCCCGAACACTCCCGGCGCTGCGGGTGCCCCGGCGCGGGAGCGGCAGCATCCTCGTCCTCCTTCTCCAAACCCTCCTTCTCCCCCTTCTCCAGAGGGCCGGGCACGGCCCCGTTCCCATCTCCCGACAGCAATATCCCCGGAGCAGGACGCGGTGCGGGGATACGGGAGCGGAGCGTCTCCTCCGCGGCCAGGGATGCTCCAACTGCAGCTGCCGGGCCATTCCCCCTTATATAGCCCCGGGGGGCGGGCGGGCGGCGCGGCTTCACGGGACTTGTAGTTCCTCCCCCCGGCCCGGAGCCACCGCCCTCCGTCGGTCTGTCCCTCCCTCCCTCTCTCCGCCCGTCCGGCCCGGGAGGTGCGGGAGGACCGGGGCTTTTCGCTCTGTACTGGCCCCTCTCTGCTTCCCACCATCCCCGGGGGGAGAGCCGGTGGTTTTGCCTGGAAAAGCCCGTTTTTTCCCCGGGGCTCCCGGAGTCGCATCCCTGGCACAGCCAAAGCGACCCCGTGCAGAATCCGGCCCCGAAACTGTAAATGAGTAACTGCACCAAAACCTCAGCACGCAGACCGAGTGCTTCAATTGTCCCGTGTATTGGTTATTGTTTAGTTTAATTATTGTCCCAATTATTAATTTAACTTAATTATTAACCCATCCGTGGAATGAATGAGCAATTAACTGTGCTCTTAACTGAGGGGCTCATTTAAGGCCCGTTCTCCCAAGCACATTCAGTCCAGGCAAAGTCACCTGGCAGGACAGAGCCTTGCCCCACGGGTTTCCCTGCTGTCCCATGAACGCCACGTGCTCTGGGAAATGTCCTAAAGGGGCTATCAGGCACGAGGAGGTGGCAGCCACTGTGCCCAGGGCCCCCTCCAGTCGCAGCCCCTGTGCCACAGGGACAGCTGAACTGTGCCAGGGGAGAGGGAGCAGAAGGTGCTGCTCGGGGAGGGGATGATCCTGCACAACCCTCATCCAGCTGGATGCTGGGCTTGGCTCCAGGTGGGCAATGTCCCCCCTCACGGGCTGTGCAGGGACAGGGACAGGGACAGGGACAGGGACGGGGAGCCGGTGTGTTCCCACCTGCACCAGGGCACGATTTACCCTCCCGGGCTCCAAAGAGCTGATGAAGTGAAGCCACAGAAGTTTTCTGGGACAAGTGAGCAAGGGGGGCTGAGGCAGCAAGAGGGAAAGCGGAGGGGAAGGAAAAAAACCCTCCTGGCAGGTTTTCAGGGCCTGAAGCCGGAGTGGAAATGCTTCCCTTCCCTTAATTGCTTCGAGACCAGATGAATTTCTTGAAGAAACCGCAACTGAAACGCTGCACAAATCACATTGTTGTGCTTGTGTTGGCTGCCTGCTTAAGGAGGGAAAAGGTCATCGTTTATGGTATATAAAATAGAAAAAAGAGCCATATTTGAGCGCTGTGGAGGAGGGGGTTGTGCTGCTTTTTCCTACCCACATTCTGGAAATTAAAACCTGTTTGGCAAGAGCCAGAACACGACTCACAGCGAAGAGCAGAGCTGGGGAAATGCACTGATGGGGGGCTCTGCTGCAGCCCCCCTGTGTGTCCCCCTGTGCCACCCCAGCCCTGTCCCTTGGCTGGGGGGGTGATGCCCATGTGGAGGAGCAGGGCTCTGGGGGCTGCTCCCATGGGATTCCCCATCCCATGGGGGTGGCTGATGCCAGCCCAGTGCCAGCCCAGCTCTGCTCTGTGGCAAGTCTCTGCAGCTTCAGAACCTGAGAGGGTGAAGCACCATCTGTCTGACAGTCCTTCCCTGTTGGAAGTGGCAGGAAAGTCCTGATTCCAGCCTCTGGGAGCTCCTCTGGTTTCACTCAAGCACAGAAATTTGGCTGCTCTCTTTTTCTCCCTTTTCTCATCCATCAGTAAAATGATGGAGCTTATTTTGCCCTATCCCTGGAAGTGTTCCAGGCCATGTTGGAACTAGTGGAAGGTGTCCCTGCCCATGGCAGGGGAGTGGAATCATAACCCAAACCATAATAATGGTTTGCATTGGCACCAAAAGTGGCAAATGCCAGTTTGAGGGTTATAGTGGGGAGGGAGGTGCTGGACATGCTAAGGTCCAACATCCCAGCCAGGAACCACAAAGCCAGGACTGGGATGCAGATGGACAGACAGACACAGGGATGCAGAAGTGGCCCAGGTGCCCTGCAGCAAAGACTCATCGTGCTGGGTGGGACAGGAGCACTTGGCCCTGTGATGCTGCTGGGCAGGATGAGACCCAGAGCCCACTGGAGCCAATGGAAAGGCTCTTGCTGATCCAACAGCACCTGAACGAGGTCTCCAAAGGGCTCCTGGGTACCTCTGCACTGCCCAGACACCCCCAGCCAGCTCCAAGACAGCTCTGAGGAAGGAATTGCAATGGAAAACTGTACTGCTCCTTCCCAGAAGAGCCTGACATTGATTTATGGGATGCTCCCAGCCCCGGTTTTGCAAGAGTATGACGTGATGGTGGAAGGTGTTGGGAGATGCCACGAGGGTGCCAGGGGAGGCAGTGGGTGCTCTGCACACACAGACACGGCTGCAGGGGCTGCAAACACAAACACACAGACGCTGTTTTTAAGTGACAGCTGGGCCCCCCCTCCCCAGCTCCTTGTGAGAGGACAACATTCCTGTCTCGCATTCCTCAGCCACTGCTGAGACGGGGAGGGGAGTCCTGAGCCAGAGGAAAAAGCACAAAGTTTTAATGAGGAGTGTGGGCCGGGTGCTGGAGTGCTGGGGTGGGTGGTGTGGGCAGGGAGGGGGCAGGATTGCCCACAAAGCAAGACAAAATGTGTGTGGATCAGGGAATAGGGTAATTACACGAGAGCCTGTGGATGTAAGAATGTCAACCGGATGTTTGCAAGGCACAGAAAATCAGTGGTTTCCCAAGAGATCTGCTTGGAGCAGCTGAAAGCATCCTTTATCCCACAAGGGCAGGGACCTGCAGCACCCTGTGGAGAGGAGGATGGGGTGGTTTGGTCCGAGGGCTGCTGAACACACAATCACAGGATCGTTTAGGTTGGAAAACACCTCTAAGGTCATCGAATCCAACCTTTACATATCAAGTCCAACATGGGACAGGACTGTGGCCACTGGATCTGCTGGCTCTGAGCTTTGTGACACCTTTTAAGGAGAGGAAACCCTCAGTGCAGCGACAAGTGGAAAGGGAAGAGGGTTTTGCTGGAGAGGGAAGCTCTGCTCCTTGCTCCAGGGCTGGCTTTGGGGCTCCGTGTCACAGCAACGCTGCCAAAGGGGGCTGAGAGACCAGCAGGAGGATGGACAGGCACCGGTTCTTCTCCAGAAGAGTATTCCTGAAATAGGGAATTACCAATGGCCAGAGTTTGGCAGGGAGGAAGGACTGGGCTGCTGAGTCCTCCAGGCACCCAGGGAAAGCAGCGGGAAGCGATGGGAGCCCTGCCCTGCCCCGCAGCAGCACAGGGAGGGGGAGCCAGGGAAACTGCTCCTTCCTGTACAAACACCTTGGGGGAGCACAGTTGGGTTCACAGCCCCAGGTCATGTTGCTTTTACCACACCAGCTCGGGAATGGCACATCTGTAAAGTTCCCCGTGGAATTTGCTGTTGATTTTTACCAAAAACAACAACAAAAAAAGCATTTAGTGATGGGCACCAGCACTGGCAAAATAAAGAGATTGGGGAAGGGTGAGCTGGGAATGAGTTCCCACAGGATGGCTGTTCCCAGGGCCTGGCTAGCACAGTAACCTCTGAAAGTCCTCTGACCTTCAAATACCCTCCCCAAACCAGTTAAATATATATAAATATATTGAAATATGGAAACAAAAAGCTTTTTATTTCATGCACTGAGAGTGCCAAGTGCCTGCAGGAGCCAATAAAGAACTGTTGCTCCAGGGAACGGGGAGCTGCGTGGCAGGTAAAACACAAACAACCTGAGTCTTTACCCAAAACTTGAGCCAACCCCCAAATTTAAAAGAAAAAAAAAACAAAAAAACAAAACAAAAACCAACAACCAAGACCAAAAGCTGAGGTTTTGTAAAAGAGGAGGAAAAGTGTGGTTACATGTTTTTAGTTTTTGCCCTGGTGCTGGATCAGAGCCTGGACCACAGGCGTGTGCCGGCCGGTCCCTGGGAAGGACGGGCTGCTCCAGCTGCAAGAGCAGTGGGAAACATCCTCAGAGGGACCTGGAGCAAAGCTGAGGGCCTGCAGGGATGGGAAACCCTTGGGAAGAAGTCCTGTCCCCTGCACAGGCTGCCTTGCCCAGGGGCACAGCACACAGAGGGGTTTGTGCCAGGCAGGTCCACAGCAGGAATCTCACTGCCCTCACTGTCCTGGTGGCTGAGCTCTGCAACGACCCAGAGGGAGGTTGTGGTGAGGGGGGGGTCAGGCCCTTCTCTCAGAAACAGCCTCAAGTTGTGCCAGGGAGATTCAGGTGGGATATTAAGGAAAATTTCCACGCTCTAAGGGTGGTCAAGGAAGGGGCTGGCCAGGACAGTGGTGGAGTCACCATCCCTGGCAGTTTTCAAAAAACAACAGATGTGGCACTTTGTGATATGGTTTAGTTGCTGTGGGGGTATTCAGTCACAGGTTGGACTCATTGGACTCCATGATCTTGAAGGTCTTTTCCAACCTAAACGATTCTCTGATTCCATGAGAGATGCCACAGACATCTCAGTGAAGGGGGCTTGGAGTGTTTACCCCATGTGATGGCCAGGAGATGCCCATCCTGCCCCCCAGGTCATGCCAGGGGTCACAGGGGCTGCCCAGGACCCCAGAGCCAGACTGAGAGCACAGCACTGAGCTGCAAAGTCAGTCTCTGCAGGGAGCAGGAGCAGGGCTGGTGACCTGAGCCACATGGGGACACTGCCTGCTCGGTGGGATCCTCCCCAGCCCACAGACCAGCCCTGCACTCCCACCACAGCCCCTGCCACCAGAAACACAAAGACTGACGTTCCAAGATAACCAGGAACAATTTGGTACCTGCTCCCAACATCCCTTCCACCTTCCACAGATTTCCAGCACACTGGGGAGGGCAGAGCCACGGCGGGTGTGAGAAAAGGCACACCCGTCACCTGTTTGCTCAGTGACACCAGCAGAGAAGGGACGAGCTTTAAGTGCCATCGCCAAGGTCACCCAGGACTCTGGGACACAGGCTGTGCAGCTCCCACAGCCTGGCCCATCAGCCAGGCATCCTGGGGAAGGCAAAACAGCCTTAATTCCAATGGCAAATATCTGATAAACCCCCCAAAATCTCCATAAAACAGAAGCAGAGGAAGGGAACAGGTAAATTATGAACCACGAGAGCCAAATCTGCTCTACAAGGGGACAAGGACAAAGAAAACCCCCACTCCTGCAGCACCAACCCCATGGTAGGGTCTATATGGGCTGTGTGTTTTATCCTTAAGTTACTTAAAAAGAGCTTTAAAGCCAAAACCCCGTTAAAAAGTACATTGTGTTCTCCGCTGGGAAGATAAATTCATTATTTCAACTTGAAAAGGTGACTCATCTAACATCTATTCTAAACAGGCATAAAAACACACACACACGCAGCGAGATTTTCGAGGAGGGCAGTGATTTAGTGTCTCTTTCTTTCTCTCCCCACACTTCTTGCCTCCTGCACAAGGATCTATTGAGAAGCTGCAGAACAAACGTTCCCTTATGCAGCTCCAAAAAAGTCTCAGTCAGTTTGTCTGAGACAGCTGCCTCCGAGCACACTATGGTTACTCATTAACCGGGGCTCCCAGGGCAGGGGAAGAAGGAATAAACTTAATAGACCCTAAACCAGAGGCAGAGAAAAAAAAAAAAAAAGCCCAACAAAAAAAACCCCAAACCACCAGCAAAGCAAATAAATACATCAGGTGTCCTGGAAAATAAAGTGGAAAAAACAGGTGGCACCAGGAGCACCTCCAAGGCAGAGGGTCCGGCTCTGATGGGCTACGGGAGCAGGAGGGGACAATGACATGGGGGAAACGTATGGGGACAAAAGGGAAAGATTATTAAAGGGAAGGAGAAGAAAGAGAGGGGACAGAGAGGCACTTGTGTTCCACGGTGCTTTATATGCTCGGGGTGCCGGGGAGGGATTACTTCACTTCATTGCTGCAAAGTTGCCCGGCTCTGCTCCCCTCCGGAGGGATTCATTCCCTCCCCCCGGCACGTTTTGCATGAGAATGAGGGGCTGCTTCGGCTGGGCAGCATTTCCCGGGGGTCAGTCCACTCCCGAGACCTCTGTGCTGCCAGCAGAGCCCTGGGTGAAGTGTCCTGGCAGGAGAGGGTGGGAGCTCTCCTGCCTCCTCCTCCTCCTTGGGTTCCCACTCCCAGCCCTGATGAGTGATGCTTGTTCTCTCGCTGGATCTCAAAGATCTCCTCCAGCCCAAGGTGCTCCCCTGGCCATCACCACCCCCTTCCACTGCTCCCTCCACAGAAGATACATCCCCAGGGGCCAGCTGCACCTTGTGCTTTCATTCCTCACCTTCCCCAGATATGGATTTTGGGGAGAAAGACATCCTAGGAATCATAGTTTAGGTTGGAAAAACCCTTTAGGATCCTCAAGTCTAACCATTCCCTGTCCCCATGGGCCACTCACCCACGTCCCCAGGTGCCCCATCCACAAGGCTTTTAAATCCCCCCAGGGATGGGGACTCCACCACTGCCCTGGGTAGCTGTGCCAAGGCTGGACAGCCCTTCCCATGAAGAAATTTTTCCTAATATCCAATCTAAACTTCTGGCACAACTTGAGGCCATTTCCCCACGTCCTGTCACTTGTTACGTGGGAGAAGACACCGATCCCCCTGTGGCTCCAACCTCCTGCCAGGGCTTTGTGGAGCTCATGGGCTCGTCTGCAGGGCAGGTCCATGGCAAGGAGGGGGTCACTGCCTGCTGAGAGGCAGCATGTCCCCAGACTGTGTCCCCAAACGCCTGGGGACACTGGGCAGTGTCACTGTCCCTCCTCTGCCAAGGAGCCCTCCCTGCCCAGCCCTCAGCCCACAGGAGAAGGAAGGTGCCACCTGACATCTCCGTGAGATCCTGACAGAGAAGGGTAATTAGAGTTGTAATAAAAAGCTGAATCTAGCTGTGAACAGGGGCAGTAAAAGAGCCCTGCCCGCCCTCCAGAGCTGCTCTGCGGAGCCGTGGCCACTGCCAGCATTAATCCTCTGTTTTCTGTTTGCCCAACACGCTCTCCCCAGAGATAAGGGGGGGCAAGGGACTGTAATTATCTCCCTGCCTTTTGTCATGTGCTTTTTGGAAACAATTAAGGGATTGCAGTCAAAGGAATGGGGTGGGGATGGAGCAGAGCCAGGACATCGCTCTCCCACAGGACCACAACCCTCGGGACTTTATGGGATCCATCCCAAGCTGACAGTACCGTCCTGGGGTCACCTTCTCCTGGAGCAGCCCAGCCCTGTGGCAGCCTGGAGAGGGCAGGGACATGGGGATCCCTGTGCAGCCTCTGCACAGGCACGAGCAGGGCCACGGAGCACATGCACACCCAGAGCCCTGGGGACCACTTGGACCTGCAGATCCCTGGGAGTCCTGGGAGCCAACAAGGGCTTGGTTGACAGGACGAGGGGAATGGCTTCCCACTGCCAGAGGGCAGGGGTAGGTGCAATATCGGGAAGGAATCCTTCCCTGGGAGGGTGGGCAGGCCCTGGCACAGTTGGCCCAGAGAAACTGTGGCTGCCCCATCCCTGGGAGTGTCCAAGGGCAGGTTGGACAGGGCTTGGAGCAACCCGGGCTGGTGGGAGGTGTCCCTGCCCATGGCCAGGGGGTGGATTGGGTGAGTTTTAAGGTCACTCCCAATCCAAACCATCCTTTGATTTCCATGATTCTATGAACAAAACCCCTGGTGTGACCCCTTCCAACTCTGCTCCGAGGAGCTGCCCTTGCTGAGGCAGCACCTCCCATCCCGCTCCAAGTGGGATAACCCCATCCCCTGCACCCCAACCGAGGGAGCACCAAGAGGGAGTTGCACCAACCTGTGAGTGCAGCAGGAACCATCTGCTCTCCCGAGGGCTGGCATCTGCTGTTGGAAGGGAAGGCACAGGCTGGGAGGCAGCTCCCTCCCTCCCTCCCCATCCAGGTCAGCTGGTGCTCCACTGAAACAGGTACCTCGTGAGTGAGGTTCTGTGGGATGTGAAACATCTGGAGCTCGGCGGCACAAGGAGGCCTTTGTGCAGCTGGGAAATGAGCAGCAATAAACCAGCACTTGTTTGGGAGAGCTTCAAGGAGAGGGGGAGGGAGGAAAAAGACCAGAGAGAAGCCACCCCACTGGAGAAGGAATCTCAGCCTCTTGTCAGGTCTCAGCAGTGTTTTCCACCCTCAGGCCCTGCACAGCCCCCTCGGTGTCCACTGCACCCCATTCCAAATGGGAATATCTCAGCCCAGCCTGGCTGTGTCCAAGCTGGTGGAGCTGGTCCTGGCTGTATTAAATAATAAAATTCAATAATTGTTATTAAATACTCAGCATCTGACTCTGAAAGGAGCACTGTTCCTTCGTGGCTTGCAGGGTTGGAACAGAAATTGGTGTCTCCCGTTGGTAATATAAGATACATTGATTTGAGAAGTGCTGATCAACTAATAATTAAAAGGATCTGAAGGGTTGATATCCCTAAGAAATAAATTTTCAGTCAGAACTTCCCAGCCAGTGCCGGGCACACAGGACTTGGGAAACCAGAGCTGGGGGTCCCCATGGAGGCTCCTGATCCCTCCTGCAGCTCCACAGCATCCAAGGGAACACCACCTGATCAGTTACCTTGTGTGAGCACAGCTGACCCTGGGAATGGAGGGGCAGCAGAGTTCGGGAATTCTACACCTTTCCTTGGCTAAAGGAAAGGCACAGCAGCACCTCCTCCATGTCCCTCTGGAGCCATGGGAGGTTTGGATGCCCCACGCAGCTGTTTTGGAGGTGGGCTCTGCTCAGCTTTTCAGACGGGAAAAAGATTCACATGAGGAAAAATGAAATATTCCCGTTGCCTCGTTGGAGCCTGTGGGAGCAGGGAGAGCCAGGGCTGGGGGCAGACTCTGAGCCAATGTCCATCCAAAGAACTGCAGCCCACTGGGAAGGACTGGGGAGCCCTTGCCTGCCCCAGGGGACAGGGACAGCACAGCCCCTTGCTGAACCAGAGCATCCCATCAGGCATTCCAGCCCAGGTGAAGCCAAAATCCCCCAAAATCTCTTTGTCTCCTTTCCACCCACCAGTGCTGCCTTTGCAGAGCAATTACCGAGGCCCCAGGGGTTTCACACCCTGTCACCTGGGCCTCCTTCTAAACAACTTAATTTGTTTAATGATTTGGGAGGACCCGGGGGGTCCCTGTTGTTGGGATTCTTTCCCTGGTCTCCAGAGGGTTTTTCTCCCCATTCAGAACTGAGGGCACTGGAGAGATTTTGTGAAATCTTCACCAAGATAATATTTAAGACATCTCTCCCAAGTTCCCAGGGGTCTCTGACTCCCAGGGACACACCAGCAGTGCTGGATTCAGGGGGCAGTACCTGCAGACCCCCACAGAGGATTTGTCCATGCACGGACAGAGCTGAGCTGGGACAAACTGAGAGGAAGGAGAAAAACAAAACATCTTGTGAGATGCTGATTTGTGTTGGAAATCCAAACTCAGTCCTGCCCCTGCTGCCAGCCCTGGGAGAAACTGGGATGCTCCAGCACTCACTGGCCTAACACTGGGAAAGAAAGGGATCTAAAAAGGGCTGGGAATGCTGATGCTGTTGGTCTGTCCTGCACAGAGCTGGGGAGCAGTGCTGGTGATTGGGGATGGCAGAAGTTGGGGTCCCAATGGAATTGGGGTCCTGGGGGACACGAGGGTCCCCATGGATGCCCCGGGCTGTGGGGTGTCCCACACCTCAGCCGTTACCAGCACCTCCCTCCATTGTTTCCCAACCGGCATTTTTCCCTATGACCTAATCTTCCCTTGGCTCTCGCTGGTGATTTTATGGCAGGGAAATTATTTTGCAGTAAAAGCAGAGCAGATCCAGGCTGTTCTCTTCCCTCCTGTTTCCACACGGGCTCTGGAGCTGCAGGGTTGTTTCTGCTCCAGGCACAGCACGACGATGGTGTGACACGAGCTGGGAGCGAGCGTGTGTCGGGTCGGGAGCGCTTTCCTTGTTCCTGGGAGAACACGAGAAGGCAACAGCCAGAGAGAGATTGAAACAACTCCCCACACAAACCAGCTCTGGACAAAAAGGCTTTTTAGTTATCATCAGCATTTTGTAAGATTATATTAAAACAAACCTTCAGGCTCAGTTTCCTGTTCCCAAGATCCCCCTCGTAGGATTATAAGGCACAAAAACATTTCCCAGAAATCTCAACCAAGGACATACTAAAAATATTTTCTCCCTGTTCTCGCACAAACCCTCCACACTGTAAAAGCCTTAAAACAAGAAAAGAGGCACTGAATGGGAGCTGTGCAAACTGCAGATCCCACAGTGTGTAATTTTTCTTCTTTTCCCGTTAGGAACAACCCTCTGGATTGAAGAATTTGCATCAGATCCGTTCCTGGATTGATGGTACTTCACCCTCACATTGATATTTCCCACCTCACACAAGACCCAAGGAACCACATGGAGAACATCCCTCTGAGATGGCAGAGAGGAACCTTTCCACAGTCACCACCCAGATGCTGATCAGTGAAAATTAAATCTTTTAAGTAAAACAACCAGGAAAAAGGTAACCAGGAGCTCACCCATGAGCTGCAGTCCTGGGAACCCAGGAGAGACAGAAGCACAAAGCTTCTCAGGGACTGGTTGACCATGCAAGAATAAATACACTCATTTAGAGAGTGCCAATAAATACATGAAAAATAGACTGGCATTAAATTAAAAGCTGGGAGTGTTCAGTCTGGAGAAGGCTCCAGCCTTCCCCCTAAAGGGGCTCCAAGAGATCTGGAGAAGGACTTTGGACAAAGGCCTGGAGTGACAGGACAAGGGGGAATGGCTTCCCACTGCCAGAGGGCAGGGATAGCTGGGATGTTGGGAAGGAATCCTTCCCTGGGAGGGTGGGCAGGCCCTGGCACAGGGTGCCCAGAGAAGCTGTGGCTGCTCCATCCCTGAAGTGTCCAAGGCCAGGTTGGATGGGACTTGGGGCAACCTGGGCTAGTGGGAGGTTTCCCTGCCCATGGCAGGGGGTGGGAATGGATGATCTTCAAGGTTCCAATACAAACCTTTCAGGGATTCTGTGAAATCTCCTCACTAACCCCAGAACATCTACCCAAGGGAAAGGGCGCTGAAACTCCTTGTCTTCCCTCCAATCCCCCCAAATCCTGAGGCTGGGGAGCTCCACCCTGGGACTGGAGCGAGGCAGTGTGGCACATGCATGGCCAGCACGCTGGCACTGGGGCACCCAGGTGAGCTGGGAGCGGGCAGAGGAGCCCGGGTTTGCTCCGGAGCCCGCGGGCGAGCGCCAGCGCCTCGGCTGGAATTGCTGCCTCGCTGCCAAGTACAACAAAGGCCGTGTACAAAGAAGAGAAGTCATTTTGTCTCCAGGTTTGAATTGTTTCTTTCCTAAGGGGAGGGGCGGGGGGTGAAATCCATCCCTTTATAAGCAATGACTCAGGTGCCACGATCCACCCCGGGCGCGCATCTCGCAAGCCCGAGAGCCGCTCCGCGCCGTGTTTGCTTTGACGCCGTGGGGCCTCAATAATGGGATTATTGTTCCTTTGCGTGCAAAGCCCTCGCTTGGGGTTTGCTGTCCCCGCCCAGCCCTGCAAACCGCAGCCGCCTTCGCCTCCCCCGGCACGGGCTGGCGAGCGCCCGGCACCCCGAGCGCCCATTCCTGCGCCCTGACTCACCGGCGGCACCCAGGGTGGGGAAGGGGAGCTCCCATGGCATCATCGCAGCATCAGGGAACATCCTCAGCTGCGAGGGACCCGCAAGGATCATGGAGTGCAGCCCCTGGTGCTGCACAGACACCCCAGCAATCCCCCCCGTCCCTCAGAGGAGCATCCAAACCCTCCTGGAGCTCTGGCAGCCTTGGGGCTGTGCCCACTGCCCTGGGGAGCCTGGGCAGTGCCCACCACCCTTTGGGGGAAGGATCTTCTCCTGAGATCCAGCCTGAGCCTGCCCTGACACAGCTCCAGCCATTCCCTGGGTGCTGTCCCTGGTCACAGAGAGCAGAGATCGGAGCTGCCCCTCATGAGGAAGTTTGCCCTGGTTGCACAACCATAACCATGGCCTTTTCCCCTTCCTATCCCAGCTGGGAGCGAGCCAAGCTGGGCCAGCAGGAGCTGATGGATAGGGAACCTCCATGCCTGCCACGTGCCACCCGGGCAACCACCAGGAGCTGCCTGGCATTGCATGGAAGGAGGGAGTCAGGTGGGATTTGCTGGAGCAAAAGGTGACAGGTTTTCTCCTTGCACTGCTGCTCCAGCCAGGATGGATGAGCTGCATCCCAAGTGGGATGGATCACAGAATTGTGGAATAATGAGATAGTTTGGGTTAGAAGGGACTTTAGAGCTCATCTCATTCCACCCTTGCCTTGGGCAGGGACACCTTCTCTGGATCAGGTTGCTCAAAGCCCCATCCAACCTGGCCTTGGACAGTCCCAGGGATGGGGCAGCCACAGCTTCTCTGGGCACCCTGTGCCAGGGCCTGCCCACCCTCACAGAGAGGAATTTTTTCCCAGTTATCTCATCTAAATCTACTCTCCTTCACCTTAAGGCCATCAGCCACATCACAGGAGGGAAAAGCCCAGAGCTTTGCATTACACACTCACTGCCCCACATAATCCTCTCTGCAAAGCCCTAATCCCTGGACAAACACAGGAATAGTGTCATGCTCCGAGCTATCAGCAGTCTCTCCAGCCTCCACTTAGTTCTGAGCACAGCCCAACACTCACCCAAGGCAGTTCTGGTTGCAGAGAAGTTTCTTGGGGATTCCTCCACCACCTTTTCACCAGCTCAGTCTGGCACTGTGCCCATCCTGCTCCTGGACATCATCTCCATGGCTCTGCCTCTGAAAGGAAAAAACAAACCAGAAGAAAAGCAGGAAAACACACTCAGCCCTGCACTCCAAGCCCTGGGAGCACCAGCCCCACACCAGGGCACAGGTGCTGAACCACCTCTGAGCTTTGCCCATGCCAGGCACAGCCACCTCCAGGGCTCGAGGAACTGGGGAACTTTCCCATTCTCAGCTAAATACTCAGGTCACCCCCTTCATCATCAGGGCTTGCAAACTCCCAAGACATCCACAGAAGCATCAGCCAGGAGGCCACCAACTCGTTTTTAACCCCTCCTTGCAAGAGCACATACAGGGACTGTTTAGAGAGAACTCTTTATCTTTTGGGGTTTGAGGCTTTTAGATGGAGATGAGTCACAGTTTAAATTTTCCTCCAGCCAATGAAAAATTTTATTATTATTTATAAACCCCGAGAGTTTAAAGGGTTTGAATTTTACTGAAAAATTAATAGGGGGGGGGGAGATATCACCAGCTAAAATGTGGTATTACGATTGTAAGGACATTTCAAAGCAGTCCAAGGGCTGGTTCAAACCCTCCAAAGGCTCACTGCCTCCCAAGAAAAGGATGGCAAGAGAGGGAAACCCCTCCCTCTGTGCTCACCACGAGTGTGGGTGCTGTGGGCCAGGGGTTCTCCCCATTTTCCAGAGGCAGACACAGGATGGGGGTTCAGTGGCCATTGCCTGGGATGGGGGGGGACCACACCAGTCCCTCAGCTGCATCCTGACACTCACCCCAGCACACATCTGAGGCCAAGCACACCCCAGGACCCCAAAACCCATCTCCAACCATGGCATAACTTCCCTCATTTCCCTCCAGCCTGGACTCTTGATGATTCCCAGCTCCTCCATCCAACGACAGGAGCCCAACTCCCTTTTGCAGGGCTTGGCTGGGTGTTTATATTCCCTTTGCTCCAAACTCCACCTTTTCCTTGACACTTGCTGTTTCCACAGGTAATTTCAGGCCTGGCCCCCCGCCAGCTTTTCAATCACACCAAGGAACAGAGAGATAATTTCATTCCCCCCCAGGGGACAAACAGAAAAGACGGATTTTCCTACGTGCTTTCTGCATCACCCTCCCCACTCTCTCCCTACAGCTCCAATGTGCATCAGCATCATCTGGGCTGGCTACATCCAAGCAGGATTAAATGCTTTCCATGATATTATCTCGCAGCAATCTGATTACAAGGCTGCCTTTAACTGTATAATGTGGGGTTTGTACCAGCTTACACCACACACCAGGAATCAAACCAGAAAATACCAGTGACAGGCTGGAGCAATCCCGACCCGTGGACACCACTGAGGATTTTAAGGTTTTTAAGGCTGCAAACAGAGGGCTAAAAGCTTTCCAGACACACTAGAAGTGTCTGGAAAGCAGGTGAAGAGCAGTAGGAGATGGTGCAGCCTGTGCACTGGTCCCTTCCCTCTCCTACCCCAGGATGGCAGGGATGGACAACACCTGCTGCTTTTCAAAAAAGGGTCCTGACACCCCTTGCTTTTCCCACAGAGAGCCACAATCCCCAACCTGGACATACCTGGCTCACCTCCACAGCCCCACCATTCCCAGGGACACACACTCACAGGTGTCTGGATGAGGCACTGGAAAACTGCCTTTCCTTGGCTTTTTTCATGCCCAAAGCAGCTGCCTGCCTGGCCAAGAGGCAGGGCCTTGGACAAGCCAGGAGCAATTAAGCTGGAGAAAAGAAATGCAGCAGAACAGAGGAAGGAAAAGCAAAGCTACAGCTTTATGGCATGAAAACCAATCAGTGGAAACTCTCCATTTCCCATTTATTGAAACCAATCACAGTTGAAAGGTCAAATCCATTGGCAAACAGTAGTTTTGTATCATCCAGAGTGACCCACAAATGAAGTACAAATGAAACCCAACCGAAAAAAAAAGAACCAAATGAAAATGCCCGGCTCCAACTCAGTTTATTCAAACCTGTTCCCTTTGGCTGCCCCTCCAGCAGGGCCAGAGGGAGATCCATGACATCCCAGCCCCACTTCCAGAGGGCCTGAGCAGCAGGAGGCAGCCAGATGATCCAGTTATTCCCACTGGAGGGTCTAAGGAAGCCCTTTGTGCTGAAGACTGAAGCATCCCTAGCGATGGGGAGCTGGGAATTGCAGCATCCTTCCAGCTTTGGTGATTCCCTCCTCGCTTGAGGGTGTGCCAGGCACAGGGATGGGCAGGATTCACTGCTCTGCCTGGAAGGGATCAGTCCTGCAGGAAGAGCCATTCCACAAGGGATGCTTGGAAAGCACCAGCTGAAGAGGCAGATACCCACAGTGCATGTTTCTTGCTCATCAGGTGCAGTAATTAATTCATCCTGCTCGGGAAGAGGAGGGCTCCCAGCACACTCAGGTGCTGACTCGGCTCCAGGCTCTTCTGCAGGTGAAGTGTGAGCAGGACCATGACCAGGATAAACCTGTGCTGGCTCTTCAGGGAGTTATGGCCCACTGGAACCAACAGCTGGAACCCAGCAATCCCTTGGGAAGGCCAAACACAGGTCCATGTGGAAGTGTATCCATCTGTACAGGCAGCACATCAGCAGCAGTGTGGAGGACTCACACCTTGCCTTGTCAAAGTGCTGGGAAACACTACAATTCTTCTTTCCTGGTTTTTTTTTTCCATAGAAAACCCCGGAACATTGACACAACGCATCGGAACAGCGCCTCACTGGGGAAAACTTAGGAATAAATGACATTTCCCTCTTGCAGACATCCCAAGAAAATGCATTTTTATTTGCCTGGACTACTTGCATCCATCAAAACAAATTCCCTGAAGCATTCCCCGCAGGATACGGGAGACCTGCGATCCCACGGCGTGTCGTACGTGCTATTGTAGCTCTAACACCTTCCACTTGGCTTCCCAAAAAAGGGTGGAATTCCAGACTCCCTAAGGAGTTTACTCCAATCCAATGCCCCAGTCCTTAACCACAGAACAGCTTCAACACAGGACAGAGAATTTCTAACCGTCTACGGAACAAAGATGATCAAAATCCCAAGTGACCTGGCTCAGAGAAACCAGCCCGGCGTCGTCCAACGACCCTCCCGAGAGGCAAACCAAATCTGGGGGCGAAAGGGAAGCAGGGTCTGGGAGGACCCACCCGTATTTGTGCTTTGAAAACCATCAACATGACATTGCGGGGCAGGGAGAGATAGAAAATTACAGGAAATCAACACCAAACCAGATCCAAAAAAGATATGTACAAAAACAGTCTGGAGGGTAACGCGTGTCCCGATCCGGACGCCGCACACGTGGCTCTCGAGTCTTCCCTGGGGATGGCAGCGCTGCCCTACCCGAGCCCAACGTCCAGGGACATCATCACCACAAATCCCAGGATGGAGGTCCAGGATGCCAGCTTCCCATTGCCACTGCAGGGAGAGAGGGCACGTGTGAGCTCCCAGGAGCCTGGAATGATGCTTGGGAGGAGGGAAGGGCGGCTTGTCTCTCACCCGGGCACGGGAAGGGATGTCCCGGAGTCCTCTGTGCTTCCCCCCACCCACCTGCCTGCAGTGGTGTCTCCAGGGGTCTCACCTGGTCTGTGCCTCGGGAATGATGTCATCCATCACCACGTAGACCATGGCTCCAGCAGCAAAGCCCAGGGCGTAGGGAAGGAGAGGCTCTGCCACCACCACGGCGAAGGCTCCGAACACGCCGGCCAAGGGCTCCACCATTCCACTCAGCTGCCCGTACCTGCCAAACACCAAGAGCCCCTGGGAACCTGGAGCGAGGGGTGGCACAGCCATCCTGATGGGATGGCAAGGCTCAACCTCCCCATCCCACTGTCCCCCCGTCCCTCAGTCCCTAATGCCACTGTGGCCTGGAGCAGGGTGGACACCGGCCATGCCAAGCCAAGTCACCTGGATTATTTTAAACAGGCTCTGGTGTGACCTAACCCAGCTGAATTTTCCAGACATGACCTAATTCCTTCCCCCAGCAGCTCTGTGGGATTTGGGGATGCAGCTCCCAGGCCGGGATGGGTCAGAAAGGAAATATTTCCAACCAGCATAACTCGATCCCAAAGAGGTGACGCCGTGAATCCACATCTGGCCACAGCCTCAACCAGGATAAAATCATGTTCTTCCTGCTCAGTTTCTTTCCCTCTAGGACTGTTTCAACTCTCTGGACCATGGGAACTCCCTTCCCAGCAGCAGCAATCATGGTGCAAGTCCCAGCACCAGCTGTGCTGACAGGGCTGGGTGGGAGGAAAAGAAAACAAAGCTTTGGTGGGAGCAGTTTCGGAGCCTCCCCCGGCCCTCCCATCCATCACCCAGCCAGGTGAACACAGCCCTGCACCCCCAGGGGTCATGCCCTTGGCTTTTTCACCTCAGGGAAAAGGGAAAAAGGATAACAGGGGTTTGAAATCCAGCCTGGAGAGAAGGGAGAGAAAAAATGAAACAAAACAGAAACTGAAAAAAGGTAAGAAAATAAAAATTTCTGGTGCAGGATCTGGGAGCTCACAGCAGGCACTGAAGCAGGATGTGGTGACTTTTTGGGATCATGGATGCATCCAGGGAGCCAAGGACTCGGATCTAAGCTCAGGGAGTATGGAGAGAGCAGGCAGAGCTCACCACACATCCTCAACACTGGAAACCAGCAGCACTCCCAGCACCAGCTCTCCATGATTCCAGGGGGGAACATGTCAGACCTGGAGCAAGCCCATTCCAAGGACAGCTCCATGATGGACTAACACAATGGATACAGGAGGAAATCAATGGGCAGGAGGTGCTGGTGGAGGGCTCTTGTTTCCCTGGGAGAAGAGGAGCTCAGCTTACCAGAATGCTTTCCATGTGGAAAATCCAGCACCTCGCAAAGGCAGGCTGACAGCCAGGCCCTCCGGGAAATTCTGGATCCCAATCCCAATGGCTAAGTTCCTACCACACAGAAAAAGCACAAATACACACATATATATATTAATATATATGTCAGGGGGAAAGCACAGCCTGAGGGAGGCTACTGGGAGCCAGGGAAAAGAGACATAAGGATTCAATGGAAGTGAAAAATCAGGGCCAAAACCAGCAGGGAGAGCTGGACTGTCCATCTGTCATAGAATCATGGAATGGTTTGGCTTGGAAGGAACCTTAAAGCCCATCCAGCCCCACCCCCTGCCATGGCAGGGACACCTCCCACCAGCCCAGGTTGCTCCAAGCCCTGTCCAACCCGGCCTGGGACACTTCCAGGGATGGGGCAGCCACACCTTCTCTGCCCAGCCTGTGCCAGGGCCTGCCCACCCTCCCAGGAAGGAATCCCTTCCATGAGAAGCTCCCCTGGTGTGGGCTCCTTGGGCTCCACAAGCGTCACTTGTTCCACAGGTGGAGATTTGCTCCATTAGGTCTTTGCTGGTGTGTCCTTGGGGGACACCAAGAGAGGGATCATCCTGGGGGGCTGGGCTGGATCTGCCCCAGCCCCAGCTCCAAGAGGGACCCCAGCACCTCTGCACAGGGTCAGTTCTTCCTCTGCCAGCAGCCCCAAGCTCCCTTTGCTGCCTCAAACACTTGTTTCCTATTAGTAAAATAAGACTGGTGAGAAAAATCTCTCTGGGTTGTTTAAACTTCTACCAGGGTTTACAGAAGAGGGGAGGGGAAGGGGGAGAGGCTGTGGGTTTCCCTAACCAGGACAGGCTATTACAATCAAAAACATTATTCAAGGCAAAGAGAGAGAGGACGGAGGGGGAAAACCATCCCTGTTGGAAAACACTGGGGCCGCTGTCTGTGTGCCGGGTTTTTTTCCTCCTTCCCTCGCCTTCGCACAAAGCAGCTTTTACTGGCCCCGACCACAACAAATTAATGGAGTGGGAGAGGGAGGTGTGAATGGAGGGGTCTGTACGGGAAGGGTGGCGAGTCCCCCCCTCGGCCCCGGGCCCACCGGGAGGAGGGAACCCCACGCTGACCCCTGGCCCCGCAGCAGCCCCGAGGGCAGGAGGAAGGGGATGTAACCCACTGGGTGGGTTTGTCCCTGCTCTTTTCCTCCTCTCCTTCCCACACCCTCCTGGCACAACCCATCAGGGCTCCCCCAAGGACCAGCCCCAGCCCTACAGACTGGGACATGTCCACGGCTGGATGTGGGACATGGCCAGAGACAAAGGCCACCAGAGACCCAGCGTGGGGCCACAGGCGTCCCTGCAAGAGGAGTTTCCTCCTCCTGCCTTGGGATGTGCATGGGGCAGGAAGCACCAGGTTGAGAAGGTCCCCATGACATCTCCTGACCTCCAGTCACTCCATGTCCCCAAAAAGGTCTTCTGCTCACCCAGATCACACTCCCCTTCATTCCTTCAACAGCTCTGCCTGAACACTTCTTGGACTTCGGGACCTTCTGAGCCTTTCCCAGGGACACTCATCTCGTCAGGATGAGGATAACTCAGTGACAACACGGGGGCCAGGAACACACAAGCCTTGCTATTTGCTTTGCCTCGTTCACCGCCCGAAGGGAACCCCGGGGGCCACCTCTGTTTGCCCAGGGCTGCATCTCAGGAGGTGCAGGCAAAGAAGAGGGGGACTCCCTGTGCTCCAGCCGTGGAACAAAACCATCCCAAGGGCCGTTCCTGTCCCCCCTGGCCCAGCTGACACCTTCTCCACGGCTCCCGTGCGGAGCTGGCGGCACGGCGGGCGCTGGGGAGGGCTGGAATCAAAGCTGCATTGTGTGCGAGGGGAACAAAGGCGCCTTATTGCGGAAATAGGTGGGGATTCTTGGAAGGCTTCCCCCGACTGCAGAGCAGTACATTGGAAAACACAAGCACAAGGATGGAGCGGAGCAGCCCTGGCCAAGGGGAGCCGAAGCTCGGAGTGCCCACGGGGAGGTGGGGGACACGGAGGAGATGGAAATGGGAAGGATGGGAAGGTGAGCCAAGACAGGCAGAGGGACAATCCTTGGGATGGGAAGTTTGGGGTCTCTAAAGAGAGGGAGGCGGGGGATAAGTGAGAGAGAGGTGGGAGGAGCAGATCCCATGTGGTTGGATTTCTGCCCAGGGAGGTTTGGAGTCCCCACGCCCGGGGGTGTCCAACAACTGGACGTGGCACTTGGTGCTCTGAGCTGGTTGACAAGGTGAGGATCAGCCACAGAGTAGACTCGATGGAGATATTTTCCAACCTCAGTGACTCTGTGGAGGGGTAACCTGTGTCCAGCTAGACAACCTGTGGCTCACCCCCAACCTACAAATGTGAGTTGGTCCAAAGGAAGCACATCCCAGAGGACACCACTGACTGGATGCATGTGTCCCATTAGTGGCTCTGCCACCAGCACCCTGGCCAGCATGGGAATGTCACTTGAGTGTCTCTTCCTTTGGACACAGTGGACTCAGGTGCCTTTGGAAGCATCAAGGGTCAAGGAGCCAACATGCATTGGACATGTGACCTTCCCAGCTCTGCCTCAGCTTCCCCACCTGCAAAATGGGGGTGACGACAGCAGCGTCCTCCTCAGTCTGGGAACAGAAACACCACCAGGACACGTGTCACCTACATGAGCTCTGCAGAGAGCCAGCAGTGCTGGGATGGCTCTGCCCTGGCCTTGGCTGATCCCCCTCTGCAGCAGGGCCCAGTGCTTTTCTTAAGGAAGTAAAGGTAAATCTGTGACAATCCTGGTGGAGCTCCACAGAGGACCAGCTTGATGGAAAGACTCCGTGTCTCCCGGGAACGTACCAGGGCTGGACCTCCTACCCCCAGCTCGCCTGCCAACTGCTATGGCACCACGCTGGGAGACTCCAAGTTCACTTTCAAAAAAAAGTTGGCATCTCTGCATATTTGCAAGGTCAAGGCACAGAAAGCCTTCTATAAGCCTAAACCCTTGTTTTCAAGGGCCTATTCTTTTACAAACTGATTATGAAAGCAGGCTACATATTCTTAACAAGCCCCTTTTCACTCCGGCTTTCAATTCCCTCCAGTGTATAATGTGCATGTGTATTCTTGCATGGCAGGCCCTTACATACTGTTTTGATTGTTATCGTCTTGCCATGAAAGGGCCGATTGTTTTGGGTTCCCAAGATTACATCATGGCTCCCACTCGGGCCGCCCGTCGAGGTGTTTGATCAGGGCTCGCAGGTGGGAAGGGGAAGGAGCCGCGCGGGGCCCTCGGTGGTTCCCATACCTGCCCTACCTGTTCGGCGCCGCCGCCGGCACGGGAGGCTCTCACGCGAGGGGCGCGGGGCACCCGGGGGGCAGCGGGTCCTGCCACCGCCCCCGTGACCCCACGGTGCTCAGCAGTCCAAGGGCCAAATCCACGAAAGCAGGTGGATGTTGCACCCGCAGATCTGCCCTTTGGTAATGTGGGATTTTGCATCTCAAACCCACCGGGATATAAAACCTGCTGTGCCTCCTTCTCCTGAGAGCAGCACCAGCCCCATTACCCACAGGGACACAGAAATGCACGGAACAACATGTGCCCTCATCCCGGGCAGGGGGTGGAACAGGTACCCCCACCTTGGGTTGGAAGGGACCTTAAAGCTCATCCATGGGCAGGCACACCTTCCACTAGCCCAGGTTACTCCAAGCCTCATCCAACCTGGCCTTGGACACTTCCAGGGATGGGGCAGCCTCAGCTTCTCTGCCCAACCTGTGCCAGGGCCTCACAGGGAAGGGTTTTGTCCTTACAGGGAAGAATTTCGTCCTCCCAGGGAAGAAATTCTTCCATGAGAAGCTCCCTCTGGGTCTGTGCTGGATCCATGTGTGGCACATCCCAGTGGAACAGCACCTGCTCTCCCGAGACTTGGCCCTTCCATCCCTCTTCCCACCCCTTCCCAGCTGCTCTCCTGGGCTGGAGCTGTGCCTCCTGCTCTGTGCCACATCTGCTGCCTGGCCCCCTGCCAGCCTTGCCCCCCCCCCCCCAGCTCTGGACCCACACACTGTAAACATTTACAATTTTAGGAAATTTTACCCTTAATTCATCCCAAAGGCACGTAAGCTCAGACTGAAGTCGTAAAACCTGCTCTCCCCTCCGAGTGCAGCAGCCAGGATGTGAACTTCAGCTGAAGAGCGTGGAATTCTCCAGCTTTCCCAACATAAATCCCCACCAGTGCCGGGTCAGTCCAGGATGGGGCTGCCACCCACCTCCTCCTGCCCAGGGGTGGGTCATGTTCTACCCCCGGCCATCACCACCCCCTTCCACTGCTCCCTCCACCATCATCCTCCACAGAAAATGCACTGCCAGGGGACTCAGGGCTGCCTGCACCGTGTACTCTCATTCCTCACCTTCCACAGCTGTGGGATTTGAGGAGAAAGCCATCCCAGGAACACAGAATCATGGAATTGTTTTAAGGAAAAGACTTTTAAGATTGTCAAGTCTAACCTGGCACTGCCAAGGCCACCACTCACCCTCATTCCCAGGTGCCACAGCCACAAGGCTTTTAAATCCCCCCAGGGATGGGGACTCCACCACTGCCCTGGGCAGCTGTGCCAAGGCTGGACAGCCCTTCCCATGAACAAATTTTCCCTAATATCCAATCTAAACCTTGGGCACAACTTGAGACCATTTCCCTTTGTCCTGTCACTCTTTCCTTGGGAGAGGAGACTGACCCCCACCTGGCTCAGCCAAGAGGACACAGATCTGGGCACCTCCTTCCAGAGCAAGAGCAAGTTCAAACCCTCAGTGCTGGACAGTAGGAGATGGAAACTGGACATCATTCCCTGGGAGGGCAGATGTGTCTCCACCTCCAGATCCCACGGACTGCTGCCATTGTCTGGAGACTATTTATTCCTCTGGAGTTTTAAAATCTTTATTCTTATCTGCCTGGTTATTTATGTAACTGTTTGATTTATGAGTCAGACTCATGCACAGGGTAAAAGTTCACATCTCCCCGATCTGGGAAGCACAAAGACACATTTCATGAGCTCCACACGTTCCTTTTGCCATGTTTTGACCTTGCTGAGCAGTAGGAAGGGCTCAGGGAGCCTCACACCTTCTCCTGCTGCTGGACAAGAGTGTGAGCACAGGACCTGGCCAGGATCAGCTGAGCCTCACCAGGCTCTGGCTCTGCAGGGCTGGTACCTGCAAAAGGAGCAGGAGACATGACCAAGCCCCGGAGCTGCTTCCTGAGAAACCTCCTTTGCAGGAGATGGAAGCCATGAGGAATTGCCCTTGTCCTGCCCTCACAGACACAGCAAAAAGCAGGATCCATCACACAGGCAAATTTCTATTTGCACAGTTATGGTCTGCCCAGCTGAAATGTCACAGGTACTTGTAAATCACAGAATCATGGAATGGTTTGGGTTGGAAGAGACCTAAAAGCTCACCTCATTCCACCCACCCTCCCCTAGCCCAGGCTGCTCCAAGCCCCATCCAACCTGGCCTTGGACACTTCCAGGGATGGGACATAAATGGATGAAGACACCAGAACTGCCCATTCTCAGCACTGTCTCCCCATCATGTTTACCGGGGTTAATTTGTGCCCAAGGAAAGGGACCAACCCAAGACCCGAACACTCCCAGATCTGCCACCACCCACACACAGAGGGGCTCCCCTTGGGCAGTCCCCAGCTCTGGCTGCACAGGGCTGGGGAGCCCCAGGAGAGGAAAGCAGCATTAAAAGGCAGCCTAAAGAGCTGCAGGACCCACAGCACTGCTGTTATTCCCAACATCTTTCCTTTCCCAGAAGCAGATTCAGCATCTTTAGGTGCCACCCCAAGCCCTGCAGACCCCCAGCCCTGAGCAACCCTGTGAATGCCCTCAAACTGCTACAGCAACAACCACAAAAAGAAGAATCTGTGGCTCTCCCACCTTGTCAGAGCTGGCTCCTGGCAGGAATGTCTCCATTTTGAAACAGAAACCAGGAATAGCACCTTCCAAATCCAACCATCACCAGGAGCTTTCAGCCAAGACCCTACACACCTATTTTTAAACACTTTCAGACAACCCTCATGTGAGACCTTGTTAATTCTATTTTAAACAGCGTCACCCTGCAAATAATTTCAATTTTTACATATTCATACAGGCACACCCCTAAATAAAGCAGGATTTAATGATGTGGCTGCATTGATCTTGGGTAGGGCTGGAGCTGGAGGGAGATACAGAACCTTATAAAGGTTACTAAAATAGGGTTCTTTTCAAAAAATTAAACACACAGAGAAGCTGGGTGGTCTGAAAGCAGGGCTGGGATTAGGGTCCACCTATAAAAATTCCCAATTAATGTTTATGGCTTCATGAAAAAATGCCAATTCTCTCCTTTTTGTAGGAATCTTCAAACTGGAAGCTTGTTTCACATTGAAAATTATTTTATCTATGGAACTCTCAGTGTAAATAACATGCTGGGGTGGGGGAAGTGGTGTAAGGAGAAATGTTTAGAGCTTTATTGCCTTGCCCTCCAGATCAGCAGCAAATACAGCTCCATCACTTAGGGAAAACAGAAGTAAGGCAAAGAGGATGAGTATGGTTAATAAAGACCCTGTTCTTCTGTCCTGCTGAAGGGTGGAAAGAACCCCCAGAAAACATAAATGCAGCTAAAACCATGGCTGTGTTTCACTCATCCTCTCTCAGGGGCTTCAGGACGTGCTGGTGCAGCTCAGCATTGCAGCACAAGGCGAGCTCGCTGTGCCAGGGTGGCATGGAGGGGCTCACACCCGGTTCCAGCGTGCCCATCCTGCTGGCAGTCATCAGCCAGGAGCAGAATTAAAAGCCCTGCACTGGTTTCTCCTGTCCCCTTGCTGCAGCACGGCCGTCACACCGCGCCGGGGCAGCGTGAAAGCTCCGGAGCTGCTCCTTTGTGCAGCCTCAGACCCTGGAACCGAACAACCCCCTAACAGCTGGAGCTCCACAAGGGCCCATTATGGCCCCGTGTTCGGCCACAATGTCTTCATTCAATTTGCTTCCCCTCTCCGAGGGTTTGTTCTTAAACCAGGCAGCAAAGAGAGGGACAGGCCAGGGGGCTGCACAGCCAACCCGGGCTGCAAAGCGACCTTTGTTTGGCATTACCTGGGAACACAATCCAGGGTCGTGGCTTTGGCTTGCTCTGCTCTTTGCCTTGGCCTTGCTTTTATTTCACAGTGAACAGGAAGCAAATGGGTGCACTTTGCAGATCAAAGCTGGGCAGGAGAGACCTTCGTGGTGAGGTGCTGGAGAACCTCATCCTATGGGAAGGGGGACCAAGGTCAGGGATGGGCACATTCCAACCTACTGTCACGGGCAGGGACACCTTCCACTAGACCAGGTTGCTCCAACCTGGCCTTGGGCACTTCCAGGGATGGGGCAGCCACAGCTTCTCTGGGCACCCTGTGCCAGGGCCTGCCCACCCTCCCAGGGAAGGATTTCCTCCCAACATCTGACCTGAATTTTCCACCACAGGCTGCTGGGCCATTGCAACACCAGACCACAGCTCATCTACAAACCATTCATTTGTCCAAGAGCACTCGGGGAAGGGGCTGGGCAGCTCTCCCAAAGCCCCCTCAGAGAGCTGAGAAGCCAAGGAGCTTCTCCTGGCATCCCTTCTCCTCTGTATCACCACAGAAAGAGAAGAAGGCACGCTTTACACAGACTTTCTGCCGAGCCACATGTTGTTTGGGAGAGCAGCTGTCTCCCCTGAGCATTACAAATCAATCAGAAACCCTGCTCAGTGTAGACACTGGAGTAAGGGATGAGGAAGGAGTGAGAGGGAAGAGGAGAGGAGACTATTTACAGTGATGGAAAGGCGAGGAGCCAGCGAGGGATTGGCAGCCACAGCCCAGCTCTGGAGCCCTCCCTGCTCACTTGGGAGATCTCCTTATCCACCCAGGCACCACCTGCAGGCTGCAGCACCCACCCAGCCCCAGGAGCTGCTGGGGGCTTCCAATCCAACTGCCTTGGACAAGGGACAGGAAAGTGAAGAAGTCACCAAGCCTGCTTGGACCAAATGTGGCCAAAGAGCACACAGGCACAAGCCATAGGGCCCGAGGGATTCCTCCCCAAGGGATTCCTCCCAGCCTGGCTCCACCATGGGCTACATCACTTTGGACAAGTTTCCCCTTCGAGTGCCTTGCATTTTAGTTCCTGGATTTCAGGAAAGCTCAAAGCACCTGTTTTCTCTAACAGCCTCCTGCAGTTTGGCTGTTTGGAAGATGCTCCTCACTTCCCTCACTCCCTGCCCTGACCCCCATAGGGTCCAGCAGCCACAGCTCTGCTCCACAACTCCCTCTTCAGCATCTCCTCGGGCTCCCCAGCAGCGTGGCCAGCTGGGAATGACCTGGGACTGCCTCGGGAAGAGCATCTGCCCCAAAACACAGCCATGGACTGGAAACCACCCCAGGCAGCCAAGTGACTGTTCCCAGGAATTTCAGAGCCAAAAGAGCATCCACCAAAAGCATCATTCACGTGGGGGCTGGGACATCTGCATCAGAGCTTCCTGGTGGGAAGGTGCTGTCACCACTGGCAGGAACCTCCTCGGCTCTCCTCAGCTCTCCCTCTCCTCCTCCTGTCCATCTCTCCATCCACCTCTGCTGAGGTTCCATCGTGATTAGAAACGCACCAATCCTGGTTTGTGGCTCAAACCCTTCCAGACCACGTTCTGACAAAACACACCTCGGTACCATCCCCACCCTTCCCAAAGAAAACCCCTGGAGGAACCCATTACTCTCAGTAATAAACATCCACCTTCAGGACAGGCTCATTAAAAGGTGCTTAATAAGCATCTTCCCGCAGCTTTGTTTTGTAACCAGGGGCAGTGCTGGCCTTTGTTCTGCACCCATTTGTCTGGGATCCCAGGAAAGGTGGAAATCCCCCTCACCTCATCACTAGGTGGGTTTTTTCCCCCTGAGGTGTTTGTGTGATCTGATAAAGAGGTCAGGATTCGACCCCACAGTTTGATCCTTTCCCTTTATTAGCTCCACTGTGCATCTATTCATAAGCAAGAGACAGGATCTCATGTGTGTGAGCGAGAGAAAAACCCAGTGTGTCTTCTGCTGTCTCCCAGACCACAATGATTTCCATTCATTCAAGGAAAACACAGTATAAAATTTTTGCCTGGTTTCAATCTCCGTACATTAATCAAGCCCTTTTTTTTCCAGCCTGAGAGACACAGCGTGGGAGGCACAGGCTGTCCCATGAAATAATATTTTCCAAGCCATAGTCAAAGTCTGCCTGTCAACTCGAAGCCTCTCTTCTGTCTGTTTTACCAAAGCTGGACAGGAAATAATCTGTGGGCACAACAGATGAAAACAAGGCCAGCATTCCCAGCACAAGGGCGGATGAATGGGAGCCATTGTGCTGTGGTGGAGGAAACATCACCAGCATCATCGAGGGGGGGAAAATCTATCTGTTTCCATCACTTCTCCACTCCCACCCCCTCCTCCCCCAGATGCCCTGGAGAGGAGGTTTCATTGAGGGAACACTGGGGCAGGTGGGATGAAGGTGGGACACCCAGAACTACAGTGTGCTGGTCCATCAGCACCAAAAGCAGGTCAAACCTGGGCAATCCAAGTTAAACATTATTGCCACAAACCCCACTTTTCCCCTTCCTTGCCTCCATGGCAAGCCAGGATCAGACCCTGGATCAAACCCGACCTGCAGCTGGCAGAAGGGGGTACAGCAAACTCTTTGGTGGGATTTGAGGGTGAAGGGGAGAAGGGATCCATCCCTGCCCCATTCCAAGTTTAGGGGAGAGAAGCTCACCAGGCACAGACCCACCTTTTCTGGGAGGACCCCAGCCCAGCAGTGCTGTGCCCAGGAAAAGAGGATGCTGAGGGGGTGATACCCACAGGGGTGTCCCCAGGGGCTCCCCTGCCTCCAGCTCACACTGCAGCTGCTAAAGGGGATCCACATGAACCCTAAAAACAGCTCCCAGCTGTGAACAAACCCTTCCCAAATCCCTCTGCTTTAAACCAAAGGCAACCACCAACACCCCACACCCCCTCAAAGACACACTCAGTTTCATCCTAAGGCAGAGCTTTGTCAAAACTTTGCCTACACCACTTTAAACCTCCCTAAATTATCTGCATCCACAGGCTCTGATGAGGACCTGGTGCCCAGACCACCCATGGCTTAACAAAACACCTCACTTTATTTTTCAAACATCCAGTCCTTTCTATATATCATCTTTCCCAGTAATTTATGGCATTTAACTGGATATTGGCTCCACTTATTTGAACCTCCTCTCGCCTTGGGAAGAGCAGCCCCTTGCTCGGGGCTTTGCCAGGGCAAAAGCCACACCTGGGAATGCCAGGATGTGCAGGGTTTGCCCTGCAGTCTTGGCAGAGCAGGCAGAGGCCCCAAAGCTTGGGAAGAGGCCCACAGGAACATGGATGTTACCCCCTAGTGTCAGCTGGGAGAGGAGCAGCCCCCGGGCTGGGACTGCCATGGGAACGCCATCCCAGCCACCTCTGCCTCCCTGGCCATCCACAGGGACAGGAGCTTTGCACCCCTGCAACAGGGGTGGCCTTGAACACAAAAATCCAAGGTTCTCTTGGGGAGGAAGAGTGCAGGAAAGTCCATCTGTGTTTTATCCCCACTCTTCAGTTCAAGCTGGACTTGCAGGTATTTTTTGCCTGCAGCCAGCCAAGCCATTCACTGTACCAGTCAGGCCCACACTGCCCTGCCCCATCCATGCCAGGACCACAGGAATGTGCCCAAGGACCCTGGAGGGGAGGAGGGAGAGCACCCAAGTAAAGAGCACCACTGCAATGTGTGCTTCCAAAGATCCAAGCAAGAAGTGCACTGGAAATCCTCTTTCCAGCATTTCCCAGTAGCCACGGGCTTGATTTTCCAGCCTCGATAACAACCTTTTATCAAATTTTTGAAATGATACCCACAAGTGATATTAAAATAGCGCTGAGGCTGCAGCATGGAGTTCACCCACACAGCCCCCAAGTCCCTGTGCTCGGGGGGGAACCAGCACACGGAGATATTTCCCCTGGAAGAGCATTCCTGGAGCACAGCCTTCACATCCCAGTCGGGAATCGGCTCAGCCAGAGCAGAACCACGACTGTGCTGCCAGCCAGTGGTGCAGTGAATCTCCCACCTGCTGGAATCACTGTCATTCCTGACAGGAGCAGATTGGCCAGGGAGGGATTGGCAGAGAAAACCCAGATGGTTCACAGCTAATTGTGCAACACATTCCCTTTTCCTCCCCACATCAGCCAGCCAAGGTGCAGGCACTGCTGACCACACACAGCCCCACTCAATGGCACTGTCACTGTCACCCCACACCCCCATCACTCCCCATCCTCCTCCTCGGGGCAGTGGATGTCTCAAAGACATCCCCAAATCCTTCCCCTCTTAAAGGCAGAATCACTGGCACAGGTATTTTATGGCAGGTTTCTGTTCCCTCTGCAGCACAACTCAGGCACACTCCCGAGTTCCTGAGACCCTGACCAAGGAAATTCATTTTATGGTGAATTTCTCGTTGACAGCAAAAAACCCGCAGGAAGCAACAACGCTCTGTAGGAAAAGGGATTTGGCTTTTGTGTGCTCACACACAGCAGGGGCATGAGCTGCCTGCAGAGAGCAAACAGCACACGGGGGATGTGTCAGGGTGAGGAGCACAACCAGGCTCCTGCAGCCACATTATCCCACTCGGCTCCCCCAGTCCCAGACATCACACCCAGGGCAAGCCTGTGATGGTGGGTGGGATGGGGAGGGGCATGACCAGCCCTTTGTGCTGGTTCTTGAAGGAAAAGTCTCTGCTGGGGAAGGGGGAGAAAAAGAGGTCCCCAAGGGTCCCACCTCCCCCTCCAACCTCGTGTTTCCAGCCAAGGGATGAGCTCCCACATGGGATGTGGGAGGGGAGATGCTGCAGGTTCCTGGGTGCCAACGTGGGACCCCCTCCCTGCCAGCCCTAGCCCCCCCTTGGAGCTGCCCAGCTTCCCAGCCCATGGAATGAGGGCTCAGGGTCACCCCAGGGATCACTGGTGGGTGCTTCCATCCCCTAACAGACACAGCAGGGACTTGGAGAGAGGGAGAACACCCTCCATGAGACGTGCAGAGCGTGGACAGCAACAGGGACCTGTCTTGGTCCCTCTCCTACATCTAGCCTTGGGAAAGCCACTGACAAAGAGGAGCAGCATCAGCCAGGCCTGCCTGTACCCCTGCCTGCCCCCCTGCCCACTCTGCACTTCCAGAGCAGCCGAGGGACCCTCCAACTCCTCCTGTCCTCATCCCGGCAGCTCCAGCCCCATCTGGTTCCTGTTAAATGAGCCCCCCAGGGCAGCAGAGCTCCCTCCCCCTGCTCTGTGGGCGAGGAGGGGGAGGCACAGCAGCTTTTTTAAGACATGGCTGCCCTTCTCTTTACCTTCCTGCCTGGAAGGCAGCCAGGAGCAGCTCATGCCTCCCCATTCCCAGCTGGAAGGGACCTTTCCCTCCTGGGACACACACCCCACACCCTGGCACTGCCCTCCTTCCCAGGCACAGCCTTGCTCTGGGTCTTGCTCCTCTCCTGGCCCTGCAGCAGTTTTGTCCCGAGCTCTTATTTCCACCCCGTGGAAATTTCCCACATTTTTATCCTTGCAAGGAACCAGGCAGGAGACCTGCAGTCCCACAGCAGGGAGGGATGCTCCCTGCCTGAGGATGAGCAGCAGCTCAGCCCCCCGTGAAAAACACCCCAAAAGCAGATATTAGGTTGTCCTAAGCCCCACCTGAACTTCCATTAAACCTACATCACATTCCCAAGCTGGAGCGAGCTGCCAACTGAAGGAGCACCAACAGCCAAGATCCAGCCCCACCACTGAGACCCAGCCACAGGACCATGGTTTGCTCACATTCCCTGACAGGCAAAATCATAAAATCATGAGTTGGTTTGGGCTAGAAGGGACCTTAAATCCCATCTTGTTCCACTCCCTGCCATGGTCAGGGACACCTTCCACGTTATTCCAAGCCCTGTCCAACCTGGCCATGGACACTCCCAGGGATGGGGCAGCCACAGCCTCTCTGGGCTCCAAGGGGTTCCCCCCACAGCACAAGCCATAAATGAAAAGCCCGGCAGGGCAAGGGGCTCCAGTGCCAGCCCCAGCTCCCCGAGGAGCCGGGAGGTCGCAGGAACAGAGGCTGCACACCCGGTGGCAGCAAAGAAACACGGAGGAGCACGGGCAGGGCTGGCAGCAGCGCGGGATGCTCCGGGATGCTCCGGGAGGATGGAGGAGCCCAGGATCCTGGAGCACAGAGGTGTCAGCAGGACCCTCCCGGAGCCCAGAGACTCAGGGGGTGGCAGAGGTGATGCCAACACATGCAAAGCACCAGGTGCTTTAAAAGGTGAGATCCCACCCTGCTTCCTAATCGTCAGTTTTAAATGCTGGGGTGTCCCCCTGGCCATCAGCTGTGGGTCTGCACCTGCACTGCTTTGCTTGCACCACCGTACAAAAGCCTCTCTGGGAGCACCTTCAGGCACGGGAAGGGGCTCTAAGATCTCCTTGGAGTCACAGAGCTGCTCCCTCAGAGTGCTGCTCCAAACTCCTGGACAGGAGGGGGATCATGATTGTCGTGCCCCCTCAGAGCCACAGCCACGGAGCAGTTTTCCCTCCTGATGTGTTAACTCTCTTTCTCACTTTATATATAAATCCGCTGCTATTTTTTAAACCTACAGAACACAAATTAACCAGCCTAAAATCCTCATGGATGTTTCCAAATGGCTTCACGGCAGCACAGCTACACCAAGTGATTTTGGGCTGCCTGCAGATGACAGTGACAGACAAATTGATGGCAATAAAGTTATTTTGTCTCCTTTTGCAGCTGACTGAATTTGCATTGGTATTTTCATGGTACAGATGCCACCTTTCATCTAACATGATTAATGCTGTTGTAAATACAGAGAAAGAACCAGCTGCTTCTGCCTTCTCGGCTTCTACGGAGCAGCTGAGGGGAAAAAAGTCCTTTTGTTCCAGCATCTCCAGAGCCTCTGCTGGCTTTATGAAGAGCCTTTTATTTCAAAAGGTTAGAGAAATGTGGTGGATAAAGCTGGAGTATCCTGCTTTTCTCACTGGGATCTGTGGCAATCCAAGTGAGAATCCAGGGTCCCTGTCAGCCAGGGATGTGACAGGGAATTGGGACTGGAAGGTTTGGATTGTGTCTGTGGGGTCCCTGTGAGCACAGCCTGTGCCTGGCCATAGGAGGGGCTGCACTGCCTGGAGGAGTCCAAAACCAGCCCTGAGGCCCCACAGATCCTTCAGCATGAAAAGTGGAATAGTTTGGGTTGGAAGGGACCTTAAAGCTCATCCAATGCCACCCCCTGCCATGGGCAGGGACACCTCCCACTAGCCCAGGTTGCTCCAAGCCCCCTCCAGCCTGGCCTTGGACACTTCCAGGGATGGGGCAGCCACAGCTCCTCTGCCCAACCTGTGCCAGGGCCTGCCCACCCTCACAGGGAAGGACTTCTCCCTAAAATCCAGTCTAACCTGCCCTCTTTAGGAACAAGGTGACTGAGCCATACCAGCACTTTCACCCCTGAGCTGTAAGGGTTGGGCTGATCAACCACTCATGAACACACCCCATGTCCCCAAACTGCCAAAATCACAGCAGGGGCTGGGAAATGAAGGGTTAAGAGAAAACAGGGTGAAATTCGGGTGTGAATTCCAAACAGAAAAAGAAAAGGACATGGAGAGCCTCGGCAGGAAGGTGCTGTTTGCAAGGCAGCCACCAAGAGGTGCCAGCAGCTCTTCCAAAGCCTCAGCAGCTCTGCCAGCTTCACACCAGACTTAGACCTTTCTCCCGTTCCTTCAGCAGTGCCCCAGTCTGCCCAGCGCCAGCCCTGCTGGGGGCACCTGGGTGAGGGGCAGCAGCACTGCCCACAGGCTTTGATCCTGCTTGGAGGAGCAGGAAACACACCCAGAACACCACAGCCAGTTTGGAGGAGCTGGATTAACCCCCATGTTCAACACCAGCCCTGCAGAGAAGCTCAGAAAGGTTTGCCTAAAGCTCCCTGGGACAAGGCTGGCACTGCCAAAACCAGCTGCTGGTGAGGCTGGAGCAGGGCACGGGGATGCCAAAAGGACTGAGAGCCTTTATTGCCACCAATTCCAGAATCCAGTGGTCCTGCTTGGCAGGAATGGAAAACAAAGCCACCACATGCTTTCCATGCTGCTCCTACCCATTGGGATGCTGCTTTTGTGGAAAATCCCAGCCTTTCTCCAGGGAGAGAGTGTGGAGCCTGTGCCAGGGAGCCTGCCTGCTCCATGGGGAGTGGAGCCAGGGCTGCTCCCAGCTCAGGTGTGACAGAGGAGGAGGACAAGATGATGGCACCCTTGCAGGGAGCCTGTGCCAGGGCCTGCCGGGGCACTGGGAACAGCTCCTGGGAGCCTCTGCCACTCCTGCTGCCAGGGACTTATCCAGGCTAAGATTTCACTCAGCCCCCACCTGATTTACCCATCTCCAGCTTTCAGTCTTATTCCCATGTTTTTTTCTTCCCTTCCCTCTGAAGTTCCCCAAGGGCAAAGCTCTCCACAGAGAAACAGCTACCAGTGTTGAGCTAAGCCATCAGCATTCCCAGGGATGTTTCACGGGGATAAGGGAGAGGAATAAAACCCCCAGGGTGGTGCTTGCAAACCCCTTGGCAGTGACTGGCACAGGGAGGGGCTGCCAATGCCTCCTGATGCAGCCCAGCATCCCCAAATCCCTGTGTGCCCCTATCCAGACCCAGCAGCACCCACTGGGGTGCTCAGCTGCCTCCTCTCCATGGGCCACTCCAGCCCCACTGATCCCAGCAAGGGAAAAGCAGGAAACCACTGCAGAATCCATGGAAAACAGAAAGCTTTCCTCAAGTCCAACCACCAGGAACACCAGGAAAATGCAACAGGAATTCCTTCCACTCCCTCTGCCCACACTTGTGCTTCCAGGCAAGTTTCAGTCAATAAACACATCCCCAGCCCCCCGGCGTGGGACAATGTGGGACAGATGGACAGACAAGCTCTAAGAGGCAGAGGCACACACAGAAAGCAGCAGAATGTCTTACCTGGCACTTTGGAATGTTGCAGATGCAGATTTTCCAATAGCCCCGAATCCAACTCCCACTGCCAGACCCTCTGGAACAGGAAAAAACCAGTAAGGTCAAACCCTACAACAGCCCTGAGAGCATCCCTCCTCCTGTGCTCCATCAGAGGTCATTTCCCTGCTCATTTTAATCCAAGTGTGTTTAATCCAAGCTCAGTGTCACTGCCTGGGGTATTCCCCACCAGGAACCCAAACCAGCTGCTTCTCAGGAAGCCAACACAGAGAGAAAAGGGTTCTGGATTGATGAGTGCACCCAAGGGGCAAAGTTCCCGATCCCCACCAGCTGAAATGGGATTTTAACCAGGAGCAAAACAGGGCAAAACACCAAATCTGCTCAAAAAGGTTCCAGCTCAGCAAACCTCTCTGCAGAATTGGTGCCATGGTGGATTCCAGAAGAACCAAACACCAGCTTCTCCCATAAATCCCCCAGGAGCTGGGCTAAGCCAGGATCAGGCTCCCAGCACAGTCCCCTCCCCACTTTCTGCTCTCCCTGTGCCCCAAAATGACCACACCACCTGTAAGGACACTCTCCAAAGCAGAAGGAAACCCAAACTGCACAAATGCCACTGGAGTGTTCCCCGTGTCCCAGAGGATGAGGTCTCACATGAAGAGGACTCTGTGTGTGTTTGTGGTCTTCTGAGTTTCCAGTTGCCTTGGAAACACACCATAAAAAGCAGCACTAACTTGGATAATCACAGATTTGCATCGAGTCCAGGCTGAGCAGGGACTGACACACTCGACAGCTCCTCAGAGCCTTGATCCAAGGCTCGTGCCAGGGCTCAGCATGGACACAGGGAAAACAGAGCAGCCATCAGCCCTGCAAACAGGCTTACAGGGCAAGGGGATGCCAAATTGTGCCTAAAATCCCACGAATGGGTGATAACTGCAGGCAGAGGGACCACAGCACGTGGGGCACATGCAGGACCTGGGGGAAATCACACACGCGTGCCAAGTGCTCCCAGTGCCCCAAAATCACCCACCTGGGACTTGGCTGAGCCCCCAGGGCTGTGGGTGCCCACGGGGTGGCTCTGGAGGGCTCTGCTCTGCCAGACACTGGCAGGCAGATCATTCTGAAGACACGAAATGGCTGTGTGCAGTTCAGCCGGGGGGATGTCCTGAAGCTCCACACAAATGGGGCTGGCACTGCTCTTCCCAAAGACTTCTTTTTAAGTGTGACTTATCCAGAGAGCACAAGCCAAAGGATAAACTCTCTCTTTTATAACTTACATGATCATTAGTGTGATAACAAAAATAGCTTTGACCGAGGGGAAAAGCCACAATGACTTCCCTGTTGCAAAGTGAGACTCGTGGAACGAGAAACCCACAATTAATGAAAGTACAAATCACATCTACGTGGAAACAACTGATGGGGAACCAGAATCACCAGATGGTGCGTAGTGAGCTGCTGATTTGGGGAGGGAGCAGCAGCCCAGGGTGGAAGCTGCAGCCTGGTGGAGGCTCACAGCACAGGCAGGAGGAGGGACACAGCAGCCTCTGGCCAGGGGCTTTTCCACATGCCACCGTCCCAGGAGGGGACACGAGAGCTGGGGCAGGGGGAGCATGGCCACAAATCAGCCACGGGGCTGCTGATCCCACAGCATCCAAGCAAGTCTGGGGTCATGGGTGGTCCCCCCAGCAGGGACCACAGCACATCCCACCCCGCTGGATGCTTGGAAAACCCTTTATTGCTTAGAGCAGATACTGTGTGATGCTCTCAGCCCAGTGCTGCGATTTGGTTCAGATACTCCACTTCAAAAAGCCTGCCAAGACCTCACAATGACTTCAGTGCTTCCACAGCCCAGACTGAGCCTCTGTTCTGCAGGTAAATGAGCAGATTCACAAGGATCTACACGGAAACCAAACACAGAGAGCTCTCTGCCAAGTGTGCCCACACTCCAAGCTCCCAGCTCAGCCCTCCCTGTGCTGGAGGCTCTGGAAATGCCTGACTGGTACATAAGGTCATGGAGATGGGAATGGGAGAGCAGCTCTTACTGCTGCAGGCTCAGGCATCAGCAGGAAAAATAAACAGCCCTCGGGAGTTTCTGGTTCTTGGCACCATCGTGAGAGAGGCAGAGAGAAGCAGAGTCATAAAATCAGGGTTTGGGTTGGAAGGAACCTTAAAAAGCTCATCCATTGCCACCGCCTGCCATGGGCAGGAACACCCTCCACTAGCCCAGGTTGCTCCAACCTGGCCTTGGACACTCCCAGGAATGGGGCAGCCACAGCTTCTCTGGGCACCCTGTGCCAGGGCCTGCCCACCCCCCCAGAGAAGGATTCCTTCCCAATATCCCACCTAAATCATGCCCACATTACACTGACTGAAGGATTTACCACAGACCACCACTCTGCAGCTTCAGATCTGAAAGAGGGTGAAAGGAAAGAGTCCACATCCCATGGGAAACTTCTCCATGTCAGAGGATTTCAGGAGCTTTCAGCCCCTCTTCTGCCCAGGGACAGAGCTGAGAGGCTCCACACAGCCCTGTTATCTGCAGAGCTCACGTGCAGAAGGCACCAGGCTGGGGGTTCTTTTGGCATCTCTTTGCAGAACAAAGACATCAAAAAAAAAGGACCAATCTCAGCCACTCTGAGGAAAATGCTTCTGTTTAACCTGAACAAAGGGATTTTGCCTCTCTTGGGCTTCCTTGGCTTTACAATTCAAGACATTTTGTCCTGATAAGGCATTACCCAGGGATCAGACTAATCCTGAGCTAACTTAGGGATCAGCACTGCACCTCTCAGCTCCTTACAAAGCCATTTGCCTCCCTGCGTGTTTTCCAGGAAAAGAAAAATAAAGCTTCAAACCCTCAAACTGAAAGCAGTAGCTGTGCTGGAGGGTCAGTGCAGACACTGCTGCTGCTGCCAGAGGGCTGCAGGGAGTGTTTGGCAGCCTGTGGACTGTGGTGGCAAGGGCAAGGGCACGATGTCCACAGGTGTCCCTACACAGCACAGCTGACATGCACACCTGACCTAAAGCAGGGCACCTTCATTGCACCAGGGACCACCCACCAGCTCCAAAGCCAAGGAGAACCCATTTTCCCTGCCCTGGATGTGGCACTTGAGGTTTAGGGGTGATGGTGGTTGGGTTGATGGTTGGACTCAATGACCTTGAAGATCTCTTCCAACCTTGATGATTGTGTGATTGCCCTGAGCCCAAAAAGCTTCTGCTTTCAAAGCAGGAGCATCTCCTGTGTAAATATCTCCTTTTTAAAGTAATTTGTGTATTTTGTATATTATCCTCATCCAGATCTTTGGTGTCCAGGCTGGTTTGGATCTGGCAGTGCAGAGCTGAATCCAGGTGTCCTGGAACATCCCTGTGAGATGATTTGGAAAGGGAAGGCCAAGGCAAACATCACAGCAAGAAGGGGTCAGTGCAAAGGGAAGGACCGTGGAAGGGGAACAGGGCAGAGCTCCGTGGGCACAGAGCCATGCCAGGGCACCTCAGGCAGGCAGGGGTGGCCCAGTGTGACCTCACAGCTGCAGCACCAAGCAGAGCAGCCAAGGAGAGATTCCCACAGAGCACAAGAAGCTGGCAAAGAGCACGTCAGCCAAGGGAGCAAAGCGAGGGACATGCTGCTCCCAGAGCGCCTCCCACACCTTCACACTTGGCCTGAGGTCCCCAGTCCCTCAGAGCCCATGCCCAGCACATGGAGGGGACAGGGATGTGTGGATCCTGCTGTCACAGCCTGGGTTTTATTCCTACTTTAATTCCATTTCAGTGCCCCATCAGCAGAGCTGCAAAACAGCACAAGATGTTCCGTCTCGTTGAGCCAGGAGGACAGTGACAGCGTTCCCGTCTGCTCCAACCCACAGGAGAGCACACACTGGTTCGGATGGGCTTTGGGATGAGGCCCAGCACTGCTCCATCTGCTCCCCCTCAGCATGGAAAGCTCTGTGTGCTCCCACTCCGTGCTGGGATGTTCCTGGGCAGGCCAAAGCACTGCAGCCCCAAGGGGAACATGTGGGCTCTGAGATGGTGCATCCCTCTGGGTTCCAGGAGGGTGTCCTGCCTCCCAACTAGCCCAAAAGGTGCCAAGTGCTGCACTCTCCAGGGAAACTAAAAGGGATTGAACTCTCTCAGAAAGCTGCTTCACTTTCCCTGGCCTGAAATCTAGTTTTGCCCACTTCCCTGGCCTGAAATCACCTCCTGCTGCTGCCCAGAGCAGTGAACAATGTTCCTTTGCTCTGGTGCTCTCCAACATCTATTTTCCAAGGATCACTGAAGCAGCACCATGTCCAAGCTCACACAGCAGGGCTGGACCCCAGCACTTCCAGCTGCAAATGCCACACCAGCCTGAAGGTCAGAGATCAACCATCCCAAACCTCCCCCTTATCGCCCGAGCTTGGCAAGCTGAAAGAACCAGATGAAATGAAGCAGGCTGTGATTTTAAACCCTATTCAGGGCAGCTTCTGGAGCCAGGCAGGGATCACAGCCCTCTGTTTGGACCAACAGGCAGGAAAACCCTCTGGCAAACCCCAGTCCAGGCTCCCGGGGCTCCACAGGATCCTGCCCTCTCCAGCCTGTTCTGGAGCATGGAATGAGCTTCACAGCACTGTGGGAAGCCTCTGGCAATGCTCAGAACAGGCCTGCTCACAAAGCCAAGTGGAAATGAAAGCCCTTCAGATTCCCTGGAAATCCAAACCATAAATAGGAGGGACCACTCAGGGCCTCAATAAATGACAGTGGTGAGTAAGTCAACCCCAGTTGTTATGTGGTTCTCATCTGCCATAAACCCCAAGGAGACAGGCAAGGGGTAGAAAAAGTATCCTACAGGAACAGCAAAACCAAAATCCACTTTTCTCTCCAAATGAGGCCGTGGCCACGTAGGCAGGATTTCAGGGATAAGGAGAAGGACACCCCAGATCCCTTGTCTGGGCTCACAGCTGTACCACGTGTGTTTCTCAGGCAGCAACACCCAAAGCTCAGCGGGCTCAGGGGGGGTTTGCCCCTTGTGCTGATGCACGGGCAGGTCAGGATGGCAGTGAGGGGAACACAGACCTGTCCGTTCTCCCTTGGCTTATCCCATGCCTCCCACTCTCCAGAAGGATGTGCTTGGCAGGGGCCTGGCAGCCTGGTAGCACAGCCCACCCATCACCCACCCAGGGGTGTCTCTGCCTAAAAAACCACACTTGCAGGAAACTTGCCTTAAGAACACCATTTCAGGAAACTTGCCTTAAAAAATATCCTCGCAGGAAACTTGCCTAAAAACACCCCTGTAGGAAACTCCTCTGGGATGCAGCACGGCAGGGAAGGAGGAGGAGGATCTGGAGATGAGAAAATGAGAAGCAGCTCACAAATCCCACAAAGTTTTGGCTTTGGAGGAAAGGCAGAAATTAGAGGGAAAACAGGATTTGTCAGAGCCTTCTATCTGCAAAACACCAGAGCTCTGCCTGGGGGCCATTGGGTTTCAGGGCAGGTGAGGGGAGCACGGCTCAGCAGAGGTCTGTGCCTGCAGAGCTTGGGAAGAAATAGAAGGAATTATGGATTTAACAGCAGGAAACACCTTTCTTTGTGAGGAAAGGAGAGTGTGGGGTGCTGAGAAAAACCATTTTCATAAGTTAAGGCACACCCAAAGCAGGAGAGGGCCTGGGTACCAGCATGGACTCACTCAGGGGCTCATCCCAAAAGCATCCTCTGATCAAAGAGACTAACACTGCTGGGCTCACTGCCCAAATCCTCCCCAGCAATGCCAAACCCTGCACATCCCCCTGAGCCTCCCACCCCCCACCCAAAGCTGGGACCCTCCCCAGCCTGGCAGCAGCACTGAGGGAGCTGCAGGGACACTCTCTCCTCCTGCCAGGATTTATGGAGCTAATTCCTCTGGGTCAGCAAATGAACACGCTTCCTCCAGGAAGGTACTACAGATGCCAACATGTCATCAATTATTCAGCCTGCTCTTTGAAGAGCTGTTAAGTTCCTAGTGGGAAATTAATCTTGCTATAATGAGGTTTGTATTTCTCTAAGAGTTTAAGCACATCCCCGTCGCCACTATTCAGAGTTTTTTCCCTCAAGACTGAATTCCAGTCCCCTCCAGGAAATATAATTTTGGCATTACTGCACAGGAAAGCACAGAGATTACCAGATTTTAGGGATTTTCAGGTTTCTGGGTCCCCACCATTACAGAACGAGCAAGGAGGAGGTGAGTCATTTTAGAAAGACCTTTTTTTTTTTGTCCTATGAGAATCACAGAGTGGTTTGGGTTGGGAAGGACCTTAAAGATCCTCTGATTTCCAATCCCCTGCCATGGGCAGGGACACCTTCCATTAGCCCAGGGTGCTCCGAGCCCTGTCCAACCTGGCCTAGAGCACTGCATGTCTGGGCTGTCCTGATTTTAAAGAATTAAAGTCACTGCCCAACATCCCAAAGCTCCTCCATCACGAAAATGCTTCTCTCAAAGAAGAAAACCCTTTCCCAAAGTAACAAACCAGAAATAATCTAGAAGCAGTGACTCTCCCTGACCCCACACCACCTGAATCCATCACAGATATTTAATATTTCATTTCTAGCACGCAAATGGTTTCTCACACCAGAGCTCACCGATGTTTAATGTGACAGACCTGCGAGATCTGATGGGGGACAAGAAAGCAAAGGAGCTTCCACATGCACATTTCAGCAGACTTTGATTCCAGCTGGTGAAAACGCTGCATTTAATTGACTTTTGTCACCTTTGTGGCTGTTCTTGCTTATAAAACACCGATCACTGACTCCAAACGATGCCGCAGAGATAAATGTGTGTTATCAGGTCTCTCTTGGCTCTCCAGGTGTCTGCCTCCAAATGAGGTTTTGATATATGAGCTGCTATCAGAGGGGCATTGCAGACCCCACGCTCTGCCCCCCTTTAACAGTGCCAGTGTGATGGGCTCTGACACCCCCCAGGCTGCAGAGGAAAACTCCCCACCCCTGCCCATGTCAGACATGCAATTACCTTTATATCAGGCTGTCACTGCACCCAGACCACGAGGCTCAGCCTCCAGCTGCCCAGGAGGAGCACAGGGAAGTCCTGAGGCAGCCAAGGACTGCCAAAGCAGCCCAGAGCCCAAGAGCACCACCCACATCTGGGGATCTCACCTGCATTCTTCACTGAGGGCATCACCCACATCTGGGGATCTCACCTGCATCCCTCACCTGAGGATCCGACACTTCCCCTGACTCTGTGGGTCACCAGCATCACCCACAGCTGGGCTGGCACCTGCACCCAGGGCTGGCACCTTTCCTGGCTGCCTTCCCACAGCTCCCACCTCCTTGCACGGAAGCTTTAATGACTCGGAGCAAGTCGTTTCCATCCGCCGAGGTGCTTAATAGATGAAAATGTCAAAATATGTGCTGATGAGGCACCAATTAATGGGAGGTTTAATGAAAGGTTAAGGCAACCTTTCCCAGAGCGAGCTGTGCAGCCTGGCTCCTCCTGATCCCCCTGAGTCACCCCCACACACACCATTCTGGATGGCTCTGAGCAGCCGGCTCTGCCTTCATGGCCTGCACCCCATCCGACCCTTCTCCTCTCCCCTTGGCTGCCCGTGGGGCCAGCATGTCACAGCACTGTCACCAACAAGCCCTGCTCATCCCTGCCAGGAGGATCCCTCTGGAAATCAAGCCACGTGCTCCCCACACCCACCAACACCTTCCCTTACCTGCATCTTCCTTTTCACCTCCTGGCTGGAATGAAAACTGCATGGAAATCTTTGCCTCTTTTTCCTTACTAAAAATAACACCCTTCAGCAGGAACCCAGAGTGCTCCAAGAGTGGCCAGGAATAGCCAGGCCAGCAGCAGGAGCGGCAGGAGAAGGAGGGATGCTGTGATTCCAGGAAGAGGCATCACCCAGACGAGGCACAGATTAATTGGCACGGCTAAATGGCCCCCGTTCTCACGCTCTGCCGACCCCCAGTGGGTTCCCAAATGCTCATTAAAGTCAACAATTGTAAAACAGTCTCAATTTCAAAACACCATCATTCCAAATGAATGTTCCCTGCCTTTAATGGATCTCGGAGAATATTCATATAAATAATCACTTCTCTTTGTAATTGAGATGCAATATCACACTCATTGCCCCAGCCTTCCCTTGGGAGGCTGAGAACACGGGAGTGCCTGTCCCACGAGAATGAATCCAATCAATTTTTGCTAATGACAAAGTAACCAGCCTGGAAATTGCCCCCCTCCCAAGGAACACCAATCTGACAACACAGCACGGAACCTCTGAGCTCCCACTGCCATCCAAAACCCTCTCCCTCTGGCAACAGGCAATCTGCTCCCATCCTCAAGTTCTCCATCAGCTCAGGAGCTGCTGCACCTCAGAAAGGACCAGCTCTTGGTACTGGTGGACAAGCTCTTGTTGGCTGGTTACAGGTTTTTAAAAGGCTGCAGCATCCAATATCCCACCTCAGAACCACAGGCAGAACATGCTGAACCTGGGAGCCTGTTTGATGGGAGACATAAACACCCCTTGGATCAGGCACAGACCTCCCTGTGGAGCTCCCTCCTCACCAGTGGGAAGAGAGATTTGTTTTGGACCAGCTGACCACACCAAGAAGCACTTTGCACACCTTCATCAGTGCCAGGAGCTGGGTTTGGCACAGGCCAAAGGAGCAATGGATGGGACTAAATCACTGTCCACCACAGGACATGTGGACTGGGCCAAGGGGTGACAATACTGGGGTCCCCAGCAATTTGTTCCCACCCAGCTGAGGGATTCAGCTGCCATTCAGCACAAAACCCATCAGCCAGCAACCAGCACCACAACTCGCTGTCTGCTCCTCCCCCAGACAGCCATAAAGCAGGAGACACATAAAAGACATTAAAAATGGTTAAAGCTGGAAGAGGCCATAAAGAAAAGCTGGTGTCCAGGCAGCTCCCAAATCCAGGCAGCAGTTGGGACTGTCCCCAGCCAAATGCCACCGTGCAGAGGGTGGCAGGCAGCTCTCACCCTCTCCATCCCCAGGGCACTCAGCTGAGCTGCTCTCCTGCCCAGGAGAAGCTGCAAACGAGCATGTTTGAAATCTGTGTGACATTTCCCATCCCTTGGTACAGCCTTCCCTCCATCCCCCCTTCCTCAGGATCAACCAAGGCAGCAGCAGCACTTGCTGCCAGACTTTGGAGGGATGGAGGTGTCACAGAGCTGCCACAGCAATGGGCAGGAGGTGTCTGCCTTAGATCTGTCACCAGCACGAGGAACTGCCACTGCAAGGGGGGACTCAGCCGTGCCTGATGCCAGCACAGTGACAGGGGCACCGGCAGGGGCCAGCACTGCAGACCCTGCACCCTCTGCTCCACACCAATCCCAGCTGTCCCTTCCCCTGCCCCTCCAAGCATCAGCCAGAACCTGACCTACAAGTTTTGGGGCTAAATCTCTCCCTCCTTGGCAAGCAGAGATGGTTACAGGTTAAACCCCACGACATGCCAAGCACGATGCCAGTGCCAACCCAGGGTTCAACCTCTTGCTGCCACCTCCAAGTGCAGTCCCAAGGGGAAAGAACCTGGTCACTGTCACTTGGGGGTGCAGGAACCTTCCCCCTGACCCTGTGTAGCTTCCCAGGAGTCTCATTTGTCCTTCTCACAGCTGTCACCACCTCAAAGTCTCTCCTTCTAACACTCTGTCCCTCCTGCCCGCAGTGACATTCCCATCCCTCCCTCCTCCCGCAGCACCTTCACCACCACAGCCGGAATCTGTTCCGTATTGAGCTCACACACTCTGTCCTGCTCCTCACTTTGTTCCTTCTCATTAAAAATAAATAAATCCTAGTCTGTTAATGGGTTTCTGGCAGTGGGAGCTGGAGAGAGAGCCTCAGGTGGAGCCATGTGAGATTTAGGGGGCGAGCAGGGGACGCCGGAGCCACCTCTCGCCACGACCGGGTGACTCCGTATGTGGCGCCACTGCCACGTCCCATCTGCTCCTTCCCAGACACCTCTGTTTAATGGTGACACTCGAGGCAGAAACATCACAGCAAACATGGAGGGACTGGCCTGAAGATGGAGAAGTGAGACGTTTTCCTGCAGGAAGGCAAGGCTGGAGCACAGAGGATGACCCAGCCCTGCAGGCAGCTCCCGGGATGTGCTGGGTCTGGGGCCAACCCGGCTCTGCCCATCACATCACAAAGAAACAGAAAAACTCAGGTTTCCTTGGCAACATTCGGGTGGTTGGAAGCATCACCTCAGGGTTCCTGCAAGGAACCAGCCCTGCTGCCTGCCCAGGGGGATGCTCCCTGTGGGGGATGCCCTGCAGGGTGATGGAGGGATGGGGCACCACAGTCCCTGTGGGGAGTGGGATCCCAGCCGGGTCCCTGCTGTGTCAGCTGAGCAGTTTTTGGGCATCAGAAACGCACGATGCCCAAGAGCCAGAGGAAAGCAAAGCAGGGCGTTGACACAACCAGTATCTGTGCTCTGGGCTGGGGGACAAGGTGGGGGTCAGGCACAGCTTGGACTTGATGGTCTTGGAGGTCTTTTCCAACCTCAGCGATTCTGGAATTCTGTGAGTCCAGGGAGAGCCCCAGGACACAAAGCCAGTTGCAGAACACAGCCTTGGTCCTGTCCTCCATCTCTCTCAGAGCAGTGTGAGCATGAGGGGCTCCTGCAACACCTCCATGCCAGGGGACCCCCCAGAATAACACAGCAGGGACCTGCCTGCACATCCACTTGGCTCAGAGCAGATCCCTGCAGGAGCTCCCCAGGAGCTGGCTCTGGACCCACATCCCCCACCTTGCCAGGCTCTCCTCCCCCTCTGAAACAAGCACAAAGGGAAAGGCTGTTCAGCTCACACCTCACTAATTGTTATTTGTGATACACCAGTAACATTTTAATTAATCTGAAGTCTTCAGCATAACAGCCACCCAAGGTACAAAGATAAACCAGAATAAACAGGGCTTGATTAAATACATAATTAATGTTCTACTAAACTCAGCATATATGAATATTAATTAGCAGGAAGAGTCTGCAGTTTGGCATCTCCTGTCATTATCAATTTATTCTTTACATTGGCATTCCCAGCTTTGGAACAAATTATCCAACCTTTCCTTGCCGGCAGAGCCCACGAAACACAAACTGACTGCAGGAGGCTGGGCTGTACCTTCAATTATCTCACCCCCACAATAAGCTGCTTCCAGCCTGAAAGCAAAGATAGAGGCACTGCCAGGACCAAAACCAGCTCATCCCTAAAATGGCATCTAAGTCACTGAAACAGTTCTCTGCTGGCAATAAAAGGGGAGCCCATTCCCCACCAGCACAGGAGAACAGGTCCCTGAAGGGTTTTAATCACCAGACAGAGGGACTTTAGGTAGAGTTTGGGCTCAGCCATGAGGCTTCAGAGCAGCTCCAGCCCATCAGAGGCACTTGGGCAGCTCAGAGACCTGACAAGGGGAACACGGACACCCCACCAGCTGCATCCCCCTCACTGCAGCAACCAGAGCGTTGCCAAGGACTGGGGAGTTTTACAAAGCACTGTGAAGGCACAGGTAGGACAGAAGACCCCTGGGAAGTGCCTGGACAAGCTCTGTGTGAGGGCACTGAGCTCCCAGGGAAGCAGAGCAAGCACCAGATACAGCCCCGTAGCCTTGTGCTTCTGCCAAAGGAATCCAGGGAAGAGAGGACTCAGGAGAGATCCCACTGAGGCCTTTCAGTACTTCTTAAAGTACTTACAAAAGATTATGTTCCTTTTAAGAGCTTATGAAAAAGATGGAAAGTGATTTTTTTACACAGGCAGTTAGTGATAGGACAAGGGGGAATGATTTTAAACTGAAAGAGGGAAGATTTAGATTAAGTGTTTGGAAGAAATTCCTCCCTGTGAGGGTGAGAAAGCTCTGGCACAGAGAAGCTGTGGCTGCCCCATCCCTGGAAGTGTCCAAGGCCAGGTTGGACGGGGCTTGGAGCAGCCTGGGCTGGTGGGAGGTGTCCCTGCCCATGGCAGGGGGTGGCACTGGATGAGCTTTTAGGCCCCTGCCAACCCAAACCATTCCATGACTCTGACAGGCACAGAGTGGTTTTCCCGAGGCAGGAGCATGCCCAACATCCCTGCTCAGCACCTCCTGCTTCCCCCAGCACAGGCACTGCGAGGTGTCATTACACTGCAGGAGTCTGGGCTAATTATAGCAGCCTTTCCTCTGGCAGGGCTGCTAATTGAGGGAGAGCATTACAGTGTTTCCAAACCCTGCTCCACATCAGGGACCGCAGCGGATCCGAGAAGCGCCAACGATGCTTTTCCTGGGAAAGCAGAAGGAGTTCGGAGAAAGCTGAGCCCCAAATCGCTGCTCAGCGAGGCTGGACCAGCACCTGCTCCATGCAAGGAAGAGCAGAGAGCTGGTAAAGAGCAGGGCTGGCCACGAGCTCCTGATTGAATCACAATGTGAATTATTTATCAGGGTGCAATCGCTGCTGGCACCTCGTGCCCTGTGGGAAGGGCTCTGGAGCACGAGGGCAGGACTGAGTCCAACTGCTGTGTCTTTGGGCACAGCCCCATGGAAAGGAGGATGTTGGTCAGGGCTGTGCCATCCATGAGTGGCCCCACTGGCCACAAATAGCCACTGTCACACACCCAGCACCACTGTGGGGCTGCTGAAAAGGCACCTGTCAAATGGAAAAGAGCAGGAGAGGGACTTTGGGGACAAAGATTAGTAGAAACAGAACCCTCACTGAACTGAGCCTGCAGGCAGGGGCTGAGCCAGCACTCACACACCTCTCTGGGTATTAAGCTTTAATATTGTGACCTTTAAGATGCAAGAGAGAATTTCAAACCCTTTGTCACCATCCCAAGGTGGCTTTGTGCTCGTGTAGGAGCAATGAAAGGGCAGCCCAGCATCTCTGTGGCAGCCAGGGCCACGTCACCATTAACCTCCTGCTACGGGTGAGGCTTTGTTCCCTCCTCTACAAAACTTCCTCTCTTTGCTGGTGACAGACAGGAATCCCCAGCCCAGACAGCCTGATGCCACCTGGCTCTTCACCCCAGCTCCCTGACACATCCTTTGAGGGATGACATCCAGTTACAGCTTGCACAGTACAAATCTTTCCCTTTTATACTTTTTTGAGGCTAATTTAAAGCTCCCTCCTTGCCCTGTCAGCCAGGGATCTGCCTCCCCCAGAATACAGGGAGCTCGACTGTGGCAGCAGAGTTATCAAACCATAATTAATAAAGAATGCAGGCATGAGAAGGGACAAACGTTTTGCTGTTGCAGGTTAATGTACAGAAGTAGCCTGTGTTGGTGATGCATGAGCAGATCCCCCCAGAAGCTGCAGCAAAGCATTCTTAACAGGTTAGGCAAACCTGGCCAGCTGGGTGCCCTGAGGATGGGGCCAGGAGCACCCAAGGGTGCTGTGAGTCAATAACCAGCTGGAAGGAAGCAATTGCAGCCAGCAGGAGGCTGGGAGGGAGGGCCGGCAGCTCTCGAGTGCTGAAGGAGCGAACGCCCACACACAGCTCACTGTTTGCTTGGATTCCTTCAATCCCGGGCTGCCCCTGCAGGGGGGAACACAAGATGTGGGGTTACAGACCCCTAACAGAGCCCTCTCACCCGGGAAGACCATCCAGTGATGGAATTTAAGACACATGTCCTGGCACTGGGTCAAAGTCACTCCAAATCCCAAAGCACGGGGTGACAGCAGAGGCAGCTCCTCCTGCCCTGGCTTTGATGGATCAAGCAAGTCCTGAGCCCAGCAGCTCCCACAGTGACAACATCCACCTCCTTGGCAACGAGCCACACTTGGAAAAAGAGGGCTCTTCCCAAGGCACTCATCATTTCCCCCCGAATTTACAGATCCAAGACATGCAGAAAAGCTTTTCCCTGTTCCCTCTACATCCACCCCAACCTTCCTGAGCCAGGCAGAGCCAGAAGAGAAAGGGAAAAGGGAGGGGAAGGAGATGAGGAGGAGGGAGGGGAGAGGAAACCAAGGAAAGAAACATTGAAAAAGGTTGCCTTATATTACTTTCAACATTCCCAGGAATTGCAAAGCAGACGGGTGTCCTCAGCTGAAATTGAATCTCATCAGCCTTTTATCACATCTCCCTGTGCCACAAAGCCCAGCCTGGCAGGACACAGCCCTCCAAGACTTTGGGACTCTGCAATTTTCCAGCTATTGTCCAAATCCCTCCCTTGAACAAGAAAATAAACCCCAATTGTACATTCTCCTGCAGAGACAGAGCACTTTAAAATGCATCTCTTGCTGGTTCACAGCCCAGAAGAGAAACTAAAAGAGACCAGAATTTGTTGTCTTTACAGCATCACCTTTCTCAATGTGCCCTTGGGATTTACAACTCTCGCCCACCCCGGGCTGGCACGAGCCAGGCTGCAGATGTTCCAGGCACCAAAGGCTCTGCCCGAGCTCACAGGCTCCCCCCGAGCCCCCTCCCCATATGGGGTGTTGCTGCCAAGGCCTCACGTGGTTCAGCCCCACCACGGGAATGAGATCTGGAACAAGATCTTGTCAAAAGGCACCCACTCAGCGGGTGCCATCTGTGAGAAAAGGCTGGGAGCACCGTGTGATGGCGCCAGGAGGGCTCTGGGAGCAGGGAGGGGTGCAGGGACAGGCCTTACCTGGGATGTTGTGGATGGTTATAGCCAGGATCATGAGCATGATCCGCCTCCAGCTGCTGCTGCCGGCCGGGGGGGCTCCGTCCCTGGGCACGGGGAACGCCGGGGGGCTCTCGGGCACGGTGCTCCCCGCTCCCCTCCTCCTCTGGTAGGGCTCCCCGTTCTCACTCTTGTCTGGGGGGACAGAGAAACACCTGGGTGAGCTGAGAGGGACAGACAGACACAGCAGGGCAGCTCCTGCCTCCCCTCCCAGAAGGAGAAAGCAGAGGGAAGGACTGACAGACCGGAGCAGGGCTGAGGGGCCGTGTCACCCACTCTGTTTCAAGTAGGGGGTTCCCCCACACAGACCCTGAGCAAAGCCCAAGTTCCTTCTCTGCCTCCTCCTCCTCCAGGGACCTGCTCCTGGTCCCACACAGCTCCCCAGGCCCACACCCCGCAAAGTCCTCATGGGGCTGGTGGCTGATGAGGGTGGTGAGGCTGAAGAGCTGCCAGGACCCACAGCAAGGCCACCCTCCCCACCCCAAACCTGCCAGGGCTGCAGCTCCATTGCCCTTCTGATGAAGCAAAACCCCACAACACTTCATTTGGATTTCTCCCCGTCACTAAATGGGTGCTCTGAGCTGTATTTAAGGATCATTTCTTCCACTAACAAGAACGTTGCCACTTGCTGTGACCTCACCAGGTGAGTCCAGGCTCTTCCAGACCTCTGCTCCCTGTCAGCTCTATTTCAACCAGTTACTTAAAACCACACCACAAAAACCCAAGCCCAGATTAGGGCCTGGAGGGTGGTACAAGCCCCACGACCCACACACCAAGCCCTTCGCTGCTCACCTTCAGCACAGCAAGGGCCAGGGGAGCCAGGAAATGAGGAGCTCAGATTCCTCAGCCTCACACAGCTATGGCTTCTTATCAGAGATGTGACATTTAGACAACATAATTCTCTCTCCTGCCCCTTGACACACCAACTCCAAGATGTATTTTTTTGTGGACAGTGCAAGGAGCTGTCTGAAACCATTTTGATGGGATGCCAATGCCACCCCCTCCATTCTGCCTTCCCCCTTTGGCACATCACACACGGCACAGGGTGTGTTTCCAGAGCCAATTAAGAACCTGGGCATCAGAGGGCTCATGCAAATTGAGGGAGGTCACCTTGGGAAGGCAGAGGTGTCAGCAGCACTCTGTCTACAGCACACTTGTCAGCTGTAACACCAGACCACACACCTGAAGGCATCCCAAAACAGTCCTCAACAAGACAGAGAATAAAACCAAGAATTCAATATGTTTTCACAGAATCATTAAAGTTGGAAAAGGCCTCTGAGATCATGAAGTCCAGCCTGTGACCAGTCCCCACCTTGTCAACCAAACCAGAGCATGGAGTGCCATGCCCAGTTGTTCCTTGAGCCCCCCCAGGGACAGGGACTCCCTGGGCAGCCCCTTCCAATGTTTAACAACCCTTTCTGTGAAGAAATTCCTCCTGATGTCCAACCTGAACCTCCCCTGGCCACGTCCTCTTGATTTTTGGTACCCAAAAACCAGGTTAAAAACTAAAACCCCGCCCTGCAGCAGCACAACCAGGTGGATTCCCTCCTGCCACCTCCCATGTGCCAGGGGCATCCCTGGGTGGCATCACCAGGGCTGCAAAGGGCCACTGTCCCACCTCCCCCCAAGGCCACCCTCTCTCTGCCAACACAGCAAGATGCTGCCCAGATAAATATTGTCCTTGGCGGGTGCCATACGGAGCCAGACACTTTCTGTCCCCAAATGCCAGCCCAGTCAATAACGAGCAGTAACATTTGGTGGCAGAGCTTCAGCTCCAGCTCCAGCTCCAGCCCAGCCCGAGGGGACAAAGATAAATACTTCTTTTTTTTTCAAGCAACACAAGGACAAACAGATCCAGTGGAGCAGCTTGGCCAAGTCACCGCGGGAATGCTGGCACGGCAGACCCCCGGCAAAGGGGCAGCCAAGGCTGAAGCCACTTAGGGATGACATTCCCCTCTTCTACCAGACCACTGGATTAATTTAATTGCTTGGCACACGTTGCCTGACCCTGCAAACAGTGTCACCCTCAGCTGTCCCTGCCCTGGTCACCAACACTGACCATGGACCTGATAGAATGGTGAGTATGGGGTCACCCAAGCCCCCCACTCCTGCAAACCTCAGGGCTGCACAAAAAAGAGAGTGACTTGAGGGTGTAGAGCAGTGCAGGAATCCCCCTCTGGCATCACAGGCTTTCCAAAGGGGAGGATAAATGGATTATGTGACATTTACAGACAAGAACTCACATTCAAGTGACAAAACACCATCATTTCTCCCCCTAGAGAAAGCAGCAAGTGTTTGATAAAAGCACAAGTGGCCCCAACACTCCAACAGCCAGGGCAGGGTGGGCTGTGAGGCAGATTTTCATACAATCATGGAATTACAGCCTGGTTGGGGTTGGAAGGGACCTTAAAGCTCATCTCATTCCACCCCTGCCATGAACAGGGACAAGTGCTAGCCCAGGTTGCTCCAACCCTGTCCAACCTGCCCTTGGACACTCCCAGGGATCCAGGGGCAGCCACAGCTTCTCTGCCCAACCTGTGCCAGGGCCTGCCCACCCTCCCAGGGAAGAATCCCTTCCCAATGTACCATCTAACTTCGTTCTCCTTCAGTTTAAAGCCAATTAATGAAAGCAGAAGCCCAGCCCAGCTCCGTTGCTGAGATGTTCAGCCCCAGCTCCCTTCCATTAGATACCTTTTTCATTATTATTTTATTTACAACTAGCCTGCTTGCTACTATTGGAAAAAAACTGATTAAAAACCAGCCTTTTACATGCCCCTCCAAGGACAGCACTGACACAGGACAGGGAGATGCCATTGGTGCCCGTGGGGCTGAGGAGTTTGACTCCTGCCAGCACCAAACAGGGAAAATCGGTGGTAAATAAACAGAATTGTTGCAGCTTTCATAGGGAAAGTGCTGGGGGTGGTTTGAGTGGACAATCTGAACACAAAATTGCCTCTCCTACAAATCACTGGTGCATTAGCAGAGGATAAAGGCAGTGACAGCGACCCGGGGAGACAACCCCGGCATCATTTCCCCAGCAGTGCCACAAAGAACAGCCAGACTGGTCAAGTGACGGGCTTAACTTCCAACTGCTGTTGGAAAAGACAAAAAACCCCCGAGGATAATTATAGTGGGATGATGATTCCAGGTCCCAGCGGCGGGCACAGCCCGGGAGGGGACCGGGACAGCCGTCACAGCACCCAGAGCTCTCCCAGCCTCAGAGCCGGCATCTCACCCAGGCTGAGGGGCACAAAACAGTAATTACAGCTAAACACAGCCTTGGCTGCGACTCAGGAAAGCCTCAATAGCAAATTGGAGTGGTGATAAGAGCAGAACAAGGGGTGGTTTGTAAAGAATAGCTGACACCATCAGACAGGGTGTTCGTGAGATCCTTGCCAAGACAATTATGTGGCAAATAACTATCTGTGCCACATACATTATTTTAAATCTTGTTCACAAAAAGTCCTTTCTATATTCTCCTCGATTTATCATTATTGAATTTCTCAGTAAAGCTGCAGGGCAAAGATTCTGCCAAAAGTTTAATTACATATGTGCAGCCTGCTGCATTTTTCATATCCTCTGCAGCCAGCGCTGGAAAAAAGATAAATGGCTTTGAGCACGGCTTAAACTGCTGGTGAAGTATAAAAACCAACTGGCTTCTTATCAGCATGTGAAATGGCTTTTTATTTTTGATTATTTCTTAATGAAAACTGTTTGCATTAGCTGTGAGCTCAGCTTTATTGCACAAACAGACAAGTACTCTATTTACTCTGGGCTCAAAGCCCCTCCTTCAGCTCCCGAATCCAAAGCAGAGTCTATGGAGCTCTCCAGCTTTTCACACCTGCTCCAGAGCCTTCTCCTCCTCCCCACTTAGGCCAGGCTTGGGCTCTGCCTCTCCCTCCTAAGCTCTGCAGTTCAAGGTGCTCAGGACTGTTCAGCCAGGACTGGGGATGCTCCCTTTGCCACAGCAAAGCTTTGGGGTCTGTGCAGCCCCTCTTAGGTGGTCTGAGACCCCTTTTAGACTCGATTTAGCTGCAAACCCCGCTCCAGACAGCACAAGGGCAGGAGGGAGCCAGTACCCTCGGCACAGGCTCTCTCTCCAGGCAGCATCCCAGAATTTCCCTTCTCCACCCGGAGCAAACACACGGATGACAATCTGGAGCCTCCCTTGGCTGAAGATGCTGGAAGGAAAATCGTTCACAGCTCCAAAATCCTCCTCCGTCTTTCCCCCATCGATTTCCCCATCAAATCCTTACAACAAGGCTGTGCCTCCCCAGGAAGGGCCCACGGCTGGGGGAGGGATCTCCAGGCTCCCACAGCAAGGGGATCCCACACCGGGGGCTCGGGGGATTCTTCCTTCAGCTTAAACTTGCAAGGGATGGGCTGCCCCCCTCGGTTATATTTGTCAGCTCCCAGCACTGGAGTGTGGGAGAAGGGAAGCAGGGACAGTGCCAGGCATGGATCCACAGGACACTTATTAAAATCGATGATTAACTGCTGCTCGGTGGCAATTTGTAAAAACTGTTTGCTGTTGATGCACATGGGGATATGGGAAAGACAGAAAAGCAGCAAATGCTCTTATATTTTATAATTATAACTACACTGGAGGGCAGCACCCAAGGCACAGGGAGCAGCAAAGCACCCGGAGGGAGCAGCCACAGCTCCAGCAAACCTGCTGCCAAATTCCTCTCGGCTCCTCTGAGTTCCACACCACACCCCGCTGTCCTTATTGCCAGCACTTCCAGTTTGCAGCTGGAAGTCTGGATTACACCTGTTCTGGAACAGCAGGAATGCTGAGAGGTTTGGTCTGACCCTAGTCTGGGGCAGGGAAGAAGCAACAATTTCCTTAAGAAAGTGCTGACATCCCTTCCCAAGGAACAGAAAATAATTGCACGTGAAATTGTTGCCCCTAACGGCTGAGATAAATCAGAATTACTTGGGAAATTTCTCAGACTCCCAGAGGCTCAGTAGTCAATCCCAGTCCCCTTTCCCTGCTCTGCTTCTCTCCATAAACCCTCAATGCTCCATTAACTTTGAGCAGGTGTAAGAAATGTAAGAGATTGAGATTCATTCCTGTGGCTCAGGGTGCTCCCACCCTGCAACATCCCCCTGGATTCCACCTCCTGCTGCCACACAAAGGAATTGGCACCAGACAGGTGAAGCATCTCCGTGGGTCTGAATGGTTGGGGGGCAGGGGAGACCACCCTGGGAATGAGCATCTCTCCCACATCCAAAGGCTAAGGAAGGCAGTGGGAGGGCCAGCAGCACCGCCCCCCTGCACACCCTCACACACAGGCCAGTGTGCCCCAACTCCTTCTGCCCAGACACTCATCTTCCTTCTTTTTTCAACCACAAAGGAGCCCCAGACAAGAAGCTGGATCAAAATCCAGAGCCACAGCCCTCGGGAAGGGGAGCCACAACACCTGCCACAGCAGCACACTCTGCCTTCTGAGGACACCACCCACATCTTCCTTCAGCTCTCCCCCTTTTTAAAGGCTTTTTCCAAGGGTCACTGCCAGCACCTGGGTCTGAAGCCATCACTCCCACTGCTCTCCATGTGCCCATCCCACAGTGCACACAAGTAACCAAAGCCATTCTCCATGGGAGCTCATCTTCCTCCTAAACTTCACATCCTCCTTTTCCTCATCCTCAGCAGCAGGAATTTCAGGGAGCACAGAAAGGATGCTAAAGAGCAGATGGGTGTTAGTGAGCATCTGCTGCAACGCTGCTCTTATCTCCCACCTCCAGAAGAGGTTTCAATTACTGCCAGTAATTAAGCACAGCACCTCTTATGGGATAGCTGCCATCCCCTGGCAGGTGGGGACAGGGAGAGCTGCATCCCGCAGGCTCTGAGCCAGCTGGGAGTCCCGGGATGCTCTGAGCAGGGCTGACAGCACGGAAATCAAACTGCCAAGGGAAAAGCTTCTCTCTTAAGGAACGAGTCTCCAAAGCAGGGAAAACCCAGCTCTTGGAAAGCCTGCCTAGGGAGAACAAAAATGCTGAAAAAAGAGCTTCGAGGAGCTGCCCAACTATGGTCAGAATAAGGATTTACTTTCAAAAATAGCATTTATTTCCTGCTAGCAAAGCTGAGGCTGCTGGAGCAGAGAGCACGGGCTTCCCATGCTCCAGGAGCCCCTGCAGAGCCACCACCCCACGCCTGTGCTGGGTGTTTCGTGGGGACGGGACACTCCTGACCCCCCTCTGCAGGTTGTGGTGCCCACAGCCCATCCTGCTGGCAGAGTCTCAGCCCCCTGTATGTAACAAATTCATTTTGCAGCGTTCCTGGCAGATAAAAGAGTCCCTGCATCTGCTCAGGCTTTCAGCGAGGAAGATAAATAGAGTGTCATGACTCACTGTCTATTAGGCGCCTTCATTTATCCAAGCGTGCACAGGAGCTTTCATAAAAGGTTGTTTAATTCAGCATGACTGACTACCACTTGCTCCCCGAGACATGATTATTGCTGGGCTCTGTCTGAGCTTTGGAGTCAGGAGGACGCTGGAGTGCCAGCCCGCCCCACGCCGGCTCCCCGCGCCCCAAAGCGAGCCCCAGCCCCGAGCACAGCGGGGTCTGACACCCAGACACAGCTCACACACCACCCCAGGAACAACCCTCCCTGAAGGAGCTCCAGAACCCTCCCAGTGCCCCCTGGGACCCCAATACCTCCTTCTTGCAACGCTCCCAGCAGTAGCTCTGGAGCATCCTTGCTGCCTGTCTCCCTTCCCAGCCTCTCCTGGCTTTGCCAGCACCGCCTTTGTCCACCCAAAGAACATCTCCCCGGCTGCCCCAGTGATCCAGCACCATGTCTCACGTGAAATTACTCCACAGCAGCCTGAGAAGCCACACAGATGCAGAGAGAATGCCCAGATCCTTCTTGATGCCCCACTTTATCTCCAACAAAGTGATCCTTGAAGCTGCCATGCAATTCCTGCACCCAGGAAAGCTCCTGCCCTCCCAGAGCGCTGCCAACGAGCGTTTGGGTGCACGTTTGTATGGGACAATAAATCCATAATGCAGCTCTTGGTTAAGAGGGAAAAGCACTGGAGAAATGCAACAAAGGGAAGGAACAGCACAAGTTGCCCAAAGTTGGCCCAGACAAATCAACCATCTGGAAATTCCAACTGGATGCATTGAACCAGCACCTGATTCCTCCAGAGCCACAAAGATTCACTCCCACAGACAGCAAACCCCTCATCTGCCAGGAGGATGGAGAGGACAATGGCCACGGCTTTGAAGCAGGATCTGCCAGAGGAGGGTCCCTCACTGTGGGAGGAGGAGGATGCTCAGGAGGGAGATCCCAGCACTGGGAGCCACCTGAACCCCAGCACTGCCCCACAAATCCCTGGGAAACCTCCCTGGTAAGGCTCAGCACCTCATGGTGACGGTGCCACCGTGCCCAGTGAAGGACCAAAACCCAAGTGCCAGCGGTGACACAGCACCAGCCAAGCACATGGTGGCAACCCACAGCGTGGCCAAGGAGCTGCTGGTCCCTCAGGTGCCTCAGGTTTTCCCATGGCAGAAGGCAGGAGTGACATCCCAACCCTCCCCGACCCCACTGCCCCACAAGTGCCACGTTTAAAGATTAATTCTTGGACGAGAGCAGCGGCACGACGTTCGATGTAATTACATGCACCAGGTCCTTTTAAGCAAACTAATTCCTGCTAACTTCCAAGAGCTCTTTAAAGAGTTCCCAGTAGATAAAGTGCTTCGCTGAATCATTTTATGCTGAAATTTTACACATCCGAGTTAATTTAATCACTTCATTTCAGAGGGCTGAGCTCCACTCGCGTCTCCCATCCTTGGCAGGGAACAGCTTCTGATCTGAGCGGGATCAGACACAGCCAATCCCTGAAGGAAGGAAGGAAAAGACCACAGTCTCGTTACCCACTGAAAAAGAAAACTGGGATTTTTTCCAGGAGCTATTAAGGGACCAGGCAGCAGCAGCAGGCTTGGATGATAACCCTGGAGCCGGGAGGATGGGGCTGGTGCTGATCCCCTCCGAGCAGCCCCGGGGGGGTGACACGGCCACGGCGTGGCAGAGCCCTCTGCTGCCATCCCCGAGGGCCCTGGCACTGTCCTGGCACCCCCAGGCACATCTGCACACCATCCAGCTGTGCCTCCTGCCAAGGGAGGCTCTGGCATCATCCCACTCCACACGCACCGGAATTTAATCCACTTACTGCCACGTTACACCCGGCTCATCTTCCTTGTACCCTTCTCTCCTGCCTTTCTTTTTTTAATTAGAGCTGAATCAAAGGACAGAAATCCATGGAGCAGAAACCTCCAGGAGCAGATATCAGTACAAACACAGATGTTGGGATCCCAGGGAGCAGAGCAGAACAGAACAGGGGCTACTCCCACTTGTTCTTTACCACACCTACAGCTCCCTACAGCAGCCCCAAGACACCAAACCAGGGACAGGATGAGCTGCTCAGTTCTTTTCTCCATAATTCCTCTTATTCTTTTCCCCTGACATTCCTACTATCCAAAGTCACCTGCTCCTCTTTTCGTTCCAAAAGGACACGGTGGCTTTGACTGGAGAAATCCTCTTTGCACTTTTTAATTAAATTAGTTTGAAACTAAAAATCAATGAATAAACACGTTAGAGCCCAGAGGTTTAACTGGAGATGGAATTGGCCTTGATGGAGTGGTGCCTGTAATCATGGAATGGCTTGGAGTTGGAAGAGACCAAAATGATCATCCATTCCCACCCCTGCCGTGGGCAGGGACACCTTCTGCTATCTCAGGTTGCTCCAAGCCCCGTCCAACCTGCCTTGGACATTCCCAGGGATGGGGCAGCCACAGCTTCTCTGTCCAACCTGTGCCAGGGCCTCCTGGGAGGAGGAATTCCTTCCCAATATCCCACCTAAACCTGCCCTCTGGAAGTTTAAAACTCTTCCCCCTGCACACCAGCTCCTTGCAGGCCAATTCCTAGAGGTAATCCCTCAAGTGACAGGTTGCATTTACTGTTCAGCAGCTTCACACATGCTCTGAAATAAAAGCACATCTGGAGGGACACATCTGGAGCTCCCCCATCCTCATCCCCCACCCAACCACAGCCCAGCACGAGGGAACAGCAGCGACTTCCCAGTCTGTGGAAGTCTGAGCAGCCCAAACACACGCCTGGGAAAAGGGGCCACTCTCAGAGCCAGCAAAATAAATCAAGTAATTGATTTCTGAGGAAAATAAATAAAGTGCTCCTTTGTTCTCAGCCCTTGGACTTAGAAAATCAATCCCAGCTCCCACTGGAAGGACAAGCACATCAGAGTTTCGCCCACTGTCCAGGCAAAACCAAACCCTCAGGCAGCTTCCAGGAGCACAATCCATCATTGCCCATGCCATGGAGACACCTGGGATTGGGGTGGGATACCCTGGTGGTGTCACACACACAATCAAACATACAAATCCTTGAGCCTCAGAAACAAATTCCAATGTTTTTGCAAACAAACCACGTTTCAAGGGGATTGTGGGATGGAAAGAGACCTGGACAGCCTGGGGAGGAGTGGCAGTGCCATGGCCAGTGTGGGGCTGGGTGCTGGGACCCCCACATTGTCCCTCCCATCTGGGATATCCCCTCCCTGGACCCCCCAGAAGGGCTGGATCCCAACAAAACCCACGGCAAGGAGAGCAGGAGATTCCACACCTCCCACCAGCCCACAGTGGCACAGCAGAGGACTGAGCCTCAGCCTCAGCTGTGAGATGAGACTCTGGCTCAGGGTCTGGGCTCTTTTCCTTCAATAAATTCCGATTTATGGATCTGGGCTGAACAGCTCCACAATGAAAACTCCTGTCTCTGGCAGAGTTTAAGCAGAAACAGGCTGTGTGGCTCCATCCAGATCTCCAGGATGGATATCCCTGACTCAAGGGGGTCAGGGACCACTGGGATTCCCCTGCACTTGCTCCTAACTCTGCAGCAAGGGTGACAAATTTTCCAGGGGTCTGGCAACACCCATGCCCACAGAGGGGACACAGCCCTGGCCATGCCATGCTTGGCATCATCCTCACCATCACCCCATCTCCTGGGGGCTGCTCCCAGCCTGGCACAGCCCTGGAGCCGGGGGTGGGCAGCAAACACCCCTCCAAAATCCATTTGGGGGAAAAAACCAAGGATCTGGAGCTTATGGCAGAAGGAGCCGGGTTCTTTTTTCTCCCTTGGATGCAAAGCAAATCGATCTCTCCGAGCCCGAGGTGGGCAGACAGGGATGACTCAGCCGGCAAACTCCGGGCGCGAAACTCGGCAATCCAGCGGGAAGCACACGCGGCCCGAGAATCCTCCTCTTTGCAGTTATACCTCGGAAAAGGATGATTTCAGGCAGCCTTTATCTGCCTTCTCCTGGAAAAGCCCTCAGCATCCCAGGCTACTCGTGTTTGTCAGTGGGATCCGGATGGCTCCGACAGTCCCAGAGCCAAACCAGTGAGAAACTGACGTGGTGCATGAAATGAGGGATATTTAGCAGGGATTTTGCACCCAGCCAGTGTCACCAGACCCAGCACAGCTGTGGCTCTGAGCAGCCTGAGATCCCCTCGGAAGCTACTGGAATATTGAGTCAGGTGTGTTTGCCACCTCACTGCTCTCTGGGAAAGCTGCTGAGGTCCACCTGGAAAAGGATGGAATCATGGAACGGTTGGGCTTGGAAGGGACACTGAACCTTTCACTAGACCAGGCTGCTCCAAGCCCCACACATGCCACTTCAAACAAAAATACCATTATTCTACAAACTGCATCTTCCTGGGCTGGGGCAGCTGGGACTGTCCCCATTCACACACTGCAGAGGGATTCCTGGGTGGAAAGAGCCAAAGAAATATTTTCCTGATGAATTTTAAATCTGAGCATCACTTGTGGAAGCTGTAAATTCCCACCTCCCGGGAGCAGGGAAAGCACCACGGCACAGCCCCTCATACAAAGGGAAGAGACGCCCACTGGCAGCAAAATAAATAAATAAGCACCATTTTAATTACACATAATTGGGAATTCAGTGCTGTTTCATCCCCACTTTCAGGCAGTTCACACCATCTGCTATCACAGATACAACCCAGGGCTTTGAAGAGAATCAGTCTCAGCTTTGCTTCCTCTCTCCAGATGCTCTTGGGGTGGAGTTATCGTTGAGCATCACCCAGGAGGGCAAAATTGGGGCTCGGGGCGAGTTCTCTGCTGGTAGTGGAGCCACACAGATGGCCATGAATATGCTGAAGCTTTGGGACTTGCAGATAACAGAGGTTAGAAAATAAAGAGACTCGGTTTAAGCTGACAACAATACAGATGGGAAACCATCAGGTCTTTGAAAATAAAAATAAAAGACCTTTTTCTGCAGAGGTCCCAAGAAGCTGAGCACAAACCCTGCTGCCCCCTCCTCCCCACGGGCAGCCAGAGGCCATCGGTCCCCAGCCCATGTCCCGGTGATGGGGACACTCAGGGGGACACATTCCCATCACACCTCTCTCACAGGCAGCTGCCAGGCTTGGCTCCCACTCGGGGTGCTGGGGCTGTTCCAGTCCCACCAACCCTCCTGCTTCCCCAGCCCACCAGAAAACAGGGGAGGAAAAGCACAGTTTGAGATGTCTGCTCGTGTGCTGCAGATATTCTGCATCCCAACCTGCATGAAATCTCTGTGCAGCCTCCAAAGGAGAGGACAGCCACACTTCCCTGGATCCTGCTTCATCCAGGAACAGCCTATCCCTGTGCCAAGGGGAAAACAAGCAGGAGCCCAACAAAAACCCACCCAGCTGGGCTCAGTGTTGTTTGCCCCCATGTTGGGATGAAATAAAACCTCATTTACAGCCCCCCAAGAGGGACAGTCTGTGATGGGCAGGATGTCTGAGCAGCTAAATCATTACACAGGCTCAGTTGGAAACCAAAAATCATTTCACTCTGCCAGCCAAAGGCAGAAAGATCCTCCCTAATTGGGGTTATTTATCCAACCCCCCTCCCGGTGGCCACAGAGCGGGATCACCAGTGCCTGGATGTGCCCCAGCCTGGGCAAGGGGCTCCCACCCAGCCCCCCAGCCCTGTTCCCCAAGCACAAAACACATTTCCGTGTCCCCTGGGCATGGCTGAATGGCTTTGGGATGCAGCACCAGGCAGATTGGAGGCAGGGAAGGCAGAGCAGCTGCTCCAAAGCTATTCAGGGAAAGGCTGGAGAGGGGGGGGATGCTCTGCAGTCAGGGATCCCTCCTCGGGAACGGCACCAGCAGGAGCTCCCTCGCTTTACATGCTGAAAAATTCAGATTAAATAGAGCCATTGCAAGAGGCCAAGAAAGCTTCAATCACAGCCTCGGTGTTACCAGCACTCGGAGCGAGGCAGGAGCCGCCCAGCAGAGCCCTCATTACCTCTGCCCCTCGCAGAGCTTTTGCCTTCAAACGTGTGAAAATCCTCCTGGAACTGCCTGGCAGCTCCTGCTCCAGCCCTGGGCACTGTGCCCAGCCAGCCTGGCCCAAGGGACACCCACACTGATCCCCAGGGAGCAGTTTGAAACCACAGTCACCCCAGGGTTGGGGGGGACGGAGCAGAGCCCGGTGCCCCTGGAGCTGCTGGTGCCCAGGGGGCTCCCAGGGGTGGCCCAGAGCCAGGACTGGGGTGCACTGGGGCAAATTCAGGCTGGGTTGGTTCAGGAAGAGACCACTAACCCTGCACAGCTGCTGACTGTGGGGGGCATCACCTTTCCTGGAGGCAGAGAGGTGCTAAAAAGCAGTCTGGGATTTTATGGCAAAAATTATGATTTAGAAAGGCTCTAATATTCCTTTCCTGCCTCAGACACCCTCCGTGGCTCGACACCACCATCCCCTGTGGCCCTGAGCAGGAGCCATCCTCCTGCATCCCAGGGATGCCAACAGCAGAGGCTTCAAAGTATTATCCAAGCTCAGATATTCACTCCTTGGCACACCCCTAAACATCCTGGTCCAAGGGGCAGCTCCATCTGCAGCACCCACCAGCTCTGCACCGGTTTAAAGAGCAATTAGAGTGTAAACACGTAAGTGCCACTGAATTAAAGATGAGTTATAGTGCAAACCTACCACCCTCATTGAATTAAAAAAGGAATTAAGAGTGTAAACCCACCAGACCCACTGGATTAAAGAGAAATTATAGTATAAACCCACCAGCCCCACTGATTTAACCAGCAATTATAATATAAACATGGCTTTTATCTGAACAATCAATACTTGCATCTGCGAAAGCTTCCTGGAGTGGGGGGTGGAGGAAATAAAACATTGATTTTTAGTGAAAAGGCATATTCCATCATCCTGTGCCATATACCACGTGGAGGAGGATAAAGAGTGGCCTGGACATGAACAAGTGTCTCAGGACACCATGAACTGAAATGACAATGCATTGAAATTGAAATCAGATGGGAAAGAAATCAGAGCACAAATCACACCAGAACCAGCGCTTATGGAAAATAAACCTGCTGTTACCAACAGGAAAAGAGATTCCCAACCCTCTGCTCCCACGGAGGGCAAGCTCTGCCCCAGCAGCTCCCCCAGGCCCTTGGCAACCAGCTGGGATTTAAACTGGAGCTGAACTGGTGAGCAAACCCCTCTGGGCACAGCCCCCTCCGGCAGCAGCCGGGCAGAGCTCCCGACCCCGAATCACCGACAGCAGCAAAGGCTTTCTGATCCATTTTGCCAGGGCAAAGGCTCAGCTCCACAAAGGCATTCGAGCCCCAGCAGTCTCAGCTGGGACCTGGGGTGACAGTGGGCACTCCAATGTTTGGACAGTGCCAAACCTCCTGCCACCTCCCAGCAGCTCCAGAGCCCTTTGTGCAGCCTCGCAAAGACAGGAAACCCCGCAGAAGCATTTCATGATTTTAGGGAATAAAATATAGTCAGTGGTGACCCCCCAAGCCCCTCTTTGCACCCCAAGAGCAGTCAAGGTTTTAATGGGGAGGTGACAGAGCTGAGTGGAAGCAGAAGCTGAGGCAGAGCCAGGCTGGTCCCAGCACCCCAACCACAGGCACGAGTCAAAATCCCAAAGCAGCACAGGCTCTTTTTTCCCTAAATAGATCCCTTGATGTCACATTGCAAGGAAGAAAACAGGTCACCTGAAGACAGGACCAGAACCAGGCAGACAATTACCGCTTAGGATATATCACTATACACACACACACATATATATATGTATATATTTCTGTCTCCCTGATGTGGTCCCACTGCTCCACACAGACCCACTGAGCCTTGGCACCACTTCAGTGCTCCCCCAGCTCTGTTTTGGGACTGCTCTCACCCCTGGCCCATCCCCTGCCAAGCCCATTTCACACCATCACACTCCCGCAGCCACAGTCCCTCTCCACTGACACAGCTGGGCTATGGCTTTTTATACACTTCATTATCCTTGCAATGTTTGTTTAGTTGGAATCTGGGGAGCAGCCCTTTGTTGTGGCTGCAGCTGATTCCCCTTCCCTCAGAGCAGTGCTGATGCCTCCCTGGCCTCCCTGGCACAGGCTGTGCCATCGCCCCTCAGCTCCTGCTGCCCTAATGCACAGTGACTGCTCCAGCTCCTGATTTTCATTTCACTCCTCCAAAGCATCCTCAGGGATGATTCCCATCCCCATTCAGCTACAGAACCATCGCTAGGAAATAAATGAATTACTGTGCTTACTGAATGGAGCCAAAACAACATCCACTCCAGAGGCTGCATCATACCAGTTGTTAGTTTGGTTTAATAAACCTTGAAATTTAAGGGTTTCCCCAAAGCAGCTGCAGTGAAGTGGTGTTTCTCCCAAGATTTGCTTGTGCTAATCTTCTTCCAGCCTGGAATTGGGCTGAGACAGGATTTCATCCCTCCAGCTGCTCCCAAACCACTCTGGGAAGACACAGGTTTGATGCACAAGTGTCCCTGGAGATGTTTCTCACCCTTAACATGCAACACCCTAAATCAGGAGAGATTTCCAGAGGACTAATGGCAGCACACAGTGCCACACTGGCCTGTCCCTGACACCACTGCCACCCCTGAGCATCACACTGAAGCCACCAGAGCTGCTGGGATGGAGATGAGTTTCTGAGGAATTTATTTTATGCAGCTGCAGAATTAAAAAGACATAACAGACTGTCAGGTGTAACCAGGAAATGAACACTCCCTGAGTTAATGAGGCTCTGTTGGGAAATGGTTCCTCTGATGAATGGCCACAAGCACCACAAAAAGCCTCCCTGCAGCTTCCAGACCTGATTCCAGAGCGTGGGATCTCACCAGCACATCACTCAACAGATTTTAATAAACCTCCTGCACTAACAAATCACCCTGGAATCCAAGGAGAGCCCTGAGGAGCAGCAAGCACACGGAGCATGATCCCTGCCTCCCTGGAATGTCCCCCACAGGAGCTGCCCCTCCTGCACAGGCACCAGCTCACTTGTTCATCTGCCACCAATCTCCAGATGAGGAATCCTGGGTGGTTACAGCCCTGCCCAGCCCTCTTTGCTTCCTAACCTCATTTTTGTAGCCAAAGAGACATGGACAGACCCTACAGCAAACAGCAGGGAAGTCGTGTCCCCATGCTGGTAAATCTGTGCCTGCCTTGACTCGGGACAAAAGGCTGAAGCAAAAGGCACCCCAAAGACAAGAGTCCTTCTAGTCTCTCCAATTTGGTGCCTGTGAGGCACAACTCAACCCTCCAGTGATGCCACCAAATCCCAAACAAGCTGATTTTGTGCTGGCCTCTTCCACCCACAGCTCCTCATCTCTGAAGGGATGTGCTGGGCATAAACTGTAGCTCTCCTGCAGTTGAACATAATTGAAGAGAGAAGCCCTTCTGGCCCCATTTCCAGGGACACTGGATGAAGCCCAGGAAAGCAGGATGTGTTAACAAGAGGCCATGAAAGCCAACACTTGCAGAGAGCAGCGGGCAGGGCTGTGAGATGCCAACGGGCACAGATGTCGCGTGCGGAGAGGGACGGCGGCTCCTCCCGCATCGGGGCTGCTCCCTGGCCAAGGGTCGGGAAAGCAGCGAGTGTGGAGGCACCTCGTGCTCCACAGGCAGATGGAGCAGCTGCTGCCCCTTGCCAGCAGCTCTCATGCCCATCACAACACCCTTCAAACGACAGTGAAGCAAAGGACAAGGCACCAAGTGTTGTGCCAGGCTTATTCTGAGGAGCCGGTCGCTCCTCGAGTGCCCTCAACCTCTGACAGCTCCCAACTCCAGACTTCTCCTCCTCTTCCCAAGGTCTGATAACCTTCCAGTCCCAGATTTCTCCTCCTCCTCAAAGGGCCTGACAACCTTCCAGTCCCAGATTTCTTCTCCTCCTCAAAGGGCAGCTGAACTCTTTGAGGACCTACCCCTAACTCAGGAGTATCTTGGAAAAAAAAAGCCCACCCAAGGAACTTGGAAGTGGTTTTGCCAGTGCAGCTGCAGAAAAGGTTTTCCTCCTCCTCTCTGTTAGTAATAATTTAAGCACCAGGATGTGTGAAAACAGGCTCTGCTCGCCCAGCAAGGTGGAAATGAGCAACAGCAAACAGATGGGATTCCCAACACCCAGATCCCGTCTCCAGAGCCCTCAGGGATGGAGAAGGGTAGCCCTGACACACACAGGCTGCTCAGAGCCATGGCTCTCAACTGGAAGAGCACAGGTTGACATTTCCTTAGGGATCAGGCTGTTGGAGTTGAAAATCCTAATGCCTTGCACCTGAAATAACCTGCTCTGGGTGGTTTGTTCACTGCAGGCTGTGATCAGGGTGGGAGTGCAGAGCTGGGTCCTCTGCAAGTACATGCAAGGAGAAAGGGAGATGCTTATACCCACTGACAGCTCCTGAGAGCAAACACCAGGTTAAATTTAACCCTGAAAAGTCAAACTCCCTGATCCAAGGAGTAAGGCTGTCACTGGAGTGATGGGGGCACAGGTCCGTGACTGCAAAGGCATTTCATCATTCCATGCAGGATTATGTGCCCCAATTTCATTTATTCTTTCGAAGCTCTGCCTGTATAAATCCACATTTAGTCACGACTATAAAAGCCAAGCACAGATCCCAGCCTGACAAGGATGGTCAATAACCATTTGAAACGCTTCAGAAAGGGGCATTAGCATGTTTTTTAATCAATACAGACATTGCCACGGGCATTCATCAGCGAGGCTGGCTATGGAGCCTCTGAGAGGATTGATGGCTTCTGAAAGCAGCACTTTTCTGGATCAAGCACAGTGGGAACGTGTCAACGTTATTACAAACAGCGCTGGAATCATCTCAAAGTGGTGAACATCTCGTTTTGCAGAAGGAGCCTCATGTTATATAAGTTGCAATGGTTTAATGAACCTTTGGGATGCACACGCCGGGCTCCGCTTGAATTACCCCGATCAATCACGGCAGGTTTCATGGCTGGAGAGCTTCAATCCCTCATGCCTCCCTCACAGCCACTGCTTCTGCTCAGGGAAGGGGGGAAGGAGCACAGAATTTATAGGGTGAGCAGCAGCAACCTGCCTGCTCTACTGCAGTGGGAGCTGGGCACTGCCAGGGAGGTTTTCCCACTGGCATCAGGGGTTGGAACAGAGCAGGGCAGCCCAAAAAGCTGGGACAAGGCTGGACTTTCAGAAACCAGATGGCCCGTCCAGGAGTAACAAAAGGAATTTTTTGGCTGCAGGTTCAAACCACACAGATATGCTGCCTGAGCATCAGTGGCAACCCCAAAACTCTGCTCACACTCTCTCTCTGTGTTGGTCCCCGAGGGGTTTTACCTCCTCTTGTATCTCCCCCAGCTCTTTCCATCACACCTGACTGCCTTACAGGCCCTGAACTGCCTGGGCACTGATGGAAGAGATGCTGCATGAGCAGCTTCTGCTCCCTCTCCTGGGCACCCACTCCTCTCCTGGGCAGCCCTGGAGCACAGAAACCTCCTTTGAAGGGGCAAAATAAGGCAAAAATGGGGAAAAAATGACCTCAGGAAGGAGGTAGAAAATCAGAGCAGAAGGTGGTGATGCTGCTGGAAATGGCCCAGTGGGAAGGGCCCACAGCAGGGCTGGCACTGGGGGTCCCCCCAGCCCACCCACCCCCTGCTCCAGGGCTTCCCCAGCCAGATCACCTCCTGAGCCTCAGCATTGCAGCTGGTTTGGTGCAGCAGCTCCAACTGAAGGCAAAAAAATACAATTTCTATGTAATGAGGTTCCTCTATGGTGCCCACAGACCTCATGGCTCATTTAAGTAATAAGTTTAATGAAATTGCATTTCTTATGTACACTATTTCAAACATGGGTTTCTTTTTCCAGTTACTAAATCCATCTGGATTTACTCACTGCACATCTAGGCAGGAATGCCACAGTACCATTTCCTAACTCACACCCCACCAGAAGTCAACTGAGTCACTGAAACAAACCCTGATTCTCTTCAGTAATACATCAGTGACTTCACAGCACCAGCAGCACGATGCCAGAAGCACATCACATCCCCTGGCAGAGACATCAGGGAGTGATTTGGGTTGGAAGAGACCTTAAAGACATCCAGTTCCAACCCCCTGCCATGGGCAGGGACACCTCCCACCAGCCCAGGTTGCTCCAAGCCCCGTCCATCCTGGCCTTGGACACTCCCAGGGATGGGGCAGCCACAGCTTCTCTGCCCAACCTGTGCCAGGACTTGCCCACCCTCAACAGGGAAAAATTCCTTCTCGATATCCCATCTAACCCTGCCCTCTGGCAGTGGGAAGCCATTCCCTGTGTCCTGGCACTCCATGCTCTTGCAAACAGTCTCTCCACGACAGACACAGCTCTGTGTCTCTGGGATGGAGGAGGAGCAGCAGAGATGCTGCTGGCTATCCAGACACCTCAGCACACCCATCTCTGCAGTCTGGCTGAGCAGCCAGCTCAGAAACCGCTGCTCCTCTGAACTCCCTGGGGCTGGAGCTCTGAGGATGCTCCCAGCTGAGCACCACAGGGGCAGCTGGGGGTTCACGCTTTGCTGTGACCTCCTGTGCCCCAGCCCCTTGGCCAGGGGTGTCCCACCCGCCGTGGGGCAGCGAGGCCGTCAGGGGAGAGCGGAGGCGGCTGCTGGGGAATATCGCCCTGTCCTCCCACTCTCGGCTCCCGACGTGAATCACTCGGCACCGGGACACGCTGAGGCATCAGCACGCCCGGCTCTTAAATATACAGTTTCCACGGGCATGAGTCACGGCTCGGGTTTCCAGGTGCGAGGCTGGATGTAAATCCTTTCTGAGAACTCCCCAAGAACAGGCGGCGGCTGCGGGGTCAGCTCTGGCCTCCAGCCCACGGTCACCCTGCCCAGCTCTTCCCTCTGGCTTTAACACGTGGAAGCCACGGCAGGCTGGGCTGCCCCGAGCCCTGGGGGTGCCCAGGGAGGGCTGGGGAGCAGGGCACCCCTCTGACCCCAGAGCCCCCTGGGTGGCACCGGAGAGACCACCCCCAGCACCCCCAGCGAGTCCAGCATCCTCATCCCAACCCGTTCCACAGCACGGAAATCCAGATTACATCCCTTGCCTACCCAGATACATTAAAGGCAAGGCTGGATTCTCCTTCTTTTGTAGTAATTAAAGCCTAGTGATTATCCCACTCATCAAACACCAAGTCTAGACGCAGACTCTTCCCTGCAATTCACAGCGTATCCACCCCTACTCGGTTTCACGTGGGTACACACACCTTACTCCACACATCCACCAGGCAGCTTTGAGTAACTCCCAGAAAAGTCTCCTTTCGATTCAGCAGGGGCTGGAGAGGGGCTGGAGCCCGAGGGAGCAGAGCCCCAGCCCTGGAGGGAGAGAGAAAGGGGCTCCAACCCTGTCCTCTGCTTCCTGTCCCCCAAAAAAACAACTGCAAGTGATGGGAAACCAAGGGATTCGAGATGGTGGGGAAGAAGAGAGTCACTGAATGGTTTAAGTTGGAAAAGGCCATAAAGCTCATCTCCTTCCATAGGCAGGGACACCTTCCACTAGACCAGGCTGCTCCAGTTGGGAGCAACGGCTGCTGATGGGGAGAAAAAGCAGAATAAGGCTTTTTTTTCTCCCACCAGAGCAGATGAGGGACAGATCTAACTATCACCTTTCCTCCACCTCTTTTTCTCCAGGTCTGAAAGAAATCATCTTGCTTGCTCACAGCTACAAGGATCCCGGCTGCAGAGTCACTCCTGCCCCCAAACTCTCCCAGCCGAGTTAAATACACATTTCCCTGTCTAACAGTAAGACCCCAGCCCCGCAGCGCCCTGGGGAGCCGCAGCTTTCCACATTCTCCAGCCATGCCCATCCCAGCTCTCTGCTCCTCACCCCCATCCCCAGGCTATAAAGACAAAGGCAGAACGAGGCAGCGGCTGCTTTGGGATTTTCCTTTGCTTTCACAGCTTTAGCGATTTAAAAACATGTAAATATGAAGGAAGGGTCAATGATTCAACAGTGATTAAGCCTGAAATATTCCACTTAGTACCCATTAGACTTTGAAAACACCCATTATGTTCCCAGAGCGTTCCCCAGAGCCCAGCCAAGCACTACCCAGCTCTGGGCAAAGCAGCTTCCTCGCAAGGCTCGAGGTACCTCGTGAAAATACTTTCATTTCAGTAGCAAGAAAAAGAAAAGCAATAGACAATAAAAGAATTAATGTATTGTAGGTCCTTAATACCATTTCCCCAGAGAGAGGAAAAAACAAAGTCTAATGGAAATTTTCTATTCCCAAAACCATTTGCACTGTTATTGTCTGCAACTAAAAGAAGATGAAAACATAAAACCTCAGCAGCTCGAGTTTGAAAACTGCAGGGCTGCCTCCTTTCTTTTTTCCTTGAAGAATAAAATTAAACTGCACCTGGGATGTGAAGTTTCCACCTTACAAAAATATCCCAACCCCTGCAGCAGCCTTAAAGCCACAGGGCTGTGGCAGCTCATGCTGAAAGAGCTGGAGGACCCAAAGGCTCATTGGATTTAGCACAGAACATCCTTCCATCCCTTTGGAAAAATCCAAGCTGGTATTTCAAATCCTGTGGATTTGAAACACTTTAGGAAACGTGTAATTAAGCAATGTGGTTAAATAAAGGAGCCTGATTTAAGAGGGCAGTGCTATTCCTTGCAAAAAGGAGGATCGTTCCTTCATCTCAATCCACTCCCAATTGCACTCATGATGTTTTAAACCTCTATTTCAGTTGCTCTCCAAGCAAGAAAAAGCAGAGGAACAATAAGATTAATTCAGTAAATTACATTTTCTTTGTCTACTGGAAAGCTGCTGTTAAGTAGAGGAAGAGACAACTGTGTTTTCTCAGAGGACCTATCCCCGCCATCCACCCCACAAACACACCCTGGAGCTGGGGAAGCCCAAAGAGGTCCCACCACTTTGCCTAAATTCCTTCTTTAAATCTATTTAAGCAGGAAACAGCTGCCAGCAAGACATTCTATTCCTCGCTTTGGCAGCTACCATTCTATTAACCTCTAGAACAAGGAGTGACAGCGTGAATGCCAGTCCTCATCTACAATTAGGGAGGCCACAAGGGTCAGTGCCACGGGGCACCTTCACTGTGGCACAGCTTGGCCAGGGCAGGGCCAGCACTCGCTGTGCCCACGCTGAAAATCAACTGATCTCGAGTGAGGCTGATGATTTCATTTCCCTGGTGAATGAGATACCTAATTATCAATAATTCATAGGCACAGACAGACAAGTGCAAGTGGCTTTGAGAACTGAAGTGGAAACCGAAGAAACGACTCTTGGAACAGGAGGCAGCAGAGAGAGACAGAGCCAGAGAGGGAAGAGAAGGTGCTCTCTGCATGCACGTGTCAAAAACCAATCTAATTTCAATGACATACGTGCCAGCCCCGGTGCCAGTTTAACAGGGGGGCTTCCCCCGTGCCCTCTGCAGGTGGTATATGACAGGATGCTTGCCTGGATGGAGCCCAGCTCTACCTATCCGGATGGCCAGCTCGCTCGCACAGTCCAGGCCACGGGCACCTTCCTGCTCCTGCTTCTCTTTCACGGCTCGCTGCTCGCAGCTCAAGGCCAGGGCGGCGTGGGAAGGGCCACTGAAACCCTGCAAGGCAAGACACACCAGGTTTTAATAAGAGACACCAGGTTTTTCCCACAGCAGCCCATCAGCCTTCCCCCAGCCCCAGCCCCTGGCACCCCTGTGGTTGGGAAGTCAATCGGGACATCATCAGTCACACTGCTGTGAGATGTCTCTTTTGGGCTCCCCCCTCTCGCTCCAGACTGCCTGGTTGGTTGGATTTAAACGTGCATTTCCAAAAGAAACATCTAGAACAGGGTTAGGAGGAGCTGCAGGCCAAGAAGGAAAGGGCTAAAGAGGAGAAAGTCCAAATTCATGGGCAGGGACAGCCAGAAATGCAATTCCACAAACACAACTCCCTCCAAAATCAGCCTGGGGGAGCCTGGCACATGAGGAGGGACATTCATTCTCCCATAAAAGGGTGGTCAGGCATTGGAAGGGGCTGCCCAGGGAGGTGGGGGAGTCCCCATCCCTGGAGGTGTCCCAGCAATGCCTGGACATGGCACTCAGTGTCTGGTCTGCTTGGCAAGGTGGGGATCAGTCACAGGTTGGACTGCGAGAATGGCAGTGGGAAGCCATTCCCCTTGTCCTGATGAAAAGGAATCCAGGTTGGTGTCCCTGGATGTCCCCAGCTTCCTCAAACTCACCTGGAGCTACAAAACTGGGAGCAAACGTGGGATTAGAAACACAACAGCACAGCTGAGAGAAGGGAACGTGCCCTGTGGCAGTGCCACTGGGTGTCACCAGGATGTCCCCATGGCACCTGGAATCACCCCCCAGGAACACGGGTTTGGCTGGGGGATGGATGGCAGCACAACAAACCACCAAACACTGAACAGCCAGAGCAGGTAACAGGAGCCTCTCTGGGTAAGGTCACATGAAACAAAAATAAAGGTTAAAGATGAATAACTAAACTGTCTCCTCTCGCTTCATTTGCATAATACGGTCTGACCGGGGCTATTAATACTAATCACATATTTGCTGTCTGCTCTCCACTGCAGTTCAGCCAGGGAGCTTTCACCTCCATTAACCCAGCAATTACAGGATGAGGAGCGCCTGTTTAAATCCCTCTGGGAGATGGGAGACCTCTCCCTTCCTCCCACCACACCTGCAGCTCTGGTGCCAGCAGTGGCTGGCAAAGCAGGAGGGAAAGGGGAGTTTTCCAGTAAAACCTGGATGACGTGGCACAGGGAGGGAACAGGGGAACTTCCCATCACAACCTGACTTGGATAAGGCAGGAAGAGTCTGAGAATGGAAGCTCAGGGGCTCAGCCTGCTGCTGGCACTTCTGCAGTGAGCTCTCCCTGTACAGAGTCATAGAATTGCATCATAGAACCATGGAATGGTTTGGGCTGGAAGGGATCTTGGAAATCATCTCGTTTCACCCCCTGCCACGGGCAGGGACACCTTCCACTCGTCCAGGTTGCTCCAAGCCCCATCCAGCCTGGCCTTGGACACTCCCAGGGACGGGGCAGCCACAGCTTCTCTGCCCAACCGGTGCCAGGGCCTGCCCACCCTCACAAGGGAGAATTTCTCCCCAGATTCCATCTAACCCTACTCTTTGTCAGTTTGAAGCCATTCCCCTTTGTCCTGTCACTCCAGGCCCTTGTAGACTCTTCCTCCCTCTTTCTGGTCTGAACCTGCTAAAGCTAAATGAGTTTTCAGCTCTGGAAAGCGAGTGGCATCCAGAAACACCAAAAACTTTCTGGAGCAGCAAGGATGGGAATCGGAAGCTGCAGAAGGAAAGTCTCAATTTTAAGTGCCCAGGAAGGACCTGTGAGCATTTCATGGGGCTTTCCAGCCACCTCAGACTTGGGGAATGCCAGGATTCCTGGAGCAGACAGCTCTCCTTCCACGTGGCTCCTACAGCACGTTGTTAAAGGAGCCACAACAGCAGCTTAGTGGGCTTTACCACCGTGGCACTCGTGGCTTTCCTCCAGCCCAAACACAGCTGCTTCTCAGCCAGAGCATGGCAGCACAGGCAGGGCAGGGAGCCCAGGGCACAGCCAGGGCACAGCAGCCCAGCCAGGGGGAAGGAAAGCACTGGGACAGGCAGGAGCAGGCAGGTGCCACCCAGCAGCTGCCCTGGTGCCATCCTCACCAGCCCAGCACCACTCACCCCGTGCTCTGCAGCCCTGCTGAGCAGCCTCCCACGGATATTTTCCGTGCCACCACTCCCAGCACATCGAACACTTATCAAAATGACACCCACAAAGCTTTTTGCACCGAAATGGAGGCGAACTCCGAGATATTTGGGATGGTTTTTGCAGGGTCAGGTCACCTCCCCGCTGACAGGCACAAATACAGGACACCAGCAATTTGTGAAAATATTAGTGACCTTCAGGAAAGCACACGATTGATTCCAACTGTGATTGCTCTGAGTCATCCCAGCCCGGTCCCTGCATGAGTCCCTTAATTGGAACGTGTCAGTGGGTTAAAAAAGCATTAGAAAGAGAAGAGGGAAGTCAGCTCGCATTAATTAGTTCATGCCAGTAATTAGCGCTAACTGAAAGAACCACAGGGGTTGATTATTTCAAAAAGAGATTTGGACAGGAAGAACTTGGAGGAAAAACTATTCTGGGATATGGGAGTCCCCACTGCACTCGTGGAGTTGTTGGATTGTCCTGGCCCTGCCTGGAAAAGCAAATGAGGGGAAAAAAAGGTGTCCTTTATATAGAAAACCAGATATCTTTTTCAACAAAAAAATGGGTATTCTTTCAGATAAAAGAAAACAGGTATCCTTCCAGGTAAAGCAAGGATGTTGGATCACATCCCCCTGCCCAGCAGCCTCTTGCACAAGTTTTAACTGATCTGAAGCCAATTTCAAAAGGAATGGAAGAGTGAGTGACACCTTTGAGAAATAACCTGCTCTTCTCCACCTGAGCAATGAAGGAAAATAAACTGATAAAGAAACAGCGATGATAAAAGCTGATGGTCTGGTTTTGGGTGGGTTTGGTCCCAGGGCTGGAGGTCGAGGTTGCTGCCCTTCCCATGCAGTACCTTTAACCCAGCACCAGGAAAAGCCACAGGAAACAAAGCAGCACCAACTGATGGCAGAAAGCACCACAAGGGGAAAGAGGAATAGAACAAATGTTGCTACTTTCTTTTTAAAAAAAAAAACCAAAACTAAAACTGTTCCTAACTTGTCCCGGAGCAGACACAGAGCCGATAAGAGACAATAAGAAGCCACGGTTTGATGGTGCCCAGAGGCTCCTATTTCACACTTAATAAGAGAGAGACGGTGATAACAGAGCAGGGACCCCTTTGTCAGAAACACGAAGAGAAGAAGGTGGGTCGTGCTGACACTCGCTTGGCTTTGCTGCTCCTGCTCTTCTGCACCGACCCCACACCTGGGGATGGAGACACCCTTTGGCTTCATCCCTTGAGATGTGGGCCAGTCACATCTCTCCCAAAGTCCATGGGGCACCTCCAAAGTCTGTGGAGGGACACACAGGGACCAGGGATGCTGTTGTCCCATGGGATGTTCCCAGGGTGCAGAATGGCAGGTTCTCCTGCTCACACTCCTCCAAAACCCCCTCATTCTACATTATATTAGTTCAATAATTTTTTTAAAAGCCACCAGACCTCCAGCTGAAAATCCATCAGCCAACTCCATGTTGCCCCAGCACAGCCCCCACAAGAACAGTGTGTCTTCCACCTCTTCTGGAGAAAAACAGCTTGGTTTTGGTTAATATTGACCTGGCACAAAGGGATGGGTTAAGGGAAGGAGTCAGCAGGCACGGATTGAAGTGGACTTGGATTGCAGCTCCTCTCCATGGATGCCCAGCAAATCCCCACTCGAATTACTAAAATCAACAACTCAAGTGCACCCTTAAACCCTGCCAGCAATAAAAGGCCCCTCTCAGTGCTGGAGTGGGTGCAATCACATTTATGATTAATAGCACCCAAGGTGCAGCTCTGGCCACGCTCTCAGGTGCATTAATCCTGCTCCCACAGTGCCTGGCAGCCCTGCATCCCAGCACATCCCAACTCCCCACCTTTAACTGCATCCCACCAGCAGCACCCAAACCCTTCTGATCAGACAGATCCCCCCATAAGCTGGGAATAAACCTTGGGGCACCCAGTATGTTCTAGACCACCACTACAGCTGGGAATTGGGAAGGAAAGGTGCATCCACAAAGATTCCAGTGTTTTTGTGGCAGATCTGCTCTGGCAGTGCCCTGTGAGCAGCTCCCATCAGGCTGAACCCTTTCCCACCCCACCAGTGCAGCAGCACAGCAGCCAGAACCTTCCCTAATAACTCCAGCCAGGGAAGCTTAAGTGAATATTAGGGAAGCCTGGTATCAGTTTATCTGTAACTAATGTCACATTATTGCAAGTACATTTTATTCACTGCTAATTATCAGCCACTCAGATAACTCATAATTCCTGAAAATTGCAAACAGCAGCTTTAATCACCAGGCTCTGCCAAGAGGCTGCGAGGGCAGGAGGAATAAATCACCTCCTTCTGGAGCATCGGAGTGTGGGCACATCCAGAGTGTCCTGGGGGCTCCCCTGGGAGCTGCCAGAGATCCTTGGAAGTGCCAAAACAGGCAGCGCTGTCCTGAGCTGGCAGCACCCAGCGTGGCACACCAGGAGGGAGGCAAATTCACCCCAAAACACCCTTAAATAACAGGAATGACAGGAAAGAATCCCACAGCCCTTCCCATCCAAGGCTGCTGGGATACCCATCCCAGTCAGTCCAACACTGCTGGACCCCCAAGAGCATCATGCCAGGGAGCAGGAACTCAGCACTGGCACCAAAGGGACACGGGCACAGGCCAATCCATCCAAACAGCATTCCTATGAAAAATAAACATATGGATTTTTCTCATTGGCACGTTTGGGGCTTTTCCCTTTCCAGGAGGGAGGCAAAACACAGCAGGAATGTTGCTGGGACCGGGTCTGGGCAGGTAGAAGGAGGGAATACACAGGCAATTCCCAGGCTCCTTGGGAAACCCAGGAAAGGCTCTTCCAGAAGGTGGTGTCTGACACAGCCCAAACCAGGTCGTTTTCATAACCTTTGCTGTGACAAAAAACAAAAGCCCAGGAATGTTTTTTCCTGCTTTTGCCACGGGACATGGCAAAAAAACCAAACAGCTTGTTCAACAAACAAACACCATCTCTGCACCAGCAGGAGCCAAGTTTCCTGTCAGCAACCTCCTGCCCCCCAGGAACCTCAGAGAAACCTCCAACACAACCAGCAAATTCGGTTTTCAATGGAATAATTGCTTCAGGTGGAGTTTTGGAGCCCACAAGTGCCACCCACCAAACCCAGTTAGGATGTGTATCCACTCCCAGTTGTTTGCTGGGAGGGAATTTGCCTGTTACAGCCATAGCCAGATCCTAAGGGATATTTTCCCATATTTTCCACACTTCCCCAACAATGGTCACCAGTGGCTCTCTCAGCAGGACACGGCAGAGAGGTTTGTGGCACGGAGTCAGCACTACAATATGAGATTTTAATTGTTTGCAATAAACCTTTAAGCCTCAGATGGGATTAACAAGAGCTTGTTCTGCACACGCTTATTAAAGCCTGACAAGACCAGTTCCACCTCTCCTCCCTCTCCCTTCCCCTTTCCCACTCTGTTTGTAGCGTGGCAACGTGGATTTTTACAGTCCTTTATTCTGCCAGGCTTTCTGCTGAGGGTAAGAGGTAAAAAAGCAAACAAAACTTCAGCTAACAGCTCATTCCCACCAACATTCCCCATGTCAGCGATGGTTTGCAGAGGGAATTGCTGGGAAGGGCTGAGCTGGGGATGTGGGAGCCCTGGGAGGCGGCAGGGAGGGCTCCTGGGGCAGGGGCAGGATGCAGCAGCAGGGCTCAGCCAGGCAGCCATCCATCAGCCCTCAGCTGGAGGGCCACACCGTGCCAGCCCTGCCTAATTCCATTACACTAAAGCACGACTTCCTCTGCACCCACAGCCATCCCTGCGCGCGTGCGGCTGGAGCGGCAGCAGCCCCTTCTCCTGCAGCCCCTTCTCCTGCAGCCCCCCAGCCCCGGGACACCTCTCCTGGGCTGTGTCTCCTCCCAGCACCTCACACAGCCCATCATTACCAAAGCAGCACCAAACCCCAAGTGAGATGCCAACTCCTGTGCCGGAGCCACGGCAGAGCCTCCAACACCTCCCTGCAGGCACAGAGCAATAAATCCAGGGGAGAGGCCCCTCATTCTCCTCAGCTACTGCAATTAATGCCTTAATTCATTACAGAAGAAAAGCATAATGAGAGACAAGGCACCTCCTGATCACCATCATGGAGAAACGAACCAACTTACCACAAAATCATGGGTTGGTTTGGAAGGGACCCTAAAGATCATCTTGTTTCACCCCCTGCCCATTGCCATGGACAGGGACACCTCCCACCAGCCCAGGTTGCTCCAAGCCCCGTCCAGCCTGGCCTTGGACACTCCCAGGGATGAATCCCTTTCCTTTGGGAGCCTTTCCAAACCTGAGGCTTGAAGAGGAGACTCAGCCAGTCGGTGTTTCGGCCACGTCAGCTGCAAAGCCTGGGGCCAGCAGACTGCAGCCATCACTGCCTCGGTGGTGATTAGGGCATGGGGGGGGAGACAGGAGAGCACACCACGGAGATTTTCACACCCCAGGCATGGCACAGCCATGGAGGATGCAGACAGGACACCCCACAGCCCTGGGAGATGCAGACAGGACACCCCACAGCCCTGGAGAACCCAGACAGGACACCCCATGGCCACGTAGCCCGAGCATCAAGTGGGTGCAAAGGCAGAGACACCCACAGGGTCCCAATGCCAGTGGAGGAGCCTCATCCAGGCTGAGCAAAGAGGAACAAACGAGCCATTTTTCCCAATCTCCCAGCAGCGTGTTCCTCTCCAGCAGCTCATTAATAAGGCACAGTGTCCCACTGGATTAAGAGAAAATGTGTTTTACACCACTCACCATCGGCCCCAAGCCCAGGGGCCACCTCAGCATCACCCAGGGGACTGTTCTCAGAGGGCACTGCCCTCCCTGGGGGGAGGCACAAAGCTGGCTCTCTGCAGCTGCCTTGGCAGCAATGCCCAGGCAGTGTGGGTGAGTCAGAGTTTACCCTGGGAGGGAGCTGGAGCTGTGCTGCAGTTCCAGGCCTGTGTGGAGAGATTTTCCCCACAGAAGCAGCCTTCCTCTCCCCGACATCCCCCCAGCCAGTTGCAGAACCCCTCTTGTTGCTTCTCTGTCACGTTAATGGCAGGTTTCCTTTTCACAGTGGAGGCATTAATTTGGGGTTATGCTGTGAGCAAATTCAAAGGCAGATTTTGACATCAAAGAACAGCTGAGGAACCTTCCACAGCACTCAGCGTGCCCCTGGATAAACAGGGAATGGCTCAGGAGTTCAGAGGAGGAGTATGGATGCTACAGGAGTGAATCTCAAGAGGTGAAACCCACCTCTTTGCCATGAACCAGCACCACAACTGCAGGAAAAGGAGGCAGAGGACTCCTGATTCCTTCCCCAAACCCCCCAGGATGCAGGAAGGGTGTGGAGCATCACTGCAGCAAGGAAGACAGTGTCAAGTTTCTTAATCCATCACCTTTTAGAGCCCATCAGCCTGAAGCACATGTGCAACCCTGGAGCACTCCAAGCATCCCCATCCCTTCCTGTCCCTGTTCCCTGGGAGCAGAGCCCGACCTACCCTCAGCTCCCCCCTCCTGGCAGGGATTGCAGAGCCAGAAGGTCCCCCCTGAGCCTCCTTTTCTCCAGGCTGAGCCCCCCCAGCTCCCTCAGCCCCTCCTGCTGCTCCAGCCCCTTCCCTGGATACTCCTCTGAAACACCCTGACAGCGACACATCCCTCCCCAAGCCCCAGCCAGGCTCCTCTGGCAGGTCTGGGGGAGATCTGCTGCTCCAGCAAGCTCTTCATTTTGGAAAACTTTCCTCTTTCACAGTTCTGAGCCAGGCCCAAACAGTAATTGAAATTCCCTCAGCAAAGACTGAGCCAGGAGGAAAGAAAGTCCCAGGACCCACTACCTGCCTTATCAGCCATACCTGCTCCAGGGGGACAAAGGGGCTTAGCACAGGTCCCTAAAGCAAAAGGGAATGATGGAGAAAGGTGTAGCCAGTGCAGGTGCTCACAGAATGAAGAATCAAGCCAGGTTTTCTCAGTGCCTGCTTTTTTCCAGCAGGATTTTTGCACTCCATGCCATCAAACCCCTCCAGATCTCATCTCTATCAGAACTTAGTGATCCATAAAGCTAATGAGGGTGGGAGGGAATTTAACCCTGACCTGGATTTGAGGCAGCTCTGCACTGCAGCTCGAGCTTTGGGGCTTCACAAATCATGTTTTTATGAAAAGCTTAATGCATAATGAGGGAGAATTATAATTAAGAGCAGCTGACAAATTGCACTCTGGAAGTAAATAACCCTCTACCTCCATTAATAAAACCAAATGCTTTGCTAAAAATTAGTATAATTGCAATATTGTGGGGGGTTTTGGCAAATAATGTCAATCTATTCAGAAACAACTGGATTTAAAGCTACAGGGATAGAGAGGATGGGAAGCAGCCAGGTTTTCCACAGATTATATGGATAAACAGATTGAAAAGTAACCTTTGGGGTTTCTGAATCCCTCAGAGGGTCCCACGGGTGGGCTTTGTGGTCAGCACCAGGGATTTTCAGGTCTGAAATCCTGCCTGGGCCAGGACCCAGGGGGCAATCCCACACAGATCCATAACCTTCCACAGCTGGCCCCAGGGAAGGGCTGGGATTACAATAACTGATAAGTTAATAAAACCCATGCCCAGGCACTCTTATTTACTCTGAGCTAGAAGGGAAGGATGGTTCCCAGTGGAAGGCTTTGCTCCATCCCCCAGATGAGGCTCCCAAAAACACAAAGTTTGCCTTCCTTAGTCATCAGAGTTGATCCTTCCTCCCTCCCGGAGCCAGTGGAAAAGGGCCAGGACACCACAAAACAAAACAAACACCAGGGCTGCTGTTTATTTTGCCCTAAGCAAAGGAAATCAGAGCGAACCAGGAATGCACGAGCCAGGCTGTGGCTCACGCAGCTTCCCCTGCTCCATCCTCACCCCCCCACGAGGCACAGGCTCGATCCCTGCAGCACCATTTCAGCCCCACGCTCCAAAAAACTTCATAAAACAGAAAATACACATCCCCCTCCCCAACCCCAGGCATGTCCCCTGGCTGAAAATCCTCCACCTACTCCGGCAGTGAGGATGTGCAGCTAATTAACTTCCTGGGAGTCACAGATGAGCAGGAAAAAGCACATTAAAATGGGAATTTGTGATGGGCACGTCTCGGAGGAATCAGCAAATTGCATAAGAGGAATCTCTATTCCGATTATAAATTAACACCAGCTACAAGACTCGGCACGTTTTCACTGCCTGGTGAAATGATTAACCCATCAAACCCTGCCCTGTGCCAAGCAGGAGGGGGCAAATACAAAGAGCTTCCCATCTTTGCCAGGTGGAAGCACATTCATCAACAACTGCTCTGCCTCGTCACACCAGGTCGGGAATCCCGGGATCCCTGAGGTTGGAAAAGCCCCCCCAGCTCAGGGAGCCCACCCTGTGCCCAATGCCACCCTGTCCCCCAGCCCTGAGTGCCACTGCCAGTCCTGCCTTGGGCACCCCAAACCTCCCTGGGCAGCCCCTCCCAATGCCTGACCACCTTTTCCATGGAGAAATCCTTCCTGAAGTACATTTAAGTACCAGGAATCACTACCTGGTGCCCCCTCCCTCCAAAACGATGCTCCCTGTGGCCTAATCCAGCTGTGGTTTAGTCCTGAGAAAAGAATTACAACTTTAAGCACCATGCAGCTACACCTGCAGGTGGGATGGTCCTTCCCCCTCCTCCTGCAGCCTCAGCCACACACTGTTCCCAGCTTTCCCTGCCAGTAAGTGACGTGCACGGGTTTAGAAAGCAAAATATCCACCCTCCAGGCACATTCTGAGCCAGACACCATCGTTAGACATGAGAGTGTCTTTGGATATTTATTTATCAAGTTCCAAACCCTTCCCAAGGGGTCTCACCAAAAATAGCCCAAAATTCACTGCACAAAATGCCCAGTCCCAGACTTTATTCCCAAAAAGCCCTCAAGCCTCAATCTGCACAACCAGAAAAGGGCAGGAGCACAAGGCAGTTACGTTTTGGGAGGGCTGAGGCGACCCAGCCTCCTGCCATGAGCATTCTCAGACCCCCTCTGCTCTCATCCACCCACCATGCAGATCCTCACCCTGCTCAGGAAAACCTTTGAGCAGCAGCAAAGCAGAGCCCAAACTATTTCAAAACCAGGAATGAGACACAAGCCCTGGAGCCCAGACAGGGATTCTGGCTCTACTGGTTCCATGGGACGAGGGGGCAGTGCCAGCACCTACAGGGCAAACACCAGCCCAGGCTTTTAGAAGGTGCTTTAGTTACTATTTGCTTAAATCCAAGGAATGGGCTGCCCATCACATGTGGCTTTATTGATTTACTCTGTACTCAGGATTAAAAGAAAAAAAAACCACAAAACCCTGTATCCAGCTGAGAAGAAAAATAAAAATCCAATGGAGATGGTATTTCCAGGTTGGAATTACAGCCCTGGCTCCCCATCCTCCTGCCCCCATCATCCTTTACACCACAAGTATTGGCAGGCTCCTGGTTATGGCTGAGTAATGGCCCATCAGCTCCTGCCCTGGATTATACATTAACTCCTGGTTCTCCTGCAGTCTCTGCCCCGGAGCAGCTCCCAGGGGAGACCCCGAGGCTGCTGCAGACCCCACACTGCACACCCTCTGGTTCTGTGCTGAGCTCTGGCCACAGACCCCCCCCCACACACACACCCCAGGAGTGACAGAGCTGCTTTCCATGTGCAGACAGATGTTCCTGAGGAAAATGAAGCCTAGAGGTAGAGGAGATGAGGCTGATTAAGCCCCATTATCCTATTTAGTGTAATGATCACGGAGCCCACGTCACTCAGCGGAAAGAACAAGGCAGTTGCAGGAGCAGCAAGCAGGAGTCCTGCAGCTCCGGGGGGGTTCACCAGCTCCCACCAGCATGGCCAGCTGCATTCCTCCCTCTCCCTGCCCATGGCACCTTCCCAATCCCACCAGCATCACACCTGTGAATTCCCATTCACTTGCAGGAGCACTTAAGGGCTTTGATGTGGAAAAGGCAGGGGCAAGGGAGCTCCTGGAAGCCACAGCTTCAGCACAGGGTGCTGCACTGCACCCAGAGCCAAAGCCCCCCCAAAACCCACCCACACGGGCTTGGAAACACTCATGGGAACTCCACAGCCTACAGCACCACCCAGAGAAGTCTTGGGGATCCAGCAGCTCCAAGAAAAAGGCAACTGACATGGAACCATAGAGTTATTTAGGGCTGGAAAAGCCCTATAAAATCATCAAGTTCAACTCTTAACACAGCCCTGCCAAGGCCACCACTAACCCATGTCCCCAAGTGTCACATCTATGTCTGTTAAGTCCCTCCAGGGATGGGGACTCCACCACTGCCCTGGGCAGCCTGTGCCAGTTCTGGATGCAATGCTTCCAGCTTTCACATGCATGTGAAAATCCAGGAGTAAAAGCAGGCAGGGACTGTCTGGAAAGCAGATCCAGGGCTGGATGCACCCTCTGGACCCCTGTGGGATTCCTCCAGCATGGGGGAGACCACAGCAAGAAACACATCACGAAAACCCAGTAAAACACCCCACTCTGAGCAAAACCCAGCCAAGTCAGCAGAGCTGCAAGACAGATTTGAAGGATGAGAATAATAACACTTTATTCCAGCATTCTTATGCGTTGCAGTAGACCCAAAATAGCTCCTCAGCCACCAGGGACCTGCTGCGCTGAGCGGAATTTTAAGTAAACTTTCCCTCAAAGGCTCTGGGTCTTGGCATCAAAGACCCTGAGACCCAGTGCTTTTCAGCAAAGGCAACAGTGCCTCATACACCCCCCTCTCCCCTGCCCCTCTCCATCCAGAAACCTCCTCCAACACCAGCTGAAAGCCAAGTTCTGCTTTAAAAAGCAGGTGCAAGGTTAAACTAAGGGCTCCATGTGAGGAGATAGTTGGCAAAATGTGGGAGGAGCCCCTCTTTTTTCAAACTCCTGGGGTCTGTTTCTGCCCCAATCCCACTCTCCAAGCACTCCCAAATGCCCTGCTGTGGTTTGCCATCCTCCACCAGCCCCGCTGAGTGCCCAGACCAGCATCTCCTTCTCCTCCAGCTCAGCCAAAGGATGAACAAACACGTTAAAGGCTTCACACAGGGAAAAGGGGAAAGATAAAGAGGTAATAGATTAGATCTGCCTTTTGTAAGGAATTTAATGACTCCAGCTGTTCAGCATCATTAACCAGTTTGTCTTGGAGGTTTAACCCTCCCCCTGCCACTGAGCAAACACTGGGATACCCCAGCTCAGGAGGGGCTGAGGCAGGAGCAGGGCCCTTCTCCTTCCCTGGGGAGCAGGGCTCGGTGGATAAAGAGTCATTAAAAGCTTTTACTACCTGTTGCTATCCAGCAAACCAGTCCTGGAGCAGTGCCAGGCAGGGAGAGAGCTCTCTGTGCAAAGAGCAGCAGCTAAAAACAGATCCCTCATCCTGCCCTCCCAGGGACAGAGTGCCCCAGTCTCGCCAGCATCCCCTCCCCACCCATACTGGGGAGAAAAACAACCCGGAGATTTTAACTGATTTAGAAAGTGCAATGGCTTAACCCTTGTCTGAGCAGCTCTGGCTCCAGGGGAGAAGTCTGGGCTCCAAGTGAAGGGAGATGCATCTCGAGCCAAACTCCTCTCCCAGCACAGCCCAAGGATGGCTCAAAACTGACCAGGCACTTGTTTTTCATTTCAACACATTTCAGCTTTAACCTCTACCCGTGTTCCTTCCACATCATCCCTCAACTCTGCCAAGTCTCTGGGTGCCTTGTTCTCTTCCTAAAGCCTCCCAAAAGTCCCATCCCTGCCCATTGCACAGCCCCTGCCCAGCCTCTGGCAGGGAACACAGAGCCCACCATGCTCTGCCAGCTCTCCTGCCCCTGCCCCAGATACCCAGGGAAGGACAGGCAGCACTTTGCATTTGCACACACCCAGATAAGGTGGGTGCTGCCCATTATCCATCAGGAGAGACACCCCTGAGCAGGGAGACCCCCTTCTCCAGGAGGGAAAGCACACTGGCAGCAGCACTAGCCCTGGCATATAAACCCTCCCCAAGCTCCATGCTGGCCCATGGACCAGCCACCAGAATTCCCATGGGACAAGTGAGTGATGGCACGTGCTGTCCCACATGGAGCAAACAGCTGTGTCAAGCCAGAGGAGACAACAGCTCCACTCCCATCAACACTTAAACTGCATTTAGAGCTCTATTGTGTATTTCTAGATATGTACATGGCACTGCTTCCCACAAGGCCACCCCCGTCTCTGCCCAGCCTTGTCACTGCTCCATCCCCCTCTTCACAGCACGAGGATTTCACTCACAACACTCTTCCCCCTCCACACGCTCCCATTTCAACACCCAATGGAGAACACCAGCCAGTGGGAAGAAGTGGGTTTGTGGTGCAACTGTTTCTCCATCCTGTTGGGAAACACCAGCCCAAGGCAGCTGATCAAACACATCCCAAGGCCCATCCAGCAACGCTGGCGAGACACGTCGGGTTATGGAGGGCAGAGGAACAGGCAAGGTTTGGGGGCAAAGAACTCCCAAGGGCTCCAGTGGCTGCTCCTGCCCCCCCAGTGAAGCCTAAATAGGGCTTGGCAGCCCCAAAGAGCCAGGGCATGGCAGGAGGAGAGAACAGAGAGGGAACCAAGCTCTCAGCCATCAGACACCACTGGCGTTTCATTCACTGCTTCTTTACCCTAATGCATCCATTTGCACTGGAAACCAGACACCATAATATCCAGCAATTTTCCTCATAGCTGAGGGTGCATCTGATTGTACCTGTTATCTGGTTAGGAGAGGCTCCAAAAGCAAGGGAGGGGGAAAGGCTGATGCTCCAGGCTACCCTGACCCCACTCTTCCAAACAGGAAACCTCACACTCCTTCCTCATAACCACAGATAACCTTCCCTCACTCTAAAATAAGCATAAAATTTAAAAATCTCTTTGGAAATTTTTGGAAATCTCTCCACTGACTGTGCCATTCTTGTGTTTTCAGCTGTGGAAATCCAACAGCCTCCCATTTATTTATTTTTTTAATAACACTCTTCGACACGAGGCTGCTTCATTCGATTTTGCAATGCTTCGAGGGTTGGCAGCTCTGCAAATTAAGCCCCTGGGCTGAGACACAAGGTCACACCTGAGCTGTTTGCAGAGTGTTGCCAGTGAAAAGAACAAAAGCAGAAGCGTGAAGGGGAAAAAAAAAGAAAAAGAGGGAAGATTAAAAAAAAAAAGCTTGTGCAGACAGCCTAGAGCTGCATCCAGCACTGCCAGGGCTCAGGGAAATCACACTTTCATTAAATCTGGGAGAGAAATCCATGTGTATCCAGCTTCCAGCTGAAGGAAAAGCAGGAGCCCCCAGCCCAAGAAGCCCCACTTACCAGCAGTGGGATGAGCAGGTCAGCCAGGTACACGAATGCTGCTCCCAGGGCAAAGCCCAGGGCCACGGGCAGGAAGGCAAAGGCCCCGAAGCTGCCCGACTCCTCGGCCATCTCGATGGCTGGGGCCAGCAGGGACCAGTAGGAGGCAGCCAGCATGACCTGGGGACAGAAGGGGACACGTGAGAACCCCATAGGGATCCAACCCTGGCTGCAGCTGGACTGTCACCCCTGCCCTCAGCCCACCCCCTGGCCAAGGCCACCCCTGTGCTCACCCCCATGAGGTGCAGCCCAGCAGAACCATCAAAACCTGCTTCCCCCCCAGACCAGATCAGGGGAGGATGGAAATGAGGTTTTTCCCCCCATTTTCACCACGTGTGTTTTTCAAGGCTCAGGAGTCTGAAGCAGCAAACAATGACATGAGCTCATTAGGGTGATTTTCTGTGGGATTAGCACAGCCCTGACAGCCCTTTAGACAGGAATGGCAGCAGGGTGGAACAGGACAGTGTCCTCTCCTCAGGTGGTTTGCGGTGACAGAAGTGGGTCCCTGACCCTGCCAAAGCCCAAACCAAAGCCCTGCTCACCCAGCTCTGGCTCCTCCACAGAGGGGGAAGGGAGGAAGGAATCCCAGCATTGGTGTCACCCAGAAACAGAATAAACATTGGGTAACACCTGGAGCCAAAGAGCCACCTCCAAGCCAGCTGAGGGCACACACAGTTTCTACACTGATTTATCTCCCCAGCTTGTAACCCCCAGACCAAGGTGAGGGCAGCACGAGGGCTTTGCTTGTGCACAGACCAACATTTGGGTTGCTCCTATCCCAGCATCCAAGCCAGAGGGTCCAGGATGGGAGGAAGACAAGCTCCCATCCCCAACAGTAACACTCCAGCTCCCAGCACAGCCCAAGTCCTACTGCAGAGTTTAAGCTACAAAATTAGCACCAGGAAAATAAACTTTCTCAGTAGCAGAGTCCTTGCTTGAGGCTTGGCAGGGCAGGAGAAGAAACACAACAGATCCCAGAAAAGCAGAATTTGGGATTTGTGAGGATCCCCAGCCCTGCCCTGCTCAGAGCTGGTTGCTCAGGGTGTCACACAGGGCAGAGAACAAAGCGCCAATTTCACAAGCTCCTCCTAAAGAACACAACATTAACATGCATTTTATCACCTTATCTCTTCCTCTCCTCTAATTAAAAAGTCATCAGCCCAACACCCTCCACAGCAGCCCTGGCCCCAGCTCCTCTCCCTGCAGCTGTTCAGCTCTGCAGAAGGAAGCAAATCAATGAGACAAGCCCTGATGGGCTCACAGATCCCACTGGGATCCAGGCTTGGAAAAAGGTTTGTGCCAGGGCAGGGACACGATGACACCCACAGCCTGTCCTGGGCAGTCAGGGGGGCAAGGCAAAGCTCCAGGCTCTCTCCAAACCCTGCAGGAACCACGTCAGTGGGAAGATTCCAACAGAGAAAGGAGTGCAGGACAAGGATCCAGTGGGAATGAGCAGAGTGATGCTGGAGACAGAACAGGGAGGAAAAGTGACCCCAGGAAACCTCCAGCACCCCATGAATTCCCATATTCAGGACGCTCAGAATCATGGAATGGTTTGGGTTGGAAGGGACCTTAAAGCTCATCCCATCCCACTCCCACACCTCCCACCAGCCCAGGTTGCTCCAAGCCCAATCCAGCCTGCCCTTGGACACTCCCAGGGATGGGGCACCCTGTGCCAGGGCCTGCCCACCCTCCCAGGGAGGAATTCCTTCCCAGTTTCCAACCTAACCCTCCTCTCTCCCCGTTCAGAGCTATCACAGAGGTGCAGCTCAGCCCTCACAGCACGAGAACTCGCCCCTGGAAGGGGAGTGCGTAACAAACTATTCCATCTTCAGTCACTCCTCAGCAAGAGGGAGCTGCCAATTGCTGCAGACACCAGTCCCTGGGGGGTTGTGTAAACCTCAGCTCGCTGTGAGTAAGAACAACGCGGGTTGTCATGTCAGGCTTAAGCAAGGCTGTCAAACTTCATATTTCAAATGCCACCTCCTTTAAAAAACAACCACACACCCCAACGTGGAAACACAAGCAACGGGGAAAGGCTTTGCAGAATTATATTGTCATCTCATGTTAAGATATCATTTCCCCATGGAAAACAGAGCCCTGCCAGTGCTCAGCCTCCAGATCCCGTCAGCACCGGAGCTCCCACCAGCTCTGCTGTGCACGGGCTCCGGGGGAAGGGATGACAGAGCTTTGAGCCATCCCAACCTGCTGGGGAAGGGAAAGTCATTTGTTCCTATTTGGTGCAGAGAAACCCCTTAACCCCACTTGGTGGGGGGAGCTGGAAGTCGTTGTCCTTCAACAATGCCCCTGTGCCTCCCCCCTCCCAGCCCATCCCGGAGCTCAGGCTGGGATTTGGGGCCATGGGGCTGCCCAGATCCTGCCCACCAGCTCCTGCCTACTCAGAGCTGGCACTTAGCACTCTGGTTCAGCTGCATCTCTTACCAGATGATGCTCAGGAACTAACAAAAGGATTTCTGCCAACAACCCGATTTCAGTAACAAATCCACTCTCAAATCTTTGTAATTGTCCAGCCAGGGACAGGAACTCAAACCCCAATCTCTCCGAGCCAGCTGGTGTCAAAGGCAGGAATAAAATAGAAAAGGCCCCCTGGGCTCTCCTTGGATCAGTAAAACACTTGGAGTCACTTGGGCAGAGGGGAGGATTTTCCACACCAAGCCTTCCTCTCACACCAGTCCCACTAAGACAGGGAGCAGGGCACACGCAGCACCAGCTCACTGGCACTGGGACACACACCTCCTGCCAAACTGGGTCTGGGCATTTTCACAGACTCTGTGCTCCAAAGCCAGGATATAACAATGCTGTAAATCCATCAGCTCTTGGAAAAACATGTGGGGGTTGATGGGGGAGGAAAAACATGCAGGAAGAAACATCACCAGGTTGGGGGGGGGCCCAAATCCTTCCTTGGGATGTATCAGCAGAATGGGAGACAAACCCAGGCTCAAAATAAAAACATGGAAAATGACTGAATCCAGCTCTGTGTCCTCATGCTCATGGGAATCCCCCAAACACAGCAGGATTTAAACCACACTGCACCCAACCCCTCTCCCAGGGCTGGATGGGAGACCATCTGGGCACCAGGCCCTCCTTCCACAGGGACTCAATGTGGGTGTCCCCAAAATTCTGGGGTGCCAACACTCCTCCCCCCCCAAACCACAGACCCAGTGCCACCCCAATGGCTCAGGAGCCACACAGAAGATTTTCCTGCAAAAACAGCATAAACAGGGCACTGACCTTTGTCCCCAACCCCAGCTGGCCCTGCTGGACCCCAGGGCAAGGGGGTCCCTGCACATCCATGCCTGGTCCCACATTCTGTGCTGAAACTAACCCCCCCACTGAAGCAGCAAGGCCTGGTCACACTCCTGTGTGGCCGAGGGAAACACAGCCTGGGGAGCAGAAAACCCAGGAGAAGGAGATCCCCTTGGCAGGGTGGGAAGGACAAGTGGAGGCTGAGAGACTGGCAGGGCACCTTCCCTGCCAAACTCTTTCACTGGACTTCATTAAGGCTCCAGCAGGGACCAGCCCCAGCAGAGCTCTGTGGATTCCTGATGCTGCTTTAAGCAGCACTGAAAGGGAATGTTCGATCCCAGCTGTGCCTGGTGCGGGTTAAGGAGCATGGCTGGGTGATTTTCTGCTTCATCTGGGACAGGAGAAATCAAAGTGCAGCCCAGCAAGGGGAACAGCCATGTGAGGCTGCAGGGAAGGAGGGCTGCAAGTGTTTGTTCAGGATGTCTGAGCCCAGCACCTCCAGCATAGCAAAGAACAGCTGAAAAAAAAAAAAAAGCACATCTTATTTAAGAATATCAAGATTTAAGAGAAAAGCCAGAATTCCACATCAGATGCCCCAGCAGCAAAGCCTTGTCTCTATGGAAACACAACACCTCGGAGGCTTCCACATGCAAAAACCTCAGTTATCTGTGAGTTCCAGAGAGGGAACTGAGGCAGAGAGAAGCCAAATCCTCCGGCACCGCCGCAGTGCTGGCACGAGCTGAGCTCCTCCACACCACACTGAGCAGCTGCACAGGCCCCTCTGCCTGGGATGTCACCTGTGCCACCAGACAGGGACAGCCTGAGCTGTCTTTCACCATCAAGACACTCCCAGTACACACAGGGGCCCTCCCAGTGCACCCCAGTTCACAGCACAGCAATTTGATCCGGCTCCCCCAGATCAGAGGGAGCACCTGCAGTGAAGGCAGCACCAAGACACAGCTTTGTGTGTCCCAAAACAGCACCCTGCATCCCAGACCATCCTCCTTGAGGTCACCTGGACACCCCTGTCCTGCGTCCTCCTCCTGGCTCAGCAGTGGTAGAGAAGTTTTTAATTAATTCTGGTTTTATTTTGCTTTGCAGCTCCCAGGAGACAAGCAGGGAAATGATCACCAAGAGGGTGGAGAACCATCCATTATACCCTGTTTGTCCAGCAATTCTGGTCTTGGAGAGCACTAGGGATGCTTCTGGAATCCAGATGATTATCAGGGATCCTGAGTTAAGCACAGCAAGGTTAGAAGCAACACCTGCCCCTGAAAGCACAGGAGCTGGAGCTTTGCTGGCCCTGACAGAGCACCAGGGAGGTTAATTCAACCCAGCAGACCTCAGAGCAGAGTTAAAGAGGAAGTTCTGCCTCTCCTTCTCCCTCAGTGCTCAGAGAAACAGCCCAATATCTGCAAGAGATCATCAGACACAGGGTTTGAGACAGAAATCCCTTGCAGCAGGACTAGTCCATGGTCAGAGCAACATTCCTGTCTGCAGAAACTCTTCTTACAGGGCAGAGGAGAGAGAAAACAGCATGAAACAGAGTCTGTGCTGCTCCCAAGGGTCCCCCAACAGCAGTTCTGCTGCGCTGGATGAGGCAGCCACAGCCTCTCAGTCCAGCCAGGAGGACTTCACCTGTCTGGGCTCCCTCTCCAGCCTCACATCCCACCTCCACCCTCACTCAGGGAGCTGTCAGCTGGCCACAGTCCCTCTTGCCAAAGCACTGGGGCAGGAGGTGGTTGCTGCTTGTGTTGTTAAACCCTTTCAGGCAAGGAAAAGATGGAGAGCCAGCTGGTCATGCTGTTGGTCAAGCAGTGGTAATGCTGCCCAGCTGGGAAAATGGAGTCCCCAGTGCCACCAAGGGCCTCCTCACTGTCCTTCCCCCCCAGAAAGAATTCCCCTCTCCTGCCCTGAGCACAGCAGACTGAAAGAGCTGAGGGAAAAGCAAATGTTTGCAGGCCTTCTGCTTCCTGAGCCACACCCTGGGGACACAGGGCTGACTCAGTGCTCCTGCCAGGGGGACGTGGTGGCCACGGCAAGGATGGCACCTGAGCCTGCAATTCCTGATCCTAACGGGGTTCACGGGTAAGTGATGGAACCACAACCCACTACAACAGCCAAGGTGAATTATTCTTATCGTTATCAGGTCACAGGAAAACTTCCAGCTGAGCTCTTGTCACCCACCACAGCAAGTGGGGCCTGGCAGAGCCCAGGGACACCCACCACACACCCTGGGAAGGTGCACCTTCCCCCCACAGCAGCTCTCAGGTGCAATCCAGCACCTGGAATGTGGAGTTTAACAGCTGAACCTGATTATCTTAGAGGTGTTTTCCAACTCTAACCATTCTATGATGGGGCACAAAGGTGATTTAACAAGCCTTGATGAGCCTCCACCTGCCCCCCTCACCTGGGCAGTGGCAGCTCTGCATTCCCAAGCCCCAACACAACTTCAAGCCCACACAGTTTCACGTTTTGCTCCAGGACAGAGGGAATAAGCCCCACATTGAGTGTGCAGCCTCGATGCAGAGCTGCAGTGCCCTCCTCCCCTCTTCTCCCGAGGGTCTGGAGCATCCACACTCCCCAGGAGGCTGAGAAGCACAAAGCCAGCCATGCACAACAGCCCTCCTGCCCATCTGCATCCCTCCTGTGCTCCAGGAGTGACTCAGAACCCCAGGGAATGAGAAGAGCTTAACCCAACAGAGCCAAACCCAGCATGGGCAGCTCAATGTCCTCGTGCCACCTCCACCCTCCCCAAGGAGGCACCAAGACATGACAGGACACAACCAGAGCCCCACAGAGCCCTTCAGGCAGCTGTCCAAGGAATGCTGACTCGAGGGGGCAACCAAACCAAGCGTGGAGGGGCTGCAGAGGGAGGGACAGAGAACAGGGACAGGGGAGGAGGAGGAGGATGTTGTACTTACCCCGGCAGCAAAGCCCAAGCTCCCATCCAGGATCCGCCTCTGGAAAACAAACAAACACAAAACACACCTTTTAGTGCTGGGAGGAGCAGCAGAGAGTGAGCACACCATGGACCATGCCAGGGGGAAGGCATCTCTCTGTGATGGGAAAGGGGGATCACAAGGCTGGAGCANGGGGGGGGCCTCTAATTTTGGATCCAGGATGACTTAAGGAGCAGCTCTTTGCTGACCCAAATCCTGCCCTGGAAANAAAGCCCAAGCTCCCATCCAGGATCCGCCTCTGGAAAACAAACAAACACAAAACACACCTTTTAGTGCTGGGAGGAGCAGCAGAGAGTGAGCACACCATGGACCATGCCAGGGGGAAGGCATCTCTCTGTGATGGGAAAGGGGGATCACAAGGCTGGAGCAGGACTTTGGAAAAGGGCCTGGAGTGATTGGAAAAGAAGGAACGGCTTCCCACTGCCAGAGGGCAGGGTGAGATGGGATAGTGGGAAGGAATTCCTGGCTGTGAGGGTAGGGAGGCCCCAGAACAAGTTATGGCTGCCCCATCCCTGGAAGTGTCCAAGGCCAGATTGAACAGAGCTTGGAGCAACCTGGGCTAGTGGAAGGGGGTGGAATGGGATGGTCTTTAAGGTCCCTTCCAACCCAAACCATTCCATGGCTCTATGATGGCACCACTCTATCACCAGCATCCTGCAGGGCACCCCAGCTCCCTCAACCCAACACTGCCCAGAGCAGGCTTGGCCCATCCAGAGCCCACCCTAAGGGTGTGAAAAGCTAAACCAGGAGCTCTCCTGCTCCTCTGCTTGTGCTTCCCTGCATTTCCCTTCCCTCCTTGAAGATTTTCATTCCTCTAATACCCTGCCCACTTCACTCCCAGGGCAGGGGGTTTTTATCCCTCCCCCAGGAAGAAAACCGATGTGCTCCTGCAAAGGGAATCTCAGTGTGCAACCAACTCCTGAATAAATCATCACAAGAGCGAGGCATAAATAATAAATCCATCTGGGCAATTTGGAACATGGCAGCAAGGGGGGGGGGGCCTCTAATTTTGGATCCAGGATGACTTAAGGAGCAGCTCTTTGCTGACCCAAATCCTGCCCTGGAAACACAGCACCAAAACCAGGTTACACGAGGGGAACCTGCTCTTCCAAACCCCGTGGCCAGGAGCTCACACCACCGCCCAGGGGCAGGAATGTGATTTCCTCCTCCTCTCGTGTGTTGAGAAATGAGCTGCATTTTTGCCCCCCTTGCCCCAGGACCCGAGTTAAGCCCCTCAGAGCCGGGATGAGGCAGCCAAGGGCAGGGCACAGGGTTGTGTCCCACCCTCTGCTGCCATCCCAGGGATGGGGGGCGATCCCAACACCCACCTGGCCGCTGGAGAACACGAACACGAGCGCCGAGCCGGCCGCCGTGAGCCCCCAGGTGAGGAATGTCCCCAGCAGGGCCTGGCCCACCGGCCCCAGTCCCGGGATCATGCTGGCCTGGCAGAGAGAGCAGAGCCATCAGGAGGAGCACACACTGTCTGCAGGCAGAGAACAGCCCCCAAATTCCACCCTGGTTAAAAGGGGGAGCACCCCCAGCCCCTCCTCACCAAAGGGGACAGAACCAGCTTAACCACCCTCAGGTGGGGCTTTGCAGTTTAATCCGGCAGAGCAGGAGGGATGGGCTGTGTCCATCCCACCTGGAGCTGATTTGGGGCTGAGCCCCAGGGCTTGGCACCCTGGCAGAGCACAAACGGTGCTCAGAGCTCGCCCTGTGCCACGTCCCACTTCTTGAGGGTGGCACATTTTGTGTGCCCAAAGCCCAGCTTTCCTGGTGTGGAAGGCAAACTCCCTCGCAGCACCTGGCTCCCTGCTCCTGGGAACGGGCAAAAAGGGGAATAAATCCCACGGAACACACAGCTCAGGGGGGCCACCGAGCCCAGGGGAGGGTTATCCAAGCACTGGGAGTACCCACTGGTGTGGAAATACGGGCATACCAATTCAGAAGACTCCCATGTATTGACACGTTTATAAACAAATGTATCAAAATACACGCATGTTTAGACACTTGCGTGCAAATACATCAAAATGCACATCTACATTTGTACGTAGATCAAAATACACACATACATTTATATGCAGATGTGTCAAGTACACATGTAATACACATTTATATATAAATGAGTAAAAAATACACACACTATTGCCATCACCCTCTGTCAAAGGCCCAGGAGCCCCAAACTCGCTCGTTCTGAGACCCCCAAAATCCCCATACCCAGATCCACCTGGGACCCCCAAAACCCCCATACCCAGAGTCCCCCTGGACCGGCCCCAGGACCCCCAAATCGCCCTCGTACCCGCAGCCCCCGGGGCTGGTCCCGGAGCCCCTCTGGACCCCCAAATCCCCCCCCAAGCCCCCCAACCCTCC
>VXBX01008453.1:109286-124971 GCA_013400415.1 Scytalopus superciliaris | reverse complement strand
CAATTTTGGGGATCCCTAACCTGTCCTGGCATCCATGTCCCATTTTTGGGGTCCCTGCCCCAGTTTTTGCTATCTCTGACTTGTCCTGGGGTCCGTGTCCCATTTCTTGGGATCCCTGCCCCATCCTGGAGCCCCTGCCCCGTATTTTCCGGGGTGTCCCTGCCCTATTCCAGGCCCCACGTCCCCACTGACTGCCCTCTGTCCCGCAGGCGCCGCCGGCCCAGCGCGGTTTCTACGCGGCGGCGGCGCAGCNTGGGACTGGGTGGGCTTTAAGGTCACTTCCGACCCAAACTGTTGTGGGATTCACCTCAGTGTGACTCAGACGCGGCCCAGGGAAGGCAGGAGGGAACATGGGCTGCATCAAGGTGGGGGAATTCTTAACCTGTGGGGTGGAGGTACCTCTGCCCTTGGTGAGGCAGCTGCACCTGAATCCCACAGCAGGATCCCACATGCCCGCTGGCAGGTGCCCAAAATAGCACAGAGCTCCAGGAATGCTCCTGGAAAGCTGGCAGGCAGGGGATGTCCCATGGCCAGCAAGCACATTGTGAGGGGCTGCAGCTGACAGGGACCAGGCAGCTTTAAGGTCCCTCCCAGTCCAAACCATTCCAGCTGTGGGACAAAACCACCCAGTCCCGTAACACCCAGATAGTCCCACTTCTATCTGGGGAAATGTCACCCCTGGTGGTTATGATGTAACCACAGCTGGTCAGACAGACCCCAGTGACCCCCAGCCCGTTCCCTGGGCAGATCCACCATCCTGCAGGAGAGCAAGGCCCTGCTGAGGTCGCGGGCGGTGTCGGACCAGGCGGTGGCCGAGGCCCTGTGTGCCATCATGCTGCTGGAGGACAGCTCCCCACGCCAGGCCCTCGCAGACTTCCTCCTGGCCAGGAAACTGGCCATCCAGCAGCTGCTCAACCAGCCCCACCACGGTCAGTGCCATGGGGATGTGTCCTTGGGAGAGTTGGGGTGGCCCTTCACTTCACCCACCTCGTGCCCCTGGAAGAGGGAGGGGTTATTCCCATAAATCTCCTGCTGGCAGCGCTTTGCCCCAGCAGCAAAATACCTCCAAAGTACACAAAAATGAGCAGTTCTCATGGTCTTAATCCAAGCCCACCTGTATTGGGAAAGGAGGTGGGGCACAAGGCTGAGTCCTTCACCCTCCAGCCCTTCTCTGGAAGGTTTCTCTAACTCAGAAGCCTTGAAACACAGTGCCACTCACATCCACTGCAGGGGCTGCCTGGGCTCAGAGTGGTTTCCCTGCAGGTGCAGGTATCAAGGCTCAGGTGTGTTCCCTGATGGAGCTGCTCACCACCACGCTGTACCAAGCTCACGCTCTCTTCTACACCGTGCCTGAAGGGATGTCTCCAGATCCAGCCCTGCCCTGTGGATTGCTCTTCTCCACCCTGGAGAGCACCACAGGCCAGCACCCTGCAGGTGAGCACTGCCCCTGCCCCGGTGTGCAGGCAGGAGGTGCCCCTGTGCTGGGCTCAGCCCTGCCCCTGTGCTTCCAGGGAGAGGGGGGGTTCTGGAGGAGGACTTGAAGCTCAGCAGCTGGTTCAAGTACCTGCCGGAGTCAGTGGTGGAATTCCAGCCGGCCCTGCGGACCCTGGCACACCCCATCAGCCAGGAGCACCTCAGGGAGACCCTGCAGCAGTGGATCAACATGTGAGTGGCACGGGGGCCCCCTTTGCAGGGCTCTCTGGGCTCTGTGTGACCTCTGGGCCAGGGCAGCAGCACAAAGCAACCCCAGAGTTCTGACATCCTCCTCATCCTCAGTTAAACAGGGACACTTTCCACTATCCCAGGTTGCCCCAAGCCCCATCCAGCCTGGCCTTGGACACTCCCAGGGATGGGGCAGCCACAGCTTCTCTGGGCACCCTGTGCCAGGGCCTCACCCCCCTTGCAGAGGGTGAGGTGAAATGTTGCCCTTCAGGTGCAGTGATGATATCAGGGCCGGAGTCAGCAACCTGCTGGTGTACGTGAGGAGCATGAAGGGGCTGGCAGGGATCCGAGATGCCGTGTGGGAGCTGCTCTCCAGCGAGTCCAGCAGCCACAACTGGGAGGCCGTGTGCCGTCGCCTTCTGGACAGGCCCGTGTCCTTCTGGGAGGACCTGCTGCAGCAGCTCTTCCTGGACAGGCTCCAGGTGGGTGCTGTGCTGTGGGGAGCCTTACGCTGTGCCCCCCCTTGTCCCAGCCAGCCCACGGTGCCTGTCAGCAGCACTGAGAGTGTGTTTAAGTGGCACAGTTAAGGTGCTTTTTCCCCCCTCCTGGTTCTGTTCCAGACTCTGACCAAAGAAGGCTTCGACTCCATCTCGAGCAGCTCCAGGCAGCTGCTCACTTCAGCCTTGCAGGAACTGGAAGTCAAACCTGGCAGCTGTGCCCCGAGCAAGCAGGTGCAGCTGGAGCAGAACGTGGCGCTGTTCCTGTGGTCGGAGGGCGCGGGGGACCTGCCGCCGGACGCGGCGTGGCTGAGCGTGGGGCAGCGCGGGCCCGGCGCCAGGAGCGGGCTGGCCATGAAGGCGCAGGCGCTCACGCCGTGCGTGCAGAGCTTCTGCTCGGCGTTGGACTCCAAGCTGAAGGCCAGGCTGGATGACCTCCTGTCCTACCTGCCCGCGGACCCCTCGGAGCCGCCGGCGCCGCCGCGCTCCGCCTTCGACCGCTACGCGGACGCCGGCACGGTGCGGGGGCTGCTGCGCGACCGCTGTGCCGCCTGCGTCCAGCACGTGCTGGGCTGCGTGAGGGAGGAGCTCCAGAGCGCCCAGAGCCTGCTGGGGGGGCAGCCGGGCCCCCCCGGCGATGCCAGGCTCAACGGCGTGCTGTTCATGGCGAGGCTGTGCCAGTCCCTGCCCGAGCTGTGCCCTCACCTGCAGCGCTGTGTGCTGGGCCAGGCGGGCGGCACCGACGCGGCGCCCAAGGAGACGCGCTCCAGCAAGAAGCTGGGGAAGGGGAAAGCCCAGGAAGTGTCCCCCGTGCAGGCCAAGTGGCAGGGGCTGAAGGCAGAGCTCGTGCAGCAGAGCCTGTTGGCTTATCAGATCTGGAGCTCGGCTGTCACCAAAGTAAGGAGCTGTTTCCCTCCTTGAGTGGCCTCTGGTGTGGGGTTCCCTCCCTGGGGTCAGCACTGGCTCCTGAGGGCTCACCAGGCTGCTGCCCACTCAGGGAGAGGAGGGGGTGGCAGCTCAGAGGCGGCTCCAGTGGGATGGGATTCACCCTGGGGGGTGTGGGAGGGTGGGCTGGCTGTCCTTGTCCTGGCAGAGCTGCCTGCCCTCTGACTGGGCTTTTGGTGTTGTGCTCCAGAGCCTGGTTGAGCGTTTCACCCACACCCTGCTGCTGGACACGGCCGGCTCTGTCTTGGCCACAGCCACCAACTGGGATGAAATTGAAATCCAGGAGGAAACCGAGTCTGGGAGCAGCGTGACGTCCAAGATCCGGCTGCCTGTGCAGGTACGAGCAACAGGCTGTGGGGGGAGGAGGGCACTGGGTTCCAACACCACAGCTGTGCAGTTGTTTGGTGTCACGAGCAGAGGGCAAACACTCTCTGGTGCTCTTTGAGATACTCACCTCATAAGGACGGAGGTCACAGGAAGGAAATAGATCCTTATTGCTGTTTATTCCCATGAGTAAGATTGGCCCAGATCCTGTGAAACTGAGCCAGAGAGGGACTTAGGCCTGGTTTAAACACAGAGGTCCCTGGAGAGAGATTTCATGGAAACCCTGAAGGACAGGGCTGCAGCAGTGGGACTGTGAAATCCTAAGGGAACTGAGGAGTGTGGTTTTCCATAGGTGTGGAGGTGGTGCAGGGAGGGCACTTGGGGACACAGCAGGTGGCAGTCACAGGGAGGGGGAGGAGGGCCAGGCCAGGAGTGAGTTCTGTGTTTGCACAGCACGGGAGGGGCTGTCAGGGCAATAGTCTTCTGCAGTGAACCTTATCTAGTGAATTTTGTTGATTCTGAGGGAAAAAGCAGCATGATGAAAGTTTGGGATAGCTGGGAGGCCCAGGAAAAGAGCAAGGGAGAAACAGCCCTGGGAGCAGGTGGTCAGAGCAGGGTCAGTGGTGACAGAACAGGCACAGCAGGCAGTTCTGTTCTCACCACACCTAGGTGAATACCTCTGGTAAAGCCCTGGTGGGACTCTGAGAGCTGCTGTAACCCAAAATCTGGGGTGTCAGCAAATCAAACGCCCTGAGATGCCTGAGCCAAGCTGTGGGGGCAGAGCTTCATGGCTGCCGAGGAAGCAGGAAGCCCCTGCCACCCATCTGAAGGGATGTGGTGCTGGTAAAGCAAACAGAGCTCCCAGACCGTGTGGAAATAAACTGTTCTCTTCCACAGCCCTCCTGGCATGTCCAGTGCCTCCTGTTCAGCCTGTGCCAGGAGGTGAACCGGGTGGGTGGCCACACTCTTCCCAAAGTGACCCTGCAGGAGCTGCTGAAGACCTGCATGGCAGAGGTGCTCGCTGCCTATGAAAAGCTCATGGAACAGAAGCAGGAGAAGGTTTGTGGGTGGGATCTGCAGGGGGTGTGGGATGGAAGGGTTGCTGGGAGTGCAGGGATGCACATGATCCTGTCCCTTGTGACAGTGTCTGCCCATGAGAGCTGGAAACACAGCCCAAAACCGAGGCAGAGGGGGATAAGACACCAGATTTCACACTCACAATGGCTCTGGTTGGTTGGTTGGTTGGTTGTGTCTTGGGGCTGGTGTTTTTAAAATGTTCCCCTTGGGCAGCCCTCTCTGTGCCAGGGAATAGCCCCATTCCTGCCTGTTGTTTTTCAGAAGGTGGACACCTTCCCCCTGACCCAGAGCAGAGCTCTGCAGTTGCTCTACGACCTGAGGTACCTCAGTATCATCCTGACAGCCAGGGGTGAGGAGGGGAAGCCCAGCAGGATCAAGCACGACTCCAGGTGAGGTGCAGTTCTGGGGTTCAGATCCTTCAGCAGAAGCTTGTGGGGCCCTAAAACAGTCACTTGAAGCTCTGACTCTGCACCAATCCTACTGTTAAAATAAGAGGAGGGGTGGGATTCTGTGGCCAGGAGCTGAGGCAGCAGGTTGGTCCCCACTCCTTGTGTACACGCTGTCCATAGAACACCAGGGATACCCTGGAGAGAACTATTAAGCTTCCACCTGGGAGTTAAAGCCCTATGTGTGTTCCAGTCTGAGGCATCTTTGAGAGGAACAGGGAGAAGGTTCCTCTGCCACAGCAGCTGCTGTGGGTTTGTAAGAGCTGGAAACCCTTCAGGCAGCTGCTGTTGTGCTGAGTACCTCCCGTCCTGCCCAGTCACCTCAGAGAGGAAATCCCTGGCTGCTTCAGAGTTGGCATCAGCAGCTGTCACCAGGATGTCACCCCTGACAGGACCCCTCTGCTCTGCTTGCAGGATTGAGAAGGTGATTGACTTCCTGGAGGGACACATCGATCCCTTCGACCTGGACGTTTTCACTCCGCACTTGAACAGCAACTTGAACCGCCTGGTCCAGCGAACCTCGGTAAGGAACAGGGCTGGATCAGGAAGCAGGGCTGCAAAATGCCTTTGGCAGGGCACCTGGGGTGGCTTTAAACAGCTTAAAGCCTAAAGATAACCACTGGCACTTCCTTGGAAAGGGGGAAGAGTATTTAATGCCAGCTGGAGATAAGAGGAGCTGGCTGAGCCGGCTGCACGGCGTCACTGTGCGTGGAGTTGGCTGAACTTTATCTAACAGGATTCACTGGAGCCTGTGCAACACTAAGTGGGTTAAGTAGTGCTGAAACAGGCCTGGAACTTAACTGTGGGAATAATTAAAAGCAAGACTTAGAAGGGGAAGGGAGACACTTCGTGCTCAAACTTGATGCAAGTCCTTTGGCAGTGGACTCGCCATGTACTGCGTGATCAGTTCTGCAGGGCCCCCAAATACAAACAGCTCCTTGTGCCTTCCAGGTTCTCTTCCCCAAATACAAATAGCTCCTCATGCCTTCCAGGTTTTCTTCTCCAAATACAAACAGCTCCTCGTGCCTTCCAGGTTCTCTTTGGCTTGCTGACCGGGACAGAGAACCAGTACACGAGCCGGAGTGGGACACTGAGCTCCCAGGAGCAACACAACATCCTGCCCCTGGCATCCAGCCAGATCAGGTAAGGCACCTGGCCCTTCTGGGCACTCTCCTGCCTCTGGGAAGTAGGTCTGGAATTGCTGCTTCCCACATTTCTCCCTTCCATCTCAAGGTTTGGGCTCCTGCCGCTGAGCATGTCGAGCTCAAGGAAGAGCAAGTCCACTGCCAGGAGCACAGAGCGAGTGCAGGTTGGTACAAGTGAGCTGTACAGAGGAGTATTTTGCCAATATTCACTGTCCCCCTGACCCTCGAGCTTGTGGGGAAAGAAGAAAGTAGCCAAGCAGTTAATATGTCACCTGATTTTTATTTTCGGTAAAACGAGAGGATCAATACGGCAGCACAGCAGGAGATTGGTTGGATTTCTCCATGACCCTCAAAAAAACCCCCTTTGCCCCTGTGTTTTTGGGCCACTGCTCTGTGGCAAAACAGGCAATAACCACCCTGCAACACAGTGAGGATTTACACAGATGAGGCATTCTGAGGTCAATGCATCAAAGACAGTTCATCGAGGAGGGCTGCAAGAAAGGCTGAAGGACAGTTGCTAATTGCTGAACTCCTTTGCAGTGGGATGCAGCTCTGTAACCCCCGAGGAGGCCTGGCCTGGTGCCCCAGCCTGTGTGAGGAGTGTCTGGCTGCTCTCGCAGAGGCTCCGCCCTGGCCTCTTGCTGAGTTGGAGCAGACAATTGTGTGTTGCTGCGTTTCCCCCAGTTTAAAACATCTGCTTAGATGGAGCTGTGTGCTGAGTGAGAGCCAAGGAATACTCTCTGCTGTGGGAAACAGTAATTAATGTCTCCTTTAGTTATTACCAATCCCATAATCCGTCTGTGGTGACATCTTGGCAAGTGGGCCAAGTTGCTGAGTCTTGACAAGAGTCAAAATGAGTTAAAGGTCTGGTTTTATCAGTTGAGATGATGAAGTGCAACTCTCTCCCTTACTCAGAACCATTCAGGACCAGACACAGCATAAGGGTTGTTGAAAAGCCCAAAGCTTCCCAATAAGGGTATTCCTTACCTCTCACGCCTCAGCTGGAGTGGAGCATAGAAGTGTGCAGTGATGTGTGGCTCACTCCTGTCACTCCCTTCACCTGTGTCCTGTGCCAGCCATCCTTCCCGGAATCCCTGACAGCTGCCTGCTCCTTCTTCAATGCTGTATCACTCCTGGAGAGGTTAAAATCCACACTTCTCCAGGAAGAGCTCTCTGCAAGGGCAACAGCCGTGCCTCTATCATGCTGTTAGCCCTTGCTGGGAGAGCAACAGCCCCTTCCCTGCAGCTCAAGAGTGTTGCTTTGGGGTTTTTGGAGCATTGAGTGCCAAGTCCCCTGTTGCTAACAACAGCCAGGTGCTGCTGTCCCTGTGTCTGTCTGTCACTAACCCCCAGCAGCGACACCGCGCCCGTCGTGGTTCAGGTTGTCTGGGAAGAGCTGTTCTGCTGTGGGCTACACCTTGCAGCTCCCGTGGATGAGGGTATGGAGCAAGTCACTGGTCTGCTGTAAAAGTTGTAGTCACTTCTGCCTTTAAAAACTGCCAGGTTGCAGCTCCTGTGCTCCCCAGGGAAGACGAGGCCTCACGCCCGGGCTCCCTGTTCAGGCAGCTCGTCACCGAGGACGAGGACACGGCAGCACCTTCTCTCTTCAAGCTGGGCTGGCTCTCGGGCATGACCAAGTGAGGCAGCAACAAATAAAACGTTGGTCTGTGTTTCTGTGTCCTCCTGAGATCTCTCTGTCCCCTGGGCAGGGCCGGTGCCACCTCCAGGACTGTCAGTGCTTCCTGTCACTCGAACCAGGCATAGCTCGGGATTGTCCTCGTCCCCTGGCTGGGGTGGCTGCTCTGTCACCTCCTGTTCCTTACAGTGTTAACCTTAAAGTCAAATTAAAGGAGAAAAATCCCAAAACAACCTACACACTAACAGAAAACAAAACATTTCACAGCTGGAAATGGGTGCTGGAGCAGGGTAAGACTCTTCTGTCCTTCAGGCCCCACGACCCTGCTCCAAGTGGTCCCAGCACCACCTGCCCGAGCTCTCCTGGGTCGAATTTCACAGTTTCTTTCCAGTCCTGCAGCAGTGAAACTCACGTGAGATAAGGCTCATCACACTGAGCTGGGAGGGAGCTCACAGCTGGCCAGCCTGAGGATCTGCAGTCACTGCTCCTACTCTTACTGTCTTCCTAACTCTAAATGCTCAAAAAATTATGTTGCGAAATAATTTTTAAACTAGTTTATTGAAATTAAAAAAAGACTTATAAAACTGAAGAGGAACGCTTAAGAGAACTTTACAGAAAGCAACAACTTGCTAACAAACAGATTAGGCAGTCGATTGGAATTGGACAGTTTGCAATCCTATAACACACATGTGGACTCCTCAGTCTCCTCTTGCCATGTACTTTAGAACCACCCCAAAAAGAATCCTATAAAAATTGCTTCAAAGCCCCTTTTGCATTGCAATAGTGCAGCAAACCACAAGTAAACAATCTCCTGTTAACCTGTTATTTCAAATATAGACTGAAAAGGCAACAGGCAGTTTTGTGCAATTCCATTTTAACAAACTTTGAAGTTGAAATATCAAATCTACACAGTGCTGTCCCTTCACAGAAGGCAGGGAGCTGCTGGGTCATCATGTAGGGAGGCGTCCCCGGCTCTGTAGGCTGTGGAAGTGGGCTTCCTTCAGGATCTGGTTGATGTGGAAGTAAGGACCTTGGCTTAGTGCAGACTGCTCGTGGAAGGGCTGAGAGGAGACAGGGCTGGATCCTGCAATCCTGGGGTTGAGGCTGGACTCTGCACCGCACGCTCTGTCGGGGCTGTTGATGCTGCTGCTGCTACAGCTGCTGCTGCTGCTGCTGCTCCCACTGTCGCTGCTGGAGGACTGGGACACACAGAGGGTGAACAGCAACATCAGACACTCCTCTCCTGCCCTCGCCCCAGGCAAGCAAGCACCCTTTATGGTAAGCCCCTCCCTTCCAGGTCGTCAGCCCGGACTAAAGTAAATCCACCCTGGCATCGGGAGGTTGTTATGGCCAACACAAGCATCCCAGAGCTGGAGGGACAATCCCTCACCCGGGGTTCGCTGACCTCCGGGATGTTGGATTCCAGTCTTTCTGGTTTAAACCCATCAGCTCTGCCCCCAAACCCACGTTAGCACTAGTGAAGTTTGCTGGATTCATCCGAGAATTGGAAAATAAAGAACATTCCTAGGGAGCTGCACGTGTCAGTACAGGCAGGCAGGGCAGGGGGGGAGCCTGGCACTTCTGTTTTAGCAGAGGTTTTAGGGAAGCACCATGCAAAGCGTCTTCCTACAAGTCAATCCTTCCAAAGTGAGATCTGAAGCATCCAAAGCAAGAAGCTGTTAAAAACAAATGCACCACGACACCAATTTTAAGTCTCTGAACACCTTGGCAGAGCTACAACTACTCCCAGCTGAGCACAGGGATGGCAGTGTTAACTGGTAGTGTCCCATAACAATTCCATAACAATTGACTTGACATGGCAGTAAAAGAGCAAAAGCCACGGAAGAATTCCACATGCAGCAGAGAAAACTCAGGATTTGGCTCCCAGAGAGGCCAAGCCCATTTGCCAGCGTTCAGGATAACCACATTGCATGGGAATGGCTGGAAGAGCATTAGCCATCATTCTCAGGGATTCATGGACAAAACTGTTCAGCTCACACCACTTTAAGGGCTGCTAAGGAAAGGTTCCATCAGCTACAGCTGAAATATTTTACTACTGTGTGGTGTGCTGGTCAGGACCTGCAAATGTTTGGGTGAGTCAAGGGCCACTTTGCCATTCCATATAAGTAAATTCACAAAAGCAGCCAGAGTAAGTGAGAGCAGCTAAAAACTCCACACATTTTGGTAAGTACTGGGCCACAGAAGTCAAAGCTTTCTGCCACAGCAGAGAAGGACAAATTTCAAGACCTTCCCAGTGGTTTTCCAGTCAGCACCACATCCAGAAGGGCCTCACTTGGAGTCAATCTGAGGAACGGTGCAAACTGCACCTGACGTGTGTCCAAGGCACTGTGCGTGTTTGGGGTGCACCACAACCCCCAGCACTGACCCACGATCCCCCGTGGCCACCCAGCACTACCAAATCCCTTGGTTTTGCTAAGCACCAAAAATGCTTCAGCTCTGATGGAGCACAGCAAGCCAAGCCAGGGGCCCCCAGGAGAAACCCCCAGGTGGAATCATTCCCAAGGAAGCGCAGATGGAACTACAGGAGCAACCAGCTCCCCTTCCTAAAAGCTGCTACATCTAGGGAGGGAGAGGGCCCTGGAAGGACAGCAGGAGCCAGGAATGGTGCTGGCCAGCCCAGCCCCTCTTGCACAGCAGCACAAAGAGTGAGTCACAGCAGCCTTGGAGAGAAACCCACCGCACAGGACACTTTGTTTCCTTTAAGTCTGAGTTCCTTACTCAGTTTCGTTACAGGCACCTTCTGCAAATCAAGGTAAAAAGCCCAATGAGAACCCGGCGTCACTCACTGCTCGCGTTTCACAGCTCAGCAAACATTTTCCAGCGGTTAGTAACGATTATTTTGTGCATTTCTGGGTGTTTTAAAGCTGACCGTGTGTCCTGGGACGTGCTTCTTGCACCTAAGGCTGCTGACAGATGTGCTTTGTCAGACCCTCTTTATTTCCAGTTCTCTAATGCAAAAATTCACTAGCACCAGCACCCCTTTGTTGCTGCCCCAATCACACCGAAGACCTACCATTTCCCCAGGCTGTGGTGCACATTCTGTTACGCATTTGGACTACAATCAGACAAGAAAAGAATCCTTAAAGTCATCATGTCAGCAACGACAGGCATCTACACAGTGCAACAAAGCTTTAACAGGGCAGAGGAGAGCGGCCCGGTGAAAGTTAGGAATATTTGTAACCATCGAGAGGGCACATTCAAGGTTTACAGGACTCATTAACCCTTAACATCACACCGAGCAGCTACACAAGTTTAATTTCCAAACAAATATCCTGTTAATCCTGTATTAATGAGCAGATCTGTGATGCAACATGACAGGAACTGGAGGAACAGCCACTCAGCCCCTCAGAATCTCCCAAGATGAGTTTAACAGAGACATGGTCTGGTTTTCAGTTAGACTTTAAGACCAGCCCTTCCCTCAACAGAGGGGGACAAGGTCTGATTTGAGCAGGAACTGCTGCCTTGTGTTGATAACCCAGCAGTGTTTCCAAGCTCTGGGGAATCCTGACATCAGCCAGAACAAAGAGGAACCACGAGAAACTGGGGTTTACACAAGTTATTCAGGAAGGAAAGAGTTAGCCAGAACACTCCGACCTGCTTCCTTCCCAGGGAAAATCGGGGCAAAGGGTTTTCCACTGGTGATCCCTCAGGTTCTTCAGCTTCTCCTGAGCTGCTCTAGGGGCCAGCAGTGAATTTCTAACCAAACACAGGGAAAACAGCACAGCTGGTCTCCTGGAAAAGGGGGGACAGGCTGAAGAGGAAGGGAAATTCCACGGCAAACGCTGTGCCTTGCTAATGTTTAACAGTGGCCGTGGTTCCAGGGCAGTGTTTGCCTGTCCAGGCACTGCACTCCAGAGCTGAGCTCCCTGTCCCCCCAGGGGGGGTGTCCCCTGGGAGAGGCTTCTTCAGGACAGCCAGGAGTGGCAAATCCTCACAGCAATTTGCCAAGAAGCAGCACTGGTAAGAGACTGAAGAGGATCCCAGTTTCCCTCCTGGAAAATCTGGAGTTGGGGGTTTTGCCTGTCCTGGGTGAAAGGACAATCTAGTGGGAGAAAGCAGCAAATCCTCTGGAATCTGACCTAGCTCAGGTGAGCAGTGGGATCCAAAGTGAGGGGCTGTGGGATAACATCACAAACAGCCCACGTTTGAACTGCCACTGAGAAAAAACCCTCCCTTTATCTCACTCTTCAGAGCAATATGGGTAAGACAAAAAGTCCTTTAAAAATACAGCTGCCAGACTGTCACACTGAGGTTACACCTCCCAAACAGGCTCACCCTGCAAGACTGAGCTGGACTCAATCATCCTTGTGGGCCCCCTTCCCTTCTGTGATTCTGTAACTTTCGACTAAAAAAGGCCACAGAAATCAGTACTTCAGGTGACGTTTCACAAAAAGCAGGTGTGTGATGCCCTGTGGTGGGAAGTGACTTTTGATGTGCTCTTTGAAAGCACAAATTCCTCCCGCCCGCTTTCCAGTTTGATATCCTAAAGCCAGTGAGGATTTCTAATCAAGAGCTGTCTTTGCAAACAGCAAAGCGTCAGGAAACTGAATACAAGTGTTACAACTGGCTGAGACTTTCCAAGCGACACCAGTCGGAAGCACTTGTGCACAACGAGCACAAGGATTTCTCCCTTTGGCACAGGAAGTCCTTAACAAACATTGAAATAATACTGATTTAATCTCGTGGCTGGAGTTTCTGGGCATGCTCAGTTCTGTGATCAACAAGAAAACAAGGCTGGGGGAAAAAAAAAAAGGGAAAGAGGAAAAGCTCCATTCATCAGAGACAACACTGTGGATTCTGTTCCCTGGAGAGGGGCTCGGTGGTGTTGGGAAAGCTGTGGCCAGCAGGCACATTCCTCAGCAGTGAGAGCTTCTCCCTGCCTCACACCAGGCTTTAAGGTGTTAAAACCAGGCTTTTACAAGGCAAGAGCATGCAAGAAGCACAGTCTCTGTTAGCCTGAGCAGTGACCTTGCCCTGAGTCAGTCATGCCTGTGCTGTTCCTTTCCAGCACCCAAACAACCAGCACAGGGTTAAGGTCACCCCACCCATGTGGCCACAAAACTGCTGCCAGATCTGCCCTTAGTGGCTCTGCCCAAACACCAGGTGTTTACACAACAAGCAAAGGTGCTTCTGCCACTCACCATCCAGGTTTTTCCTGATATCCTTAATTTCATTACTCCCACTTCAATCCCTTGTTCCACACTAAATTCTTCCTCCTCCCGCCACAAAAGCTCCTTTAGCCTTTAACTACTCTACACACACGGAGGGGTTTGACCTGTTGGACAAGTGATTCAGTGTCAGATGGCAGCAAACTAGTGCTGGTTCTCCCCTCACACCCAAAAATGCAAAGTCTCGCTCCTGAAAAAAACAGCAACACAGGAACCAGGACAGTTTCCATCCCAGGAAATTCCTTCACGATGAGTATCAGCTCTTAAACCACTTCCCAGCAGTGTCACTATCACATCAGCTACTGGTGCAGGTTAAAACAGTCTCCCCCCCATAAACAGGAATGTATAAATACACATTTAAAATAATGCCCATAAAGCAAAAGAGCTCAAAGTTACACAGCACTAAATATTTTCTGCAAAAAACCCCCAGTTAATAGCTCAACAGAACTTCAATAATTCAGTTAATTCAATAATAATTCAGATTGTAATGGCTCATTACAGCCCCCCTTCAAAGGGAGAAGGCTCTACAAAAACAAGGGTATTTCAAAAACATTGAAATAAATTAATTTCATTAATTAACAGACCAGGAGGGAGCCCCTGCTCTGCACCTTCTTTCCCAGGAGTGTTTTGCAACAGAAGGACATTGCTCAGCAGAAATGCTCACAGTGAGTTTTCAGGTGATTCACACAGGCAACAGCTCAGGAAATCTGGCAGCAGTTGGGAAATCAGCATTTTTTTAAAAGAAAAATCAATCAGACAGCTCACAAATTGCACCAAGAGAACACCTGTCTGGTGAGGAGTAAGAAAATAGGGGAGTTTATCCCACGTCCAGCAAAAAATCATGGAAAATATGAGTAAAAATCCAAATAGTTTGAGTCCAAGTGTTTTAGCTGTGAACAAGCAAATCCTGCTTAAACTGACCAGCTCTAATCAGAGTGTTTTTTAAACACCAGATAAGCCCTGGTTGGGTTTTTGCTTTACTTTCTACCACAAATAATCACCTAAATAGAAATAAATGCAAAGCTGGAGAGTGGGTCAGGCAAAGTGACCCCACCCTGACCATCTCCTCAGCTCTGGACACAACTCCTCTCACACAGGAAAACTGGACGTGGCAGCAAATCAGTTCCTCGTGTCTTCATTTGGATTTGAAATGTATTCCCAGAAATATCCAGGCCAGGGACAACCAGCCTCACTGGAAACATCCTGATTTCCAAAACCACCCTCTGCAGATTCCAGTCCCTGATGTCACAAAGTCAAACCCCATGACCTCACACACAAATGTGTTTTCAAATCTACTCTCCATGAAAAGACCCACAGGATATTCAGCACCAAAGGAAGCTGCATCAGCCTGACAGGGCTCTCACCTCAGTGTCCCACGAGTCCTGAAGGACAGAATTCCTGGTGCTACGTTTTGTCTGGGGAACGTGCCCATCATCTTCATTGCCATTCCTTCTCCTCTTCCTGGGGAAAATTCAGGGAGAAAACAGATCATCAGGTTACTGACACACCACCTGGTTTGTTCTCTGAAGGCACCTCTACCAAAACAGAAAAAAGCAGGAAAATTTGGTGTATTAATCAAGGATTTATCCAACCCCCTGAATGCTGTGGAGTCCCATATTCTCCTTTCAGCTGCTGAGGGCAGAGAGGAAAGGATCACATCAGCTTAAGGGACATGGACTCACATTAAAACCATCTTTCTAAATAAACTCATTTAACAATTCTCAGCCTTGCACATCTAAAAATAATCCCGGGGCCTGGAGTGACACCCGACAGGTTGGGAACAGCACTGGGATGAGTGGCAGCGACCACATCTCAATAAACACCCAATTAATTCACCTTGCTCACATGAGCCTGCACTCAGCACCCACGACTTCTTTAGCCTCTCCGCTCTGGCAGTGTTTGAAGTCAAGTCATATTCCTCAGAAACGTTATTTTCCACGTAAAAATGGAGTTTTGCCAGGAAACACCTCGTGGAAAACAAACCCTTCCCTGTTTGTGACCCTGTTTCTGACCCTGGGGGTGGTGCTGATATTCCCATATTAGAGGCAATAAAGGGAAGACCTCAAAGCCCAGACTGGACAGGGCTTGGAGCAGGCTGTGCTGGTGGAAGGTGTCCCTGCCCATGGCAGGGGGTGGGAATGGATGGGATTTAAGGTCCCTCCCAAGCCAAACCGTTCCCTGATTCTCTGACATCAACACAGCAGCTGATCCCCAGCAGCATCCCAGAATTCCTGTCCCCTGTGCCCACAGAATTTTAATACTGACATCAAAGGCTTTTCTCCCACAGCACAAACACGACGAGCCAACCAGGATATCTCAGCACCACCCAAATCACAGGATGGAGCTCTTTCTGGTGCCTAAAATTAATCCGTGCTCGAATGAGTCAAAACAGGCTCGAGGGAGGTATTTTTAGCCGGCTCTTCTCTCACAGACAGCACACTCAGCTCGCTCAGCTCCCGGGCTCTGGCCCCCGCCCACAGCCCCCCATTCCCACCACACGGTGTCCCTCGGCTCCCCCCGAGCCCCACGGATTCCCTCCGGATCCCTCCGGATCCCTCCTTTCCCCAGCACCTCCAGGCCAGCTTGGACAGGGCTTGGAGCAGCCCGGGCTATCTATGGGGGGTGTCCCTGTCCCTGGGGCCGGAGGGGCTTTGAGGCCCTTCCCACCCAGACCATTCCATGATTCCCCTCAATGAGGAGGTTCAGGCTCCATCCTTTGTGCTTCCAGGGCTCTCTCCACCTTCCCCATTCCCAGCCAAGGGAA
>VXBX01008453.1:93774-108553 GCA_013400415.1 Scytalopus superciliaris | reverse complement strand
CCGGGATCGGGATCGACACCTAAACCAGCACCGGGCCCGAAACCGGCACCGGGACTGGGATCGGCACCGAAACCGGCACCGGGATCGGGACCGAAATCACCACCGGGATCGGGATCGACACCTAAACCGGCACCGGGACCGAAATCACCACCGGGCCCGAAACCGGCAGCGAAACCACCAAAGGGATCGGCACCGGCACCGAAACCAACATCGGGATGGGCACCGGGACTNGGGACAAGGAGCCCCGGGGCAGGGCGGGGGCGGCAGCGGGGACGGAGCCGGGCCGGGCTGCCCACACACGGCGGGGCAAAACCGCTCCCGCATCCACAGGCACGGAGCCGCGGAGCCCGGGAGCTGCGAGGAACGCGGCCGGGAGCTCAGAGGGAGGAAAAATCAGCTTAAAGGCAACAAAATCCCTTCCAGAGCCCCCCGAGGGCAGAAATGGCCCCGGCGACCTCGCTCGGCAGGAGGGAACAGACAGATCCGTGGCAGGAGAGGAGCGGGTGCAGCGGGAGCTCGGTGTGGGATATAAAGCCCCTGTGTCTGCTCTGCATCCCAAAAACCTCCATCTGCCAGTGACGGAGGGTCTGGGAGCTCACAGCGAAGGGACATCCAAGAATGAGCTCAGCAGCCTGGAGAGGCTCAGGGACTGCAGGGAGCAGATGGGCCGAGTGTCCGAGCCCCTCCTGGGCACAGGGACGGACCCGCGGCTGGCCCTGCACCAGTCCTGGCCCCACTGCCCCCAACCCCAGCCCACCTGCTCATCCCAGGCCTCTGGCAGGGGCACCGGGCCAGGAGCCACGGGCTTGGAGTGGTTTCCGGACTTGTATCCTGAGTGTGACGGGCTGAGGATGTGGCAAGGGAAGCGTTTCCGAGATGATGTAGGGATCACGGTGAAGACACCAGGAGGCAGTTTCTCAGAGGGACAACGAGGTAACAAAAGCCTCTGCTCTGGGATTGCCTGCACTGTCAGGCTGGAATGTGAGGTGTGAATGGGAGAGGAGGGGTAGGGAACGCTAAACTGCTGGGCTTGTCCAGGAGGGGATCCAGGAGAAGCCAAGGAGGGCGGCTGTGCCCCCTCCATCCTGCAGAACCAACGGTTCAGGTTTTGGGGCAGTTTGGAGTCAACCTGTGTAGGTTGGTCTTGCACCTTTGGGCTGGTGGAGCCCCAGCTTTGTGGGGGAGATGATCCCCTCCTTTCAAAGCCCAGATCCTGTGTCAGATCCCAGCTCCCCACAGAGCACAGGGAGCACACACCACACACCTTGTCCTCCCTGTGAGCCCCACTGTGACCTGTCACCCGCAGGTCCCCTCTCGGAGAGGCCCCTGATGGAGGTGAGGCTGGGGGAGCTGCACACCTGGATCAGCACCCGGGACTTCTCCCCCCAGGGGCTGCTTGGAACAGCACAGAAAGGTGAGAATTCCAGCCTTTTGGGGCAGAATCATCCCACTTCCCTCTTCTGTTGGCTGCAGCCTGGGCCAAGTGGCCACGCTGGGTCTTTATACAGCAGCAAACTGTGGAATGGTTGGAGCTGGGAGGAACATNACCGGGACCCAGAAGGAGCCCCGGCCCGGCCCCCGCCGCCGCTCCGGGGTCAGCCCCGAGCCCAGCCCCGAGCCCACCCGCAGCCCCCGGTCCTGCCCCGAGCCCACCCGCAGCCCCCGCGCAGGGTGCGCAGCCCGCCGTGCAGGATGTGGCCGCGGCCCTGGATTTGTGGCCCGAGGAGGTGGAAGATGTTCCCGAGAGGATGGAGAGCGGGGTGAAGGTGGTGATCGAGAGGCACCGCGCCAGGGTGGTCCGGGACAAGGAGCCCCGGGGCAGGGCGGGGGCGGCAGCGGGGNAGGGACGGACCCGCGGCTGGCCCTGCACCAGTCCTGGCCCCACTGCCCCCAACCCCAGCCCACCTGCTCATCCCAGGCCTCTGGCAGGGGCACCGGGCCAGGAGCCACGGGCTTGGAGTGGTTTCCGGACTTGTATCCTGAGTGTGACGGGCTGAGGATGTGGCAAGGGAAGCGTTTCCGAGATGATGTAGGGATCACGGTGAAGACACCAGGAGGCAGTTTCTCAGAGGGACAACGAGGTAACAAAAGCCTCTGCTCTGGGATTGGCTGCACTGTCAGGCTGGAATGTGAGGTGTGAATGGGAGAGGAGGGGTAGGGAACGCTAAACTGCTGGGCTTGTCCAGGAGGGGATCCAGGAGAAGCCAAGGAGGGCGGCTGTGCCCCCTCCATCCTGCAGAACCAACGGTTCAGGTTTTGGGGCAGTTTGGAGTCAACCTGTGTAGGTTGGTCTTGCACCTTTGGGCTGGTGGAGCCCCAGCTTTGTGGGGGAGATGATCCCCTCCTTTCAAAGCCCAGATCCTGTGTCAGATCCCAGCTCCCCACAGAGCACAGGGAGCACACACCACACACCTTGTCCTCCCTGTGAGCCCCACTGTGACCTGTCACCCGCAGGTCCCCTCTCGGAGAGGCCCCTGATGGAGGTGAGGCTGGGGGAGCTGCACACCTGGATCAGCACCCGGGACTTCTCCCCCCAGGGGCTGCTTGGAACAGCACAGAAAGGTGAGAATTCCAGCCTTTTGGGGCAGAATCATCCCACTTCCCTCTTCTGTTGGCTGCAGCCTGGGCCAAGTGGCCACGCTGGGTCTTTATACAGCAGCAAACTGTGGAATGGTTGGAGCTGGGAGGAACATCCAGTCCCACCCCCTGCCCACCTCCCAACTAGCCCAGGTTGCTCCAAGCCTTGTCCAGCCTGGCCTTGGACACTCCCAGGGATGGGGCAGCCACAGCTTCTCTGGGCACCCTGTGCCAGGGCCTGCCCACTCCCACAGGGAAGAATTCCTTCCCCCTATCCCCCCTAACCCTGCCCTCTGTCTGTGTGAACAAATGAACAGACCTAACGTTTTGGCTTTGGAAAGTTGCACGGAAACCAGGGAATTCCTAAGACCAGCACCTGATTTGTGCCTTTCCTTTCTTTCCCAACAGCCTGGAACAGTTATTTTGCCAAATACATCAACGTGAAGAAGGGGGGGCCTGCTGGGATCTCCATGCTCCTGACTGGGTACTGCCTGCTCAGCTACAGCTGGAACTACCAGCACTTCAGTAAGATTGCCTGCTTGGGGTCTCTTATTTCAGGAATTCTCCCTTTTGCAGCAGTTGGAAAGTCTGTTTACCATTCCTGTTAGTTAAAGCTCTGGAGTAATTTAAATACTCAACATTTAAGACCAATATATCAGATCTCAGAGAGTAGGATTCTGGAGGTAAGCAGAGGAATTTAGTTAACAAAAGTGGTGATAACAGTTGCTGACTCACGACTTCTCCCTGGAGAGCACCAGGAATTTCAGGCAGAGTTTCAAAGCAGAGGGAGGAGATGCTCTAACACAGAGCTCCCTTTCCCTGGATTTCCTCACAAATGACAAGGGAGTTGCTGGTGTTGGGGTGGTTTCCCCTTGTTCATGCACAACAAAGCTATAGTGGGGCTCCTGTTCATCAAAACTAGGCAGAACCCACCCCTGGGGCCCCCCAGCATCCCTCTGTGCATCCCTGACACTGGAATGGTTTTTCCCCTTTTTTCCAGAGCGGTATCGCTGGCGTAAATACCACTGAAGGAGCTGGAGCAGCACCCGAGGAACAGCCACAGCTCTCTGGGAGGCAGCAGAAGTGCCCATAGCCAGTGTCCCAGCAGGGATTCCCAGCAGGAATTCCCAGCAGGAGGGGCCTGTTTGCTCTCAGGACAGGGGCTGGAATGTGGGGGCTGCTTTGCAGGTGCCCTTGTGTAGCAGAGGGGTGACAGTGACAGCCCATGGTCACCCCTCCATGGGTCAGGAGGCTTTTAGGACAGAAATCAGTAAGCATTAGAGCTACCCCTGAGAGACCTGTGTGTGCAGTAGAGCTCTTGGAATCTGCAGAATCCCAAATCCCTCACTTTGGCACAGCAGACACAGGACAAGCTCCTGACCTGAGCTGTTATCAGAGATTAATTGACATTATGCCATAGCTGAGTGTTGCCAGTGAGGGTGGGCTTCAATCCCCATAATAATCCACCTTAAATTCACCTGGCAAAGCCCAGGTTATACTCACCATTTGTACTGGTGGGACTGGTCAGGACCTTTGTGAAGGCATTAGAGCAGCAGCTCAGACCACAGTGCCCTATTTCTGGAGGAGAACAATCCATTGGAGGAGCTGCTGTGCCCAAAGGGCAAACCCGTGTCTGCATCAGACAGACAAGGAGTCAGGAGTGCTAGTTGGAGCCTGCCATTCCCAAACATGTCTGGGAAAGGGTTGGTCATGTTACAGGCACAAAGGTGGAAAAATAAAGCCAAGAATTAAAAATCTGAGCTCTTTATTAATCAAGGTGCAGTAGTGCTGTGTCAGAGGTGGTTCACCAAAAAATTCTCTCACCAGCAATAAAAATCTTTGTGGATTTTCCTTTCCTGCTTGGTCTGTGATCTCAAACATGGTGTTTTGTGCCCCCTTCCCAGGGGATGAGCACACCCTCACCCTTGTGCCCAGGACCTGGCACGAGCCAGTCCTGCACCCCTTCAATCCTGGGAGTGTTGCTGCTGCTGCCTCAGCCTGTGTAGAGCCAGCTGTGCCTGCTGTGGGAAGTCCAATTTTCATTGCATTAAGTGATTTCTCTGCTGCTTGTGCAAATTGTGAACTGGTGCTGAGCAAACCCAGCTGGCTTTTCTAGTCCAGCAGCTGTCCCAGTGCAGTCTCTCCATCTCTGTAGTGTTTTAGGGTGTCCTCCTTCCCTGATCCATGTGGGAGCACTGGAGTCACTTCCCCAGCAGCATCTCCAGCTGAGTCCTCCCACTCTCACCAGTGTAGGGACTGACCTGTCCTCTCTGGGGGCACAGGGAGAGGCAGAGGTTGGATTTGTGCTGGATCAACCCCCTGCCACATTCTCACATCATTTCTAGTGGAGTGGGCTCGTGGAAACAGCACCCCAAAGACCTCCAGCTGCACCAAACCTCTGACCCAGAGGGATTCTCTGCTCTCTGGGGCCCTCCCACTGGTCATCACCACCCAAGTCCCTTCCCTTGTAGTCAGGTGACATCAATCCAGTATATCCCTCCTTCCCAGCTGGTTCCTACACCAGCTCTTGGGGGAACAGGCTCCAGGGCCAGAAAACCCAGGGAGAAGGTGTATTTCCAGTCAAAGAGCTGGGAGCACTGGGGGACTCCCACACAACATGCTTGTCCCTCACCCTCCCTCCAAGGTGAAACTGCTGCTCACAGCCCTCCCATTCCCCAAAACACTCACCTTGGAGCAGGTGCCTCGTTCCAGCAGGCTCTGTGTGCTCTGGGGACAGCCATTTGTGTCCCACGGATGTGCTGCCCGGTGCTGGGTGACTTGTGGCAGTGGCTCTCTGGGTGGCACATCCTCACCTCCCCTCTCCTTGCTGGCAGCCAGACCCTGCTGTGCCAGCCCCCACGGACAGCCAGCTTCCTGGGGGGAAATGGGGCAGGGGGGGCAGTTGGCAGCTGCTGCCCCACGAGAGCTGTGGGGCAGCTGGAGCATCACCCCAGTGGCCAGAGGCACAGGAAAGGGTTTCACCTTGGATGGGTCTGTGCTGCTCGTCATCAGCCCGGCCTTGAGGCTGGGGAGGGACACAAAGGACAGGCAGTTATTCCCTGTGGCACCCCCAGATCCTCCTGTGGCTCCCACAACCTCTCAGGGATGTCCTGGGGCTGGTACAGGCAACCCCATGGGGACCAGGACTGCTCCCTGCCCACCCTCTGTGAACCCTGGTTGGATGTGGGGAGAGACCAGAATGGTTTGGGTCATTCAATGTCCTAAAGGGCCACGGCCACCTCTCTAGCCCCAGAGAGGGGACAGCCCCCCCAGCCGTGTCCCCAGCCCCTCCCAGTGCGCCCAGTACGTACTGCACGAACTTGCACTTGGGTCCTTCAGGGCAGAAGCCCACCAGGTAGTTGGCACACATCACCCTCCGTGTGTGCTTGTACTTGCAGCGGGGACCTGCCAGGCAGAGCAGAGGGTTGCAGGGGCACAGCATCACAGCACCCCGGGGGTTTTGGGAGCTCAAGCTTTCCCTGCAGCCCCAAGCCCAAATCCCCACTGGGTTCCTGTCCCACTCCCGGCCACGCTGTGGCTCTGGCACCTCAGAGCAGGCAGGAGGCTGTGCCAGCAGTGGGGTCCAGCCCCCCATCACCGGTGGGCACACGGGCAGCCCCTGCCCACCCACTCCCCCACCCCCACAACTCACCGTGCCTGCAGAACCCACGGTCATACCAGGGACAGCCCACGGTGTCCCTCGGGGTGGCATCAGCGTGCAGGAAGGGACAGTCCTTGTTGCTGCACTTGCCTGCAGGAGCAAGGGGTGGGACACGTGGGACAAGCCAGCCAGAGCAGGAATCAGGGATGGGAGGAACTGGGGTGTGCTGAGAGCACCCGGGTTTGTACTGGGGGAACGGTGACCCTGGGTGGGTGACAGTGGCACTTCTCCCCGCTGTCAGGAGGTGGCATCAGGCACTTGCTCGAGGCCAGCCCGGAGGGACACGAGTGGGAGAAGACAGAGGGGTGGGAAGGGGCTCCCCGGGGTACACCTACCAAACTTGGAGTAGAAATAGCACTCGGGCATCTTGGCAACGTCGTGCTCGTGCAGAAATTCGCAGCCATCACCCCTCTTGCAGAGCCCACACAGCCAGTGCTTGCACACCACGGTCCTGGCGCTGCTGCCATGCCAGGGGGGACCCTGCACGCCTGGCCATGGCACCCCTGTCACAGCCAGCCTGTCCCCCACAGCCCCCCAACCCTCCCTGCACCCAGGAACCCTCAGCAGGAGCTCTCCTGGGTGTGGAGGATGGTTGCAGCACCCATTGGGCACACGGGGCTTGGTTCACCTGGCACTGCCAAGGTCTGGGTGCCCTGGAGGTGTCTGAGCCCTCCTCAGCACAGGAGAGCCACAGGACCCTGTCCCCAACTTACTGTCTGTCCCTGGGAAGGGCAGGGGCCAAGCTCCTTGCTGCTGTTCCACATCAGCCACCATGTCAAACCCAATCTTCTCCACACCAGCCACCAACTCCTGCATCCTCCCTGCTCCAGCAAGAGCCCCCTCCAGCCTGGCACAGACAGGGAAGGAAGCAGGGAAATAGGGAGGGAGAGTCAAGGAAGCACAGCTCTCCCCAGGGAGCACCACACTCTGAGGGTCCCTGCAGCACTCAGAAACCTTCCTCTGCCTCCTCCCCAGCCAGAGCAAATCCAGTCCAGGCAGCTGCCCCGAGTGCTCCATTTAGAGCGGGGAGCTGCCCACATCTGATCCCAATTTGCAGCCCTGATTGCCTGGTGCCTCAGCTGGGGAGCTCAGCCCCCGGGCCCCATCCATCCATCCCCCTTCTTGCCTCCCCGCTCCCACATCTGCTTTTCCTCCAGAAGAACCAGCTGGGGGTGGCCATGAGCTGGGTTAACCCCTCACTGAGGCCTTAAACAGAGAGAAACGTGGCTGGAGTGCTGGAATCGAGCATTGCCATAGCACAGGATGGATCCTGCGTGGGTTTTCTTGTGCTCTGGGATGCTTTGAGCACAGCACCAGCCCCACTCTCCAGCACCTGGCAGGACAGCCCCGTGTCCCTGGGCTCCTGGAGGGCACAGCCAGGTCACCGTGCATCCCAACAAACCATGGAATCGTGGAATAGTTTGGGTTGGGAGGGACTTTAAAGCTCATCTCGTTCCACCCCTTGCCGTAGGCAGGGACACCTTCCACCAGACGAGGCTGCTCAGAAGCCCCTCCAGTCCCCGCTGCTGGGCTGGGGGCTTTTCTGTGCACCTGTGCCAGGCTCCAGTGGCACATTCCAGGCACGGCTGTGGTTTTTCCCGGCTCCCACCCAGCCCCTGGATTTCACCTCCTGCTCCGTGCTCCGTCACGCGGCTCCCGCGGCCCCGCGAGCCGCCCGGGGCGCCGTGGGCTGACACATCGGGATGGAGACCTGCTCCCATTCTGTCACTGGGCATCAAGGCACTGGACCGGCGCTGCCGGAGCGCTGCCCGTGGGGCTGCGGCCCCGTGCAGGGCGCTGGGCACCCACCCACCCGGCACCCACCCAGCAGCCTGGGACCCCCCCACCCCCGGGGGTGTGATGGGGTGTGCCACCCCGTGCCATGCCCACGGACGGTTTGGAAGGCTGGGGGTGCAGCGGACACTGGCCGGACACTGGCCTGGCAGAGGGGCTGGCATTGCTGCCCGCTAGCCCAGGACCCGTTTGCGCTGGCCCCGTGCCCGCTGGCTCGGGGTGTGCCAGGGCCAGCCCCCTGTCCTGCCGGGTGTGCTCAGCAGCCCAGCACACGCTTTCTGCCCCGTCGGCTCGCGGCACTGCGGCGCCGCCGAGCAAGAGCCCCGAGCCGACAGGCGTCACAAACATCACCGCGGCCAAGTGACAGTCGCAGGCGGCCCATGAAGGGTCACCCTGAGGCCTCCCCCCTCCCCCCAGCCCCCGGGGGTGAGGGGCTCCTAGGAGGGGGTGCAAAGCCCAGGGACACACCCTGCCCCGCTGCTTTGTGTCAGAGCATCCCTAAGGGACAGGAGGAGCCAGGTGTCCCCCAGCAGCCTGGTGACCACGGGCTTGGGGGGCGGACATGGGACCCTGGCATAGGGCAGAGGGCTGTGGGGGCAGAGGCAGCCTGGTGAGCTCAGAGCCACCAGCTGCAGCTGCTGTTGTTCTCCCTGTCCCAAACAATGGCCCAATGTCCCCTGCCCGGGGTGCTGTGTCCTGTCAAGTGCACACACAGGACCCCATTGTGTCCCCACTGTGGCACACAATGCCCACTCCCACCGGCTTCACCAGGGGAGATCCTTTTGGGAGGACAGGGGCATCCAGACACTCCTAGGGCCGGATGATGTTGGGGGGGGCCAAATCTTTCCCTCCCCATCACTGGTGAGGTGATCCTGGCTGGTACTCCAGGCAGAGCCATGCTCTCCACCTGCTTGGGAAGGGCTCTGGAGCTGCTCCCAGCTCCATCAGTAAGGCTGGAATAGGAGGGCAGTCCTGGCACTGGCAGAGCCCCATTACACCAGTGGCTGAGCTGTGGGAAGCTGGCTGTGGGATGGGAATGACCTGCCCTGCTCTCCATGCCAGGATCATCCCACGCTATGGACAACCCGCAGGGACAGGAGCCCCCAGGGCACCCCCAGCCTTGGCCCCCAGCCCATGGGAGCAGGGACAGCCAGTCCTGCCCCATCATCACCTTCCCCTCCTCCCTGGCAGGGCTGGGGGCAGAGCAGTGTGTTGGCAAAGCTGTCCCTTGGCAGGAGCTGCCTGGCCAGAGGGTGCCAGCCCAGAGCCAGATCCGGCCAGCAAGAGCTCACCCGCTTCCTCCTGCACTGGGCAGATAAAGCCCGGCCACTGCAGGTGCCCAAACTCCGGCCAGGGAGCAGTGCTGGGCAGGATCACAGCCAGGGATGGGCTCTGAAGGTGGAGACAGCAGGGTGGGGGCTGAGGATGGAGGCAGCACAGGGAAACTGCTCCTGCTTGGGCAGCAGGTCCCCACAGATCTCATCCCTCAGGAACTCAGGCCACTGCAGTCACTACCGTTTCCTTTTATTTTTTCCTTCTGTACATACATGGTATAAAACCTGCTGTTCCAGCTGCCTGCACCAGGCCAGTGTGGGCACTGCCCAGCCCCACCGGCCCCACGGCACCGGCGCTGGCTCAGGGGGCTTCCAAGCTTCCATCAGCACCCCCGGGAGCAGCCGGTGCCAGGGCTGGGTGGGGGCATCCCTGCAACCCCCGGGTTGGTTGGAGGGTCAAACATCTGGGATGGATCCATCCGTTTGAGGGATGGGGAGCAAGCACCTGCCACGGCACAGGGCTGGAGGCTCTCGGTCTGCAGAACGTCCACAAGAGACCCAGGGAGCTGGAGCTGTCCACAGTCCTGGGCCACCTCTGAGCTCCAGAGCCAAGTTCTTCCTCATGGGAAATCTCCCCTCCGTTAAAACCAAAAAGAGTAAAGAAAGTTAAGTACAAATCAGAAAACAGTAAAAACCGTACGGCGGAAAAAATATATATATTACTAAAGGGGCTAAAACTCCAAAGGCTCATCTTGTTGGATCCTAAATTGCTTTACACAGGCAGGGGGCGGGAGGAAAGACCTAATATCCAAAGTCCAACAGAAAGAACCAAAACTGAGTCTGCTTCCCCCTCCCAGGAAGTGCTGGGTGCCAAGAGCTGTCAGGAATGCCCCCGGCCCTGGGAGCAGATCACTGTCCTGCCCTGGCACAGGGGGAGGGGATGAGGCAGGAGTTGAGTCTTCCCTGGTGCCACCAGTTGCAGCACCAGGGTGTTCAGCCCCGTGTCCAAGAACCGTGGTGAGAGCCCTCGGCTCGCCCGCCCGCCTTTATACTCGGATCTCATCATCATCTTCATCAGCAAATGAGAACTCCCTGTCAGGGCGTTTTGGGGGCCCTGCCCGCTGGCTGGGTGGCCTGGCCAGGGGGCTGCGCTCCTCGGGCCCTGCGGTGCTGCTGGACACCGGACTGCTGTCCCTGGGGCCACGGGCCGGGCTCTGGCTTGGTGGGGCCACCGCCGCCACCGGAGAGCCGGGCAGGGCGGCCTCCCCCTCCTCCTCCTCCTCCTCCTCGTGGCTCTCCTCCGCCTCAGGGTCTTCATCCTGCTCCCACTGATCCTTATCCATGATGCTCAGGACGTCCCCAAGCATGGAGGGCCCCAGGTCGATGTGGAAGGACATGATGGACTCGGCGTGCTTCATGCCCGCCCCGCCCTTGGCCACCACCACGGGCAGCTCCGTGATGTCCCCGAAGTCGCGCTCGTCCAAGCCGGGGCTCAGCGGCCCCGCGGCCGCCCCGTTCGGGCGCTGCTGCTCTTCGGGGCTCATCTCCTCGGGCTTCTTGACGGGGCTGGACGAGAGGCTCTTGGGCAGCTGCCCCGCGCTCCTGTCCACCTCCTTCTCGTTGAGCTGGGGCAGGGACACGGCGTTCTTGACGAAGAGCGCCGAGTCGCGCAGCGAGCCCAGCATGTCCCGCCGGTCACCGCGCGTCACCGACTGCGAGCGCTTGCTGCTGCGGAAGCGGCGGGACAGCAGCCCGGGCTTGGAGGCTCCCGGCTCCTCGCCCGCCTCCGGCACCGGCTCCCCGGCCTTGCTGGTGAGGAAAGAGGTGTCCCCGAAGGCGTCCCCCGCGCGCCCCACGTGCATGGTGTGGCGGAAATCCCCCAGGGGCGCGCTGATCATCTCGGCCGTCAGGTCGGCGCGCGAGCGGCGCTTGGAGTGGGCAGAGTTGGACACGAGCTGCTTGAGGATCGGCATGGTGGCGGTGAGGGGAGGCTGTGCCGGGCTGTGCCACGTCCCGCCGGCCCAGGCTCCGCGGCTGGGATCCCGCTGGTGTCACCGACGTGTCACTCCTAAGGGAGAGCAGAGAGGGACATGGTCAGGCTTTGAGGACACGGATGGACCATCACCCTGCCGAGCTGCCTGGTTCCCTTGGGAATAGCCTCCATGCAGAGCACTGTTCCATGGGGAACACATCCTCAAACGTGCTCCCCACACCTCCTGAACCAGCGGGTTGCAGACCTTACCCACAGAGCAGACATCCACAGGATACAGGCCTGGGCAAAGGGATCCTTTGGGATGATCCCTGATGCTGTGCCCCACGTGAAGGAGCACCAAAAGCGATGCAAGGCACCACTGCCCCCTCCCCGAGCAGCCCCAGCCCACCGGAGCGGCAGCTCCAGCCTCTGTGAGTCGCACGCCGAGAAGATGCCTGGGATTTTTTATTTTTTTTTTTCCTAATTGGAAGAAAGCAGAAAGGAGCAGACGCCAGAAGGAATTGGAAACAGACGGCAGGAAGTGTGTGAGGAGGGCGTAGAGCCCCCAGGAGGCACCGCCAGCCGAGCAGGGGGACGTGGGGCAGCCGGGACGGGGGACACACAGGCACCTCTTCACGCCTGGCAGCACGGGGACATGGGGACACCGCCTTGCTGCGCCGCAAAACCCACCACCCTCCCTCCTCCCCAGCGCTGAGCCCAAGTGTGACCAGCCCCACCCTCCCCGGCCACCTCATCGTCACGGCTGTGACTCAGAGGTGACACGAATGACGAGGGCTCCGGGATGTGGACAGGCACGCTGCTCCTTCCCACGGCCACCTCGGTGCCACCGGCCCACCCGTCCAGCGCAGTGCCCGCGGCCGTGCGGGNACAGGACCTCAGGCAGGCTGTGGCCAGGCAGGGTGGACTCCGACCCCACGTGGGTGCAAAGTCCTGGTGCCCAACCCTCCCATGCATGGCGCTTCCGTATGAGGCCAACCAGGGCAGGAATGCCCCGTGGCTTGGCACTGTTGGCACATGGCCACACTCCCCAGCTGGCCCCGTGCAGGATCCCAGCACCCCGGAGAGGCACAGCCTGAGCCCTCCCCAACCTGGGGATGTGATGGCACTCAGAGCCCCCCAGTTTATCCCCAGCAGCTGGAGGGAGACCACGGAGCCACAGCACCTTCCCCGCACCTCAGACCAGGAGCTGGGAGGATTCTTTCCCCCCTCACCCCATCCCAACATGGACAAGCAGCCTGCTGGACCCGCTCCCTCGCAGGAGCCCGGCCGAGCGCGTGTGCACAGCACGAACGCCTTCCCCTTCCAAAGGCTCCTTCCAGCCCGGCATTCCTCCAGCCTTTGGTTTCCCATAAAACAAACACTCCCAGCGAGCTCCCCAGCTGGGCCAGGCAACCGTGCTGCTGATTTAGGCCATCTGGGGACTGTCCCTGCCTTGTATTTAGATTTTGGGGCCAAGCTCAGCATTTGTGAGATGCTTTGCAAGCCGCGGCAAAGGGGCCACCGGGAGGTTGGAGCGGGACGGGCTCAGGGCTGCCCCGGCCAGAGGAGCTCCATCACTGCCACAGCCTCCAAACCAGCCCCTCGTGCCCCCTCAACACTCCTGCCCTCAAAGCCATTTCACAGCAGCCAAAATCTCCCCCTGCCCCTCGATGCTTCCCTCCCAGCCCACCCCAAGGGGTGAGGGCAGCACAGAGGGACTCTGCTGCCCGCACAGCCCGGCTGCCCACCCCGTCCTGCCCAGGGGAGCAGCACACAGAGCCCTTTTCTCCTCCTCTCTCTCGGGGAGAGCGGATCCTGTGACATTCCCGCTGCCGGCGCTTTCACAAACGAAACCAGGCCAGGCATCGCTGGCGCTGCCTCTCCAGCCACCTACCAGGGGAAGCTGCTGGTAACCCGAGAGACTTCACAGGCACCTGGCAGTGCTGCCCATCCTGGGGCAGCGAGCCCAGAGCACGGCCAAGTCCCAGCAGGGCTTTGGAGCAAGGGGAGGGGATGAGACCTGCAAGTGTGGGTTGAGGAAAAGAGGGACAAAGCACACTGACAGCCCTGTGCCGCTTCCCACCTGCCCTCTGAGCCCTTTGTTAGCAGGAGCTCTGCAGAGTAAGAGCCTCAGGTGCCCAGAGATACAACTGTCCTTGTCAATGAGTGTCTGCTTGCAGAACAGTGGGATCCTGCAGCCTGCGGGGAGGTGGGACAGCCCTGGCCGGGACCACATGCCCTGATGGTGCAGGCTTCCCACGAGACTCACCCCCCTCCATCCTCTCCATCTCATCCTGCTCAGCACCAGTCACCCGTGGGGACCAGGGGGACAAGAGGCTCAAAGAAGGAGGCCAGTAGATGAGTCCTGCCCCCGGCTCGTCCTGCTCACAGGCTGGGAAAGTCAAACTGGGAAAGCATCCCGGCCGGCCTGGCCGGCTCCAAACGAGCTCCCCAGCTTTGCTGTGCAGAGCACCCCAGGCAGCTCCCTGCAGCCCCGAGATCAGAGGATGCTCTCCCCACCCTGCCGGGCGCTGGGGCAGGGGCTGGGCCGGGCCCCCCGCACCGCCCGGGGCCAGGGAGAACCCACACACGGGGCAGGGAGGACACAGAGCCTGCTCAGCCCCACTTTGGGGTGCGCTGCCCCTCGGGGATCCGGCGCGGGCGGCCCTTTGATGTTGGAGCCTGGCAGACGGCTGCTGGAGACAGGGCACGGATCACACCCTGTCACTGCCAGCCCCGGGAGGCGACCAAGCCGCTGTCACACCCTCCGTCGGGGCTCCCCAGCGAGTCTTCCCAGGGCCTGGGGGCAGCCGGTCCTGTCAGTGTGGGCAGCCCCGGCGCCCCGGTGACCGCCTCCACCCCTGCGAGGTGACAGGTCTGGTCCTGTCCCTGGCATGGNGGGCAGCCGGGACGGGGGACACACAGGCACACCTCTTCACGCCTGGCAGCACGGGGACATGGGGACACCGCCTTGCTGCGCCGCAAAACCCACCACCCTCCCTCCTCCCCAGCGCTGAGCCCAAGTGTGACCAGCCCCACCCTCCCCGGCCACCTCATCGTCACGGCTGTGACTCAGAGGTGACACGAATGACGAGGGCTCCGGGATGTGGACAGGCACGCTGCTCCTTCCCACGGCCGCCTCGGTGCCACCGGCCCACCCGTCCAGCGCAGTGCCCGCGGCCGTGCGGGAGGGGACACGGACAGAGAATATGTCACCGCATCCCGCGCATCCCACGGCGCCAGACGGCCCCGGGTGGTCCCGGGAGAGGCTGCCGGGGAGGAAGGGCTCGTGGCCGCCCCCTTCCTCCCTCTGGGCAGTGCCGGCGACACCGCGACACGGGGGAAGGGACAGACGTGTGTCCTCTGAGCGAGCCCCGGGGTGGAGGCCACGTCCCCCCGCTGCCCACCCAGTCCCAGGGTGCAGCCCCACCCCTCCCCCCAAATCCACCCTGTGACACCCCTCTGTCACCCGCAGGAGCAACAGGACCTCAGGCAGGCTGT
>VXBX01008453.1:39516-84745 GCA_013400415.1 Scytalopus superciliaris | reverse complement strand
CCTCCCTTTTTTTTTCTTTTTTTTTTTTTGGTTTTTTTTTTTTTTTTTTTTTTTTTTTTTTCCTTTTTTTTTTTTTTTTCCCCCTAATATTTTTTTTCTCTCCTGTTTGGTTTTTGCGCCTGCTTAAATATCAAACGAAGGATGAAAACCCAGCGATGGGGGCTCTGGAGCCTGGGGCCAGGCTGCTGGGCGGGCGGTACAGGGTCCCGGGCTGGCTGCTGGGGGCGTTGCCGGGGGTCTGGGGGGTGGGAGTCCTGCTGGCTTTGGGGCGGAAGAGGCTGCCCTGCTGCGTGGAGGTGCTGTTGGAGAGGGGAGCGTGGTCGGGCTCCCCTGAGTCGCTCTCGGTGTAGCTGTAAGCCTGTGCCCGGGAGATGCCCTTCTGCTGCCGCCGCCACGAGTTGTAGTAGGTGGGGTCGCTGATGTAGTGGTTGACGAAGGAATGGGCTTTCTGGTGCCCGGGGTCCACCTCGTACTCGCTGTCACTGCCCTGGAAAACAGGACGGGGTTAGTGAGATTGGGGTGGGGGCATCCCCCGCCAGCCCCAAAATGCCTCTTCTCCCAGGCAACCAGCAACAACAGGGCAAGAGAAAACGGCCTCAAGCTGCACCAGGGGAGGTTAAGGTTGGACATCGGGAGGAATTTCTTCACTGGAAGAGGCTGCCCAGGGAGGTTTGGAGTCCCCTCCCCTGGAGGTGTTCAAGGAACAACTGGAGGTGGCACTCAGCGCTCTGGGCTGGGGGACAAGGTGGGGATTGGCAACAGGCTGGGCTCGATGATCTCGCAGGCCTTTTCCAGCCTAAATGATTTTGGGATTCCCAGTGCTTTCCTGGTGTTTTCCCAGTGCTCTTTTAGGAATGCTGGCGAGCACATCCCGAAAGTATTTGGAGTCTGGGGCGGCTGGAGCATCACTGGGGCAGAGGGGTGGGGAGGGGGGAGCCTCTTGCTAAAACCAAATAAAACCTTACACAAAAGGTTCCCGGCCCCCCCTCCCCGAGGCCGCGATGCCCCCGGGCTGGCGGGAAGGGTGTTTTTGGGCTCTGCCTCGGCGCTGCCGGTAATTGGATTCAGCTTCCCCGGCGGCGCACAAAGAGCCCATTGAGGGCGGTGGGAACTGCCCCGCGCCAGCGCCAGCTCCTGCCGCTCTTCACAGCTCCTCAAAAGCCACTCGAGCCCCGCTCGGCCCGCAGGGAGCAAGGCTGGCATCTGCCAAGGAAACAGCCGGTGCGGGCAGCGACGGGGGGGCAACCCTGGGAACAGTCCCCTCCTGCTCGGGGACAGCCCTGGGGACCGCCGGACCTTTCCCTGGGCGTCAGCCTTGTCTGTTGAGGGTCCATCCCGGGAGTGATGCTCCCATGGCTCTCCCTTGGCCTCCCTGAGGCTGCCTGCCCGGGGAGCTCCCACAGCCACACTCCTGCCCAGCCACAGCTGCCCGTTGCTCCGGGACAAGACAAAGGTGGCATTTTGTGGAGTTGGCAGAGCTGCGGGCGTTGCCACCAGCGACCGGGCAGCGGGACAGTCCCCAACCCCACTGACCTCCCATCCCCCATCCCCTGTCCCCAGCAGCCCCGTGAGCCCCCCACGGTGCCACATCCCCAGCACACGGGCCGGGGGCTGTGCCAGCTTTGCTCTGGCTCCGTGCCATGAAGCCGTGGGGATGCTGCTGCCTCAAAAGCAGGATGGGGCAGGAGCAGCGTTGCTATTCCCAAATGTGCCTCGTGGCAGGGCTCCCGGCACCCTCCGCCCTGCCCCAGGTCCCTGTGCCCACGTGCAGCCCTGGATGATCACCTGGGAGTCGGAGACCTCAGAGGGCTTCTCAGTGAGGCTGCTGCTCTCGGCAGGGATCAGGTCGTTGTACTTGGTCACATCCTCATCCGAGTAGTGGAGGCTGCCAGGGCTGGGCCGTGGTGGGGACCTTGGGGACAGACAAGTGGTCAATGTGTATCCCCTCCCCTCGGGGCTGTGCCACTTGGGGACAACCCCATCTGATCCCTGGTTAGCTCAGGGACCACCCCTCAGCTATGCCAAACCCCTCCCAAAACACCCTGATCCCATGATCCATGGGGTCTCAGAGAGTCCCAGCTTTTCAGGGGGGCCACGTGTTAGAACAGGGCTACCAGCCCCAAGCCCACCCCACAATGTAGCAGGGATGGACACGGTGACTGAAGCACTCCCCCTGTGTGGGGAGGGGGCTGTGGTGGGGGGTCCCTACCGGGTGTAGATGCCATTCTTCCGGCAGAAGGAGTTCTTGACGGAGAGGCGCCGGTTGTTGAGCTCCAGGGCAGGGAAGCTGCCCTCATCCAGGCTCACCATCTCCCCGTGGCTCAGGGCGGTCGCCTTGGAGCTGTTCCCTGTGGGATGGGATGCTCAGCCTCCCCCAGACCCTCCCCAGCCAGCAGGGTCTGGACCCTGCACAGGGAGGCTGGAGAACAGTCCAGAAGGAATTGTGCTGGCCCCAGAGCGACCACAGCCTGGGGACAGCCAGGAGGTGCCAGCCCTGTGCCCAGTGCCACTGGCTGTGCTGAGCCTGCCTGCCCTGGCTCAGCCCCCTGAGCTGCTCCAGCTCACAGCTTCGAGGCTGTTTGCTTAACGAGGAGGTCTGGATTTTCCCCACAATTTGAGCCCTTGATAGAGCTAAGAAAACAGAGCTGTGTTTGGCTAATCCCAGTGACCTCTGTGAGCCCCCAGGCTGCCCTGCCTCTGCAGCTGACTGTGGGACAAGTCAGTTATTTAATCTTTAGTTCCCAGGGTGCTCTGGGAAGACCACAGCATCCTTATCATGTGTCACTGGGTCTCTGGAGGTGCTGTACCCAAGGCAGGCAGGAAGGGATGCTCCCACTGCTGCACTCAGACCCCAAAGACAGGCAGGGAGACCCCCAAGAGGCTCCCACAGGATCAGGGCTGGCACCCATCACACTCCCACGCTCACCTGAGTCTGACTTCTTGGAGTACTTCTTGCTCTGCCCACGGATGATGAGCACGAAGACGAGGAGGAGGATGAAGATGAGCCCCACGAGGGCGATGACCACCAGGAACCACCACTCCTCATAGAATGGGTTGGTTTTCTGGGCTGGGGCACAGCAGGGAGGGTCAGGGGGGACAGGCATGGGAGGTAACCAGTCTAGATGTGGAGACCCTGCTGCAGGGCATGGGTGACCTGGGGAATTTTATAAAACCTGGATCCACATGAAAGGGGCATAACAAGGAGCTTTGGAAGGGGAGGGCCAACATGGAATTTGGGACTCTACGAGCCAGGGGATGAGTTTCAGTGATGGCCATGAGAACAGAGCAATGCCAGCGCCCTCCCTCTGGCACAGGGGGGACAGCATCCCCCCAGGACACCCCCATGCTGCCCACCTGACACGGAGGGGGAAGGAGTGCTGGGGGTCCCGTAGCCATAGTCATTCACAGCAATGACACGGAAGTCATAGCTGACCCCCTGCTTGAGGATGTCCATGCTGAAGGTGTAGGAGGTCACTTCCTTGGGGATGTCTTTGATGAGGATGTCCCAGAGCCCCTCGTCTGGAACAGAGAAAGGGGCTGGGAAGGAAGGGCTGGTTCTGCATGACGCCCGAGGCTGAGGGGCTGATGTCCCTCCATCCAGGACCGTGTGGTCTCTGGGTGCTGCCCTTTCCATCATCCCTGCTCCTCACTGATTTCCTCATGGATCAGCACAAGGCCAACACCCCAGACACCGTGTCCTAATCCCCAACCCACCCTGCCCACTGGCCTGGGACAGGTCAGCACTCCCTGTCTCAGTTTCCCTCTCTTCTGACCCCAGTGCATGTCTGGTATCAAGGTGGGGATGGAAAGCAGAGGGAGCTCAGTACCTGAGGGACGGGCTTCGATGACGTATCTGGTGATGGGCCCTTGCCCGGGGTCCCCGCTCGACCAGTGGATGGTGATGGCTGAGCCATAGCGGGAGATGAAGGGCTCGCCAGGGGGGCCGGGGGCACCTGGAGACCCAGAGCAGAGCTGAGGCAGGGGGTACAAACAGGCACACGGCCATGCCAGTCCCCATCACGCCTCCCCCTGACTCCAGCACCACCCCCACACGTGCCCCATACCTTCCCCAGGCCCCGTGGTGATGTTTGCCTCAACGTCTGGCCCGTAGGCAAAGGTTTTGGCCCGGATTCGGAACCGGTACGTGACACCCTCAGCCAGGTCCTTCACCTTCATCCACAGCGGGCTGTTCCCCTTCACATCCACCGTCACGATCTTGCTGACACCTGTGGGGACAGAGGCTGAGCTGGGTCCCGCCCAGAGCCCTCCCAGCTCCCCCCGGAGCAGAGCCCAGCCATGCCCTCACCATCCACAGGTGTGCAGGGCTCATAGACCAGCCTGTAGCCCTCGAGGATCCCGTTGGGCAGCGGTGGTGGCTCCCAGGACACGTTCACTGATGTGGTGGTCAGCTCGCTGAACCGGATGGACCCGGGGGCACTGGGGGCTGCGAGGGGCAGGGAGGCAGGGCCAGCTCAGTGCTCGCAGGGGACACCCCCAGCACAAGCCAACCCCTTTCCCTGCCTCTGCCCTGATAGTGGTGATGAACTGACACCCCTCTGTGCCCCCATCCCCTCTGGAGCAAAGACCCTGCCATTCCCATGGGGGAATGAGTCTCCTTATCTCTCTTCCCCAGACCTTCATCCTTCTCAAAACTCAGCTTAAACCTTCATTCCCACTGCCCCCAACCCACAGAACCCCCCAGGCTGAGCCCAGGGTTGGTCTGCTCGGGATTGCAGGAACTGAGGTGCAGCTGGAACGAAGGGGAATCTCTGGAGCCAGACCCACAGAGACACCTCCCCACGGAGCTTGGGGCTGGGGGGCTGTGCCACGGGCCCCACCTGCCTGCTGTGTCTGTGCCTTCACGGGGGGGCTGCGGGGCCCGTCTCCCGCGGCGTTGAAGGCAGCGACGCTGACCCAGTACGAGGTGTAGCCCGTCAGGTTCTTCAGCTTCACCCCGTTCTCGGGCAGGAAAAGGGTCTTCACCCGCACGCTCTCGTTCTGGCGCTGCGCCTCCCAGAAGTGGATCTGCAGGAGCAGAGGGCATGGAGACCCGGGTCATGCACGGATCCAACCCCTCCCCACCTTCCCCAAGCCCTTTGCTGTGTCCAAACACCCCACACAGCCCTGCCCGGTCTCCCAAGCCCCTGCTCCAGCATGGCTGGGGGCTCTGAGTGTGCCGGAGGGAAAGGAACAGCTTCTCCTCCTGCCGGGTATCAAACACAGCTCCAGGCACGGCTGGCTCGGGCTCAGCATCACCCAAGTGCCCCGAGATCCCCTTCAAGCCACGCCTGATTCCTGAGGGATGGGGACGAGCAGGAGTTCCAATGGATGGGGACAATGAGGTGTCTAGAGCACGGGGCTGGGTGTCCTGGCTGCATCTCCGGAGCATCCCGGCGGCAACGCGATGCATTCACCCCGGCACCACTCCCGCTGCATCTCAGGAGCATCCCGGCTTATCCCGGCCGCATTCCAGGGCCGACGGCGCCACCTGCCGCCCCGCCGCCGCTCGGCACCGGGATGGGACACCCGGGATCTCCTTGGGATACCCGGCATCTTCCACTATCTTCCCAGGATCCCTTCCCCAGAGGCATGCACAGCATTTCCCTGTGCCGGCCAGGAAGGCAGCGCCTCCCCAGAGCTCGCCGGGGTTGGTGCCGGGAGGTACCTTGTAGCCCTGTATGTCCCCGTTCTGGCTCTCCACGGGTGGCGGTTCCCAGGTGACATCCAGCTGGGTGGCCGTGGCTGCCTGCACGGCCACGTTCTGGGGTGCTCCGGTGGGCACTGTGCCAATGGAGGGGACGTGTCACCACCTGGCCAGGACCAGGCAGGGGAACCCCAGCACTGCCTTGCCTGGGTGATGTGGGGTGCCAGGGCAGCAGAGCCCCCTCCCCGCAGCCCCCAGCCCCACAGGGACTCACCCGCTTCCCCCACGAACACCTCCTGGGGGGCGCTGGGGGGCCCCTCGCCCACGGCGTTGTACACGCTCATGCGGATCTCGTAGCGCCGGTGCTTGCTCAGGTCTGGGGGGACAGGAGGGAAGGGCTGAGCAGGGCCCTCCCTGTGGTGATGGTGGGGAGTTCTGCTGCCCCTGGGGGAACCGGCAGATCCCCCCTTGTTGGGAAGACACAGATGTCCCCAAGAAGCAACTCGAGCAGACAGGCAGAGGGGTCCATGGGCACCCCAGTTCACCCCACAGTGCAGGCAGGCGGAGGGGAGGGACACAGGGGGATGGCAGTGGGGAGGACACGGCGGGACACAGGGGAGCAGTGACTTACTGTCCAGCTCGTACTGGGTGAGGGACACCTCGCTGAGGTTGTGCACGGCGTAGACAGCTGGGCAGCGCGGGCAGGAGAGCAGGTTAGGGTTAGTCCCGTGTGTGGCACAGCACATGTGGGCTCCCACCTCCCAGTGCCCACCCCAGCACGGCCACCCACCCCAGGGTGGGCTGGGGTTCTCTGCAAGGGCCCTGTCATCCCCAGGTGCCAACAGGGCTGTCACAGCACTGAGGAGACTTTCCATCCTCCAGCCCCATCCCTGAGTGGCACAAGCTGGTTCTGGGCATTGGGGTCCCCATGGGGGTTTAAACACAGGGGACAGGGCAAGGTCCTGTTACAGGCACTGCCCTTGTCATTTGTATCCCTGCTGCCCCCAAAGTGGATGCCCATTCCCTGCAGGGGCTGAGGGCAGTGGCACACCCAGACACACAGCAGGACATCACAGACACCCCTGTTAGGTGCAGACATGTGTGTTAGTTACAGACACGTGTGCCACAGGGACAGGGGGGCTGTGCACAGGGTGGGCAGAGCCAGCAACAACACACAAGCGCATTAGAGACCACGGGCTTGGTGGCACCAGGGCCCCTGTGACAGCTCCACGAGGCACCCCCTGACCTTGGTACCCAGGAGAGACCGGGGTGCACAGGATACTGCACTGCCCTGTCCCTCACTGGCCACCCCCAGGTCACCCCCGTCCCCAGGAGTGGGGGTGCCATAAGCACTCACGGGTGAGCTCGGCCCATGTGGCACCTGGGTTGCCGATGCCACGCAGGGTGAAGCCACGCAGGCTGTCGTACACCAGCTCCCGGTACCGCAGCCGGAATCCCAGCAGGATCCCGTTGATCTTGTCCTCGGTCGGGGGCTGCAAGGGGAGGGAGGACAGTGAGGGGCTGATCTCACCCAGGGCTCCGGGGCACCCCGAGGTGGCTGTCCCCAGAACACCTCGGTGCCACCTCCCACGGGGCCAGGTGGCCAATCCTGTGACACCCCACGAGGCAGAGGGGGCAGTACCTGCCAGCGGATGAGCACCGATGTGGTGGTGTGCGGGGTGATGGAGAGGATGGTGGGAGCTTCCTCAGGGGCTGTGGGGCACAAGAGGGTGATGAGGTGATGGCTCTGGGCAGAAGGAATTCCCTGGGCAGCGGGGTACCCCCTCTCCCTGCCCCAGGAGGTGTAGCCTGTGCTGACCCGCCTGCAGGGTGGTGAGTGACTCTGACTCCTCACTGTAGTCGCTGTCCCCAATGTCATTCGTCGCCTTCACACGGAACTTGTAGGAGGTGAAGGGCTTCAGCCTGGGGGGAGTGGAATGGGATGGGGACAGTGAAGCCAGCAGGTGACCCCCTGAGCCACCCCATAAAGCTGGTGATTCCCAGCCTGATTCCCACTTCTCATCGGATGGGGAAACCAAGGCACAGGCAAAGAACCCAAAGCATCCCCCAGCATCTCCCCAACATCTCACCTGTCCACGATGAAGGCGGTGGCGTTGTGGCTGATGGCGGTGGAGTGCAGAGCCCACTCTCCATCGGGCAGCTCCCGGCTCTGCACGGTGTAGTAGCGCACGGGGGAGAGCCCGTCGCTGCCCGGCTCCCAGGACAGCAGCACGCTGCGGGCACGCACCTCCTCCTGCCGTGCCAGCGGCTTCCCGGGGGGCTGCGGGCGGGCTGGGGGAGGCAGCGGGCTGGGAGCGCTGCGTGGGCACACACAGCCCACCCCGCTGCTGCCCGCTGCCCCCCAGCCTTACCTCTCTTCTCCGTCGTGACCACCAGGGCCTCGGCCGCCTCCCCCCAGCCCTTGCGGGTCTGTGCCGTGACACGGAACAGGTAGGTGGCCTCGGGGGTGAGGCCGGTGGCCGTGAACTGCCGCGCGCTGGGCTCCAGCACCTCCACGGCCGCCGCGTTCACCGCCGTGGTGTTGAGGCGGTGGGTGACCTGGTAGGCTGAGGGGAAGGGAGAGGAGTGGTGGGGCTGGGGAGGGGACACCAGCCTGGGACACCTCTGGGTGTGCCGCTCCCTCAGTCCCAACCCTCACACAGGGATGGCACTGGGGGTTTGGCTCCCTCACACCCACCCAGGGACCAGCATCCAACTGGGGAACTCCAGCCTTGAGGGCTCCGAGGTGCCCAGGGGATCCCAGGGAGCTGGTGTCTGGCTCCCCACACCGATCCCTGTTCCCACAGGACCTCTGAATCCCTCTGCAGAGCATCCCAGCATGGCACAACCAGGATGGCTCCCCACCTACCCAGGATGACGCCGTTGGGAGCCGCGGGTGGCTGCCAGACAAGCCGCACCAAGGTGGTCCTCACTTCAGGAAAGAGGATCCCCACAGGGGGCCCGGGCACTGGAGGGGGAGAGATGGGGTTCACCAGGGAGCACATGAGTGTGGGCAAAGTGCCAGATCCCATCTCCTGGGAATGGGAGCCCTGGGTGTTCTGGTCAGGGGGAGAGGGATCGCCCCAAGGTACAGGGATGGGATGGGATGGGATGACCTTAGGCATCCAGGGACCCCCAAGCCCACCCAGGTGCTGTCACCCACCATCATCCAGGGTCCGCTCGAGGACGGGGGGCCGGCTGGGTGCACCGTCGCCGATCCTGGTGAAGGCCAGCACACGGATCTCGTACAGCGTGTACTTGCCCAGCCCTGTCAGCTGGGCACTGCGGGAGGCATTGCCCTCTGCCAGCCAGAACTGGGCACGCGCCTCCGAGCCCTTCTCCTTGTACATCACCTGCAACAGAGCCCGTGTGACACAGCTGGGCAAGGCTGGCACCCCTGGGCACCAACTCCTGGGGGTGGCACAACTGGGGACCTGCCAGTCTGCAGGGTGATTCCCCCAGGGAAAGCTGTGCTTCCCGAGGCTGTGGATGAGGCTGCAGCACACAGGGCAGATCTACAAGCAGGAGCTCACCTTGTAGCCCAGGATGAGGCCGTTGCAGTCGGCCTCGGGAATGTCGCTCCATCGCACCATCAGGCTGCTGGAGGAGGTGGCCAGTGCTGACACGTTGCTGGGGCCAGAGGAGGGCACTGGAGGGGGGTGACAGTGAGGGTCAGTGGCCGGATCAGCCGGGGTGGGTACCCCATGCCATGGGGTGGGCAGCAGTACCTGACTCTCGGGTGCGCCCCAGCACCGAGCGGCTCCAGGGCCCCGCTCCGATGGCGTTGAAGGCCTGGACCTGCACCCGGTACTCAGTCCACTCCTCCAGGTCCTCGATGGTGAACTCGCGCTCCACACGGTCACGGATCACGTGCACCGCCGGCTGCCCCCGCCCGTCAGCACGGGCGTACCGGACCTTGTACCCCACAGAGTCGGGGTTCCCGTTGTACTCCTGCTCCAGGAGGGGCTGGCAGAGACAGACACCGTCACTGCTGACATCCCACAACCACCCCAGCTCAATCTCCCTTCAGCCCCCATAAGCCCATGCCCACGGGCACAGACCCCACTCACCATCCAGCGCAGCCACAGGCTGGTCTCACTGGCTGTCCTCAGGGTGACGTTGGCAGGTGCCATGTCTGGGGGGGCTTGGAGGGTCTGGATCCTCCGGGAGGGCAGGCTGGGGGGGCTGGTGCCCACAATGTTCACCTGCCGCATGCGGAAACTGAGAGAGGAGAGGAGGGTCATGCTGGGGGAACTAGACAGCTCTGATCCCTTAGGGAGGACACTGAGGGGGGGTCACGGTGGGGAATAAGAGGGCTCCAATCCCTTAGAGAAGACACTGAGGGTGTGTCACACCAAGGGCTGAGAGGGCTCTCTTCCCCCAGGGATGACACCACAGCACTGCCCTGGTTACTTGCCTGTAGTACGTGTAGGGCTTCAGGTTGGGCACCTCCATGGAGCGAGTGTCAGGCTCGTTGGCCAGCTGGTGGACAAGCCCCCACTCTTCAGCCTCGCCATTCTGGCCCACCTGTGGGATGGGAGTGGGGTGAGCTGCCCCCCAACACCCCCTCATTCCCCCCTTCCTGAGCCACCCTGTACCTGTGCCTCCACCTGCCAGCGGGAGATGGAGGTTTTGCCATCATAGCCCGGGCGAAACTGGATGGTGACAGAGCGTGGCCCGATGTTGGAAATGCCCAGGTTGGTGGGGGCACCGGGAAGCTCTGTGGGGACAGGACAGGATGGGTGGCACCAGCCATTCCCCAGCCCCCCAGCACCCCCGTGCTGCCGACCTCACCTGGGGGAACCCCTGAGGAGATGGTGGAGGAGGAGACCTGGCCCTGGCCCTTGGAGGTCATGGCAGCCACCTCGATGGTGTAGGTGGTGAGGGCGGTGAGGCCGGTGACGCGGTACTCGAGGGTCACGTTGGGCAGGTAGTGGGTCACCCGCGTGTTGGTGCGGTTGTACTCCTCCCACGAGATCCGGTAGCCTGGAACACACCCCCTGTGTCACCTCCCTGCACCTCCCACCCCGAGGGGCTGAGCGGGGCCAGGGGTGGGCAAAGGACAGGTGGGGGACACTGTGGGGCATGAATAGGAACAGGGGGAGATGCTGCAGGGCAGGAAGAGGACAGGACAAAGGGGAGATGCTGTGGGGTAAGAAGGAGACTGGGAGGAGATGCTGTGGGATGGGAAGGGGAATGGGGGACCTGCTGTGAAGTGGGAATGGGACCAGGGAAAGATGCTACAAGGCAGGAAAAGGACCAAGAAAGGGACCAGAAATGGGAAGAGGACAAAGGGGAAATGCTGCTCCTTGGACCAAGAGGAGATGCTGTGGGGTGGGAATGGGACCAGGGGGAAGGGAACTGATGCAGGAGCCCGTACCTGCCAGTGCTTTCTTACCTGTCAGGATTCCATTCTTCTCCAGTGGCTCCTGCCAGCTGACCTTCAGGGATGTATCCAGGATGTCACTGAAGCTGAGGTGTCCCACGGGGCCAGGCACTGCCCAAAGACACCCCAACTCAGCACGCACAGGAACCCCACAAGCAGCGAGCGTGGAAGGGGCTCCCCATGGAAGGGGCTTCCTGGGGCTTGGCAGTGGGACCACGTAGCCCACAGTGGGGGCTGCTCCCCCCTCCCCGGGAGCCTCCAGAGGGTGGGCAGGGTCCAGAGCCCCCCGTACCGTCCTCGTGGGTGCGCACCAGCTGGGGGGGGCTGCGCGGGCCGTCCCCTGGCGTGGTGAAGCACAGCACCGAGGTGAAATACTCGGCAAATTTCCGCAGCCCCGCCACGTATCCCACGTGGACGCTGTCCTGGAAGTTGGGCCGCACCGTCACCACCGTGGCCTCCTCCTCGTGCTCCGGCTCCCACGCGATGAGCTGCGCGAGGAAGGGGCTGGCATGAGGACGCCGCTTGGCACGTCCTCGCCACAAACGCCATCCCCCAGGCGCCCCCCGGCCTCCTCTTATTAATTCAGAGTTGATTAAATATCAATTAACGGTGCGGGGAGCACTTGATGCCTCTGCCAGCGCGTGTTCACGGAGCGTGCGCCGTGATTAACTCCATCGATAACGGCGCAGGATCACCCGCCCGCATCCAGGAGGGGTGTTTGGGCATTTAATTGGTATTGTGCGAGATAGCCTGTAGCAACTTAATTAAACACTAATTAGGCCCTAAAAATACTAATCAAAAATACTAAGTGGCATTTAATAAGAATGTTAAATATCCTACTCACGCTGGTTATCTCATCCGGCGGCAATTAAATTCCCGAACTTCTTTGGAGTGGATTAAGACACAAGTTTAATGTTTTAATTCAATTTCATTAATGTAAATTTGAATTAATTGCAATTCGGAATTAATTACAGAGCATGGGAGACTCCGAGCCCATGCAAGTGTTAAATAACAGTAAATATTATTTTAACAGTCTGGACAGATCCAATTAAAATCCAGAACTTCAGCAAGGAGGAGTTTGCAAAAGTTTACCAAAGAGTTTTCCCCTCCCAGCTGCCCCCTTTTTGGGGGCACCCATGAGAATGGCCCCTCACCTTGTACCCCTGGTTGATGCCGTTGATGAACTGGGGGCTGGGGGGGTTCCAGGTGAAGCGGATGGTGGTGGAGTTGGTGGCCTCTGCCTGCACATTCCCCGGGGGCACCGTGGGGACTGTGGGATGAAGGGACAGCTCACAGCGGTTCCAGCTCCATGAGGTCCCCTCCATCAGCTGGGTGTCAGCCCCCCAGGACCCCAGGGTGATGCCCCTGGGACACCCACATCCATCATCCTGCCACCCATCCCCATCACCCCAATGACACAACCTTTTGCTCTCAGGGCACCCACCAAGCCCCTGCCCATCCCTGCCCACTCCTGCCCACCCCTGCCTACCTCCCTGCAGGGTCCACTCGGTCACCTTCATGCTGTAGACCCCCAGGCCAGCGCTGTTGTACGCAGCCACCTCGATCTCATAGTTGGTCCAGATGATGAGGTCCTCCAGGAGCAGGTTGTTGACCTCAGCATTGGTGATGTTCTTGAACTGGTACCCCACGGGCAGCCCGGCCAGGCAGTACCTGGTGACCAGACGCCATCAGAGCTGCCAGTGTCCCCACCAACACCAGGGGTGGGACCCCCAGGCTCTCCCACTGGTGCTTACCGGATGATGTAGCCCTTGAGGACACCATTCTGGTGGCTCTCGGGGGGTGGCTGCCACTGGATCATGATGGACTGGTTGGTGCGGCCGCTGGCGATGACGTTCTGTGGGGGTGCAGAGGGGGGCTCCTCGGGCAGGGACACCCTGCAGGGGGGAGGTGGGATGAGCACCCAAGGGCTGCCAGGCCCCCCGGTGCCCCCAGCCATGGCTCACCTCTCCGTGTCCTTGCTGAACTGCCCCCTGCCCACGTCGTTCACGGCGCAGAGGCGGAACTGGTAGGAGCGAGCAGGGACCAAGCCCCGCACTGTCACCGATGTCACCTCGGGGTCCACGCTGGTCAGCAGCACAGTCCAGGGCGCATCTGAGGGGGGACAGGGGCAGCAAGGTGGGGGATCTGACCTGCGGGATGCTGGGGTCCCCTGCCCAGGTGATGAGTCCCGGGGTCCCCAAGCTCCCCAGAGCATCCCCCGCACTGGGGTGACACTGCAGCCTTTTCCCCGTGCCGGGGGGTGGGAGCAGCCCCTTACTGTTCTCAGAGACCTCCACGACGTAGCGGAGCAGGGGGCTGTTGCCATCGAAGGGTTTGGCCCAGGTGAGGTTGATGGCCCGTTTCTCCTGGGGGCTCAGGGCGGCCATGGGGCTCTCGGGGGCGTGGGGGAGCTGCCTGGACAGGGGGGTTAGGGAGGGAGGGAGGGAGGGGGCACAGCCCCGGGTGTGGGGTGCTGCCGGGGATGAGGGGGGTCTCACCGGACACGGAGGTGGGCGCTGCGCGAGTCGTTGCCCCCAGCCGAGATCACCTTGCAGGTATAGGTGCCGATGTCACCCGACCAGGTCTGGGAGATGTGCAGGGTGCCCACCTCATCCAGGCGCACCCGCGGGCCGCTCTCAGCACCCAGCGGTGCCCCATCCTTCTCCCAGACATACCTGTGCCGGGGGACACCCAGGTGTGTTTGTGCCCTGCAGCGCCCCAGCAAGGAGAGGGGACCAGGAGCTCCCTGTCTGCAGGGCACCAGGTGGCACTGCAGGACCACCAGCGCAGGGCTGGGATGGAGGACCCCCGTCTCCTTCCCCAGGTACACCGACAGTGGTAACAGCAGCTGGGTCGGCAGCCTGGGGGTGCCTGGATCCCCCGAACCCTCCCAGCCCTGTCACACTCACCTGACGTCCACACTGGGGTCGTGGGTGACCCCACAGCTCATGACAGCCTTGGTCCCCTTGATGACGCTCTGGTCCTGAGGTGGGTCAGTGATACGTGTCCTCGCTGCAGGGAGACAGAATGAGCCACTGGCACTGCCCAGAGGTGACACCAGCAGGGACAGCCCCGGCTTGCACCCACAAAGACCAGCACCCATCTCTGGCACCCCAACAGAGCTCCATCCCACACCCTGCCCGTACAGCCAGGCGGGGTCCACCCCGGCGGGCACAGCTGACACGGGCACTCCGGTGAGTCCCTTACCCCAGACCACCAGGTCTGCCGATGCCTCGTCCACGCCACGGGAGTTGGTGGCCAGGCAGGTGTAGGTGCCGGCGTCGGGGAGGTGCGCGGGGCTCACCAGGAGGCTGCCCGACTCCAGCAGGGTGAAACGTGGGAGCTGCACCGAGCCACTGGCCAGGACCCGCTCCCCTGGGGACATGGGGGCCCCGTCAGCCCCACGGCCACAGAGGTGGCCACAGAGCCCGACAGTGCCTGCCCCCAGCTCCTCTACCTTTCTGCCAGGTGATGGCCGGGCGTGGAGCCCCCGAGGTCTCGCAGTTGAGGATGACAGACATGCCATCAATCACTGTGCTGTCCTGGGGACCCCGGGTGATGTTGGGGGCGATGCCTGTGGGGCACAGAGATGCACAGTCCCCCTCAAGCCCTTCCCCATGCCCAGCCTGGAGCTGACCCAGTCCAGGAGCATTGTGAGGGAGGGATCCCAGCCACACAGGAGATCCACTGGGGTCCCTGAGCATCAGCCAGAGGCTCCCAGGCACATCCCACCCACTACCAAGGCAGGGCACCCCGGACTGGAGGCTGGGTGGGGCTGGCACCTACTGGTCACAGCCAGGTACGTGGTGGTCTGCACCTCGCCAGCCGCGTTGCGGGCGAAGCACTGGAACATGCCAGTGTCGTCGGGGACCAGCCCACTGATCTGCAGGCTGCCATCATCCAGCAGCTGGAAACGGGACAGCTTCTCCAGGTGGATGAGGGCAGCATCCTTGTACCAGGCCATCTCCGGAGGGGGGACACCTGCCAGGGTAGAGCCACGTCAGGCACGGGGCCACCGCAGCATGGGGAGGGGGCTGGGGAGCAGCTCACCTTTGGCTTGGCAGGGGATGGCCACCACCTTCTCCATCTCAGCTGTGATGTGTCTCTCTGGCTCCTTGATGAACTGCGGGGGCTCTGCCAAGGGAACGTGGTGATGGGCAGGGGGATGGGACCACCCCAGTGACCCGCCTGTTCCTACCCATCTCAGCCCCAGCTCATTGCCCGTGTGGTCCAGGCTGCCCAGGGGCAGGAGCTCACCCAGGACGGACAGGAAGGCCCCTGCGGCCACGGCGGGGACGCTGCTGCTGCGCAGCACAGCCTCGCACACGTAGTAGCCGCTGTCGCTCAGCGCCGGGTGCAGGATGGTGAGCCGGCGGCTGTAGTCACTGATCCCGCTGGAAAGGGGCACTCCGTCCTTCTTCCAGATGATGTGCAGCTTGATCAGCGGCCTGGGGGGGCCAGGAGTGTGTCAAGAGCCAGCTCCAGCCTCCATTGAGCCACCCATCTCCCTCCATCCCACAGAACTCAGGAGCCGTGGTGGGAAGGGACCTGCCTCCATCCCGCAGGATCCCAGAGGTGTGGTGGGAAAGGACCTGGGGGCACCGAGCCCCAAGGCTGGGTAATGCCAGCAGGGAGATCCCCCATCCCCATCCCGCCACTCACCTGGCATTGGCCACGCACTCCATGGTCACCTCTGAGGTCCCGGCCACCACGCTGGTGTTCCTGGGTGGGACAATGATGGTGGGTGCAATGGGATCAGCTGGGCCACCCACGTCTGGGGAGGAGGAAACCAGACGGACAGCCATGAGCACCCCCTGCCCACCCCGGGGTGCCCCAGCCCCCAGAGGGGGGCACCCAAATCCCTGTTTGCTTGACATGGAGGACACAAACGTGACAGGGGCCAAGGGTCCCTCAGGGTGCCTTCCCAGCTCTCCCTCAGCCCTCTCCTCCCACGGGAGCCCACGGCACGGCCACCAGGCAGGGAGGAGGGAGCAGGGAGTACATAAAGCAAAACGATGGCAACAATAAAAAACCCTCATGTAGGCGCTGTAAAAATGCGATGGGCTCGAAAGCTGCTGATAGAGCTGAATCCATAAACATGGGCTCTGGGATGTTTATGGTGCTCCGGAACACCGAGGGATGGGAAAACAGATTAATGGGGAAGGGGGACAGGCAGAGCCTGCCACGGATAGGGATAACCCCCACAGAGCAGAGGGAAGGGACATGGGTGAGAGTCTGACAGGACTAATGTCACTTTGGGGCAGCTCCCATGGGATGGGCTGTCACCACCCAAATGGACTGGGGGACCGTCGAAGTCCTGGAGGGTCCAAGGGAACAGGAGGGATGAGGCCACAGGGGTATCCCCCAGGAGGGGAACACAAGGCAGGGGTGACAGTGCTGCACGCCATCCTGCAGCCCATTCCTAGGACATGGCTGGATCCAGCTGGAGCGGGAGCTCTGCCTGTGACACACCAGCACCTGCAGCACAGCCCCCAGTGCCTAAATAAATTTTGAGGCAGCTGAACTGTTAAGTCAGCAGAAGTTGGAGCCTCCAAGAGATTTACTGCAAATTAAATCTGGGGGNGGCAGGGCTGGGGCAGGGCAGTGCCCCCCACACTCACTGGCCACGGTCAGTGTAATGGGCTGGCTTGTCTTGTTGTCCCCATTCTTGTCATTCACCGCCTGCACGTAGTACCGTCCTGCATCGGGGGCCACGGTGGAGAGGATGACGAGGGTGTTCTCCAGAGTGATGGCTCTGTGGGAGGAGGGGGTGGCATGAGATGGGGATGTGAACCCAATGGGGAGAGAGACGCAGCAAGCTGGGACCCTTGTCCCCCACCCAGCACCTCACCTGCCCAGGGACACCCACATGGGACCCCCACCCTACCCCAGACACCCAATCCCAGGATGGGAGGGACCAAGCCCCACACTCCCTGCTCCAAGCAGAGCCCAGGGGAAGGTGCAGATTCATAGGACTTCTCTACTTTTTTTTTTCCATTTTTTTATTTAATGGAACAATCTAATCTGCTGGAAACATAAAATGCTTTGGGGAATATATTTTTTTACCATTAAATATGAGATAAAGGAGTTTTATCTCCTCAATCCTGCTTTGCAAATCGAAAGGAGACCAGTTCAATTCCTGCATAATGGGGGTTACAAATTCAATTCCTGCATGCTGTGGCTGCCAGTGCCGGGCTCCGGCAGCACCAGGATCTGCCACAGCCCCACGGGGACACCTGGCACATATGTGTGTGCTGTGCTCGGCTCCATCACACCCTTTTGCCTGCCTTCCTCCCCCTTATTTTCATTTTTTATTAAAAAATTCATTTCTCTGCTGACAAACAGCCATTAGTCACCGAGTCTGCCCCCAGGCTTTAGCACGATGTGCTCCAGACGTTGGTTAAATATCACTGGTGTAGGGAAAACGGGAAATGCAGCCCCCTGGGTATGGGAGGGACGCTGGGGGGGATACTGGGGGGATCCCAGGGGTACTCACATGCGGCTGCTGGGGGAAATCTTCCGTCCCTCCCGAAACCAGGTGACCTGTGGCTGCGGGAAGCTGGCGATGCGGGGCGCGCGGATAACGGCCGCCTCCCCGTGGGACACGCTCTGCTGCGTCTCGCTGTCCTCGAAGTTCCCCATGTCTGCAAACCATGAGGGACAACCCTGTCAGGGGCTGGGGAGAGGCTGGGAATGTGCCCAGGGATCCAGCCCCAGGGCTGGCTGGGGAGCAGGCTGGAGGGTGGTGGTGATGGGCTCCCCAGGGAATGCAGAGGGGCTGCTCTGGGGGCTGCTCTCCATACTCTCCTCAGCTGGGGTGGTTTGGCTGGCTCAGGGTGTGGGATGGTTGGGGGAGTGGCTCAGATCCCACAGGTTGCTCGTCAGGATTCATCCCTCCCACTGCACAGCCCCATCACCCCCTCGCTGGATAGAGATCCCTGCCTGTGTGTCCCCCACCAAGGATGGGGTGCAGCCACAACGAGGAGGGCTCAGTCCCAGGGCTCCCTGGCCTCTCTCCATGCCACAACCCATGGCCTGACACCGGGAGCATCCCAGCACGACCTTGACTCCACAGACAAGGATGGGGCACAGCTGCCCCACTCTGCTCTCGAGGTGCAAGCGCACAGTGGTTGAGGGAGGCAGAGGAAAGCAGGGGGCATGGAGATGGGGGTGGGCAGGGGATTTTTATTGACTTCCCTTAATTGCTGTAATTAAAAACATGTAAAGAATCCTTTTTTAACGACTTTGCCATTATCATTAGTTGTTAGCACAGCTGCCTTATTAATTTCTCATTAGCTTCCTGATTTGTCACTGCTTCTCAGGAGGTGTTTAAGGGGATGGGATTGGGGGCATCTCGGAGGAAGGGGTGATAGAGAGGGGCAGATCCCTTGGTGGGGTAGAGCCACCATCCCAGGTCTCAGCATTCTCATTACTCCTTAAATCTCTGGACTTCCCTGGGATGCTCTGGATGTCCCTGCCAGAGTCACCCCAGGGATGCTCCAGGCTCGCGTGTGCTGGCCATCAGTGGCACCAACACCAGTGCTGGGAGCTGGGTGTCCCCATGCAGTCCCCAGGGAGCAGGATGGTCACTTACAGGCCACCTGCACCTCAGTCTGGCGCTGCAGCAGGGCTCCCATCCGGTTGCGGACGATGCAGCGGTAGAATCCGGCATGTGTGCGGTCCAGGGAGGTGATCATGTACCTGCAGGAGACAGGAGCCCCCTCAGCGGTGGGGGGACACCCACAGCACTGTCACAGCCCTCAAGACTCGGCTGCAGGTCCTGCACAAGCCCCCCATTTACTGCTGGGCAGCATCACCTGTACCAGGTGCTGGCTCCTTCCCTGAGGAGCTGCTGTTGGAGGCCTGTATACTGCATATATGTGTGTGTCCATGCAGGCATGTACATATGCACATACACACGTGTGTGCATGCTGGGGACACCCCAGTGTCCCTCACTGCCACAGAGGAACTCGTGGCCACACACACAGGAGGTGCTTTTGCTGCACCACACATGGCATGGGCCAGTGCCCATCACCCTCCCAGTCCAGGGGGTGGATGTGACCCACCACCGCGAGCTGGAGGCACTGGGCAAGTGGCTTCGAGCTGTCAAACACGGGGGTGGCTCTTGGGGACTGGCACTTGCTGTTCTGAGCCCTGCACTGAGCCCCAGCAGTGACACCAGAGTCTCTGGGTGTCACTCAGCCTGTACCCAAGCGCAGCCGAGCCCGGCACTGCTCCAATGAGTCACGGCTGAACCCCCTTATCATCCCCATGCCTGCCCTTATCAGCCTCCAGCACCAGCACACGATGAGCAGATAAAGGAAACAACCACATCTCCCCTTGCCCATCCCCTGAGCATCACCCCAGTCCTCAAGTTGGACCCACCAGACCACCCAGAGCAGGAGGAGGAGCTCCTGCTCCTCACCCCAAACCAGATGGGAGAGCCTCTGGGGGGCCCGGGCAGGTGCAGCAGCGCTGCCGCCCCTGACGGGGAGCGCTGCGAGATAAAGCAGAGAGGGAATAAATAAGCAAGCTCAGCCCTCCTTGCCCAAAATCTAATCTTGCGTTAAAACACGCCGCGGGCTGTTTCAGCACAGCTTTGTTTGTTCTTCTGAGAACTGAGCGTAAATTAAACTTTCATAAGACCTGAGGAGCACGTTCCCTCTGCCGGGAAGCACAGCGGGCCCCCGTCCACCTCCCCACGTGGGAGATGGCGACGGGGACACAGGGCTCCCACCTCGCCTGGTGGCACCATGGAGACGGGGTGGGCACGGCAGGACTGGCATCAAAGCCGCTGGTGACACCCACCCACTCACCCACCCACGTGGCGCGCCGGGGTCACCCGTCCCCCCGGGAGGAGAGAGGGTGCCCTTTGGGAACGAGTCCTTGAGTGTCACGGCTGATATTTAAAAATGCTCCCCAGAGGCTTTAAATAAGATATTTCAATTCCACGGAGCTGTCAGGAGCGGATGCAGACGCCAGGAATAATGGGCCCGCTCTCCTTGTGGTGTCCTCGTTAATAAATCACACCGTGACTCCCGAACACACGCACACGGATGGACGGACGGATGGACAGACAGTTGCTGGTGCTCAGCAGCAGAGGGGCACTTGTGCCCCCAAACACATCCCTGTGCACCACATCCCTTCCAAAATCCTCATCCCAGGAGGGGACGGCGCAAAGCTCCAGGCACAGCCCATGGGACCCCAACCACTCCCACCCTTGGAGCACCCACAGCCCCTCAGCAGCGCTTTGCTCCCCCACACCGGGAGCCAGGACCCCTCCGTGGGCACATGGAGCCTTTCCCCCTCCGTGGGGACGCTCCTGCAGCTCCAATTAGCAGGTCTGGTCCCCGCACACAGGAGCTGGAGGAGCTATTAAGCAGCAGCACTTTCGAGCACACCTCAGCGGCTGAAAATAGCCCGGAGAAAGGAAATCAATTGCCGGTGCAGCCCGGCCCGCAGTCATCAACCAAAACAGCACAGACTTTGTTCTCTCCAGCTTGCCTTCCACGGAGGCTTTTATCCAGCACCACTCGAATTTGATTTCCTTCCCGCATCCCCCCCAGGCTGGAAGGGGACAGGAATTGATTTCAGCCCAATGTCACCCCCGCTGTCACCCCCTCGCAGGGGGGTGTGCTGTGGGCAGGAGAAGGGGTGAATGTCACCCCCAGTTTGAGCCAAGGCCACAGCAGCTCCTCCATGGCCAGGAGCTCCTGGTTCCATCGTGCCAAGCAAACCCTTCAGCTGGGACCAATCCCTGTGCCCTGACCATGTGGCTTTGCCCATCCATCCCCGCTCCAGCCAGGACAGAGGTGAGGTCTGGCCAAGCTGCCAGCGCAGCCCTCGCTGCTGACTCCGCTGTTCCAGAGGTTTGTTTGGCTTCTCTGTGAAGACAGAGGTTGACAGGGCACGGTCCGTGGGGAAAAGCCCTTCCGCGGAGAGGACTGACCCGCCCTGCAGGGGGACACTCTGATGAAAAACAGCGGTGGCCTCCTGGCTCCGTCAGGAAGTGGCTGTGCCCCGCTCGGCCCCCGGGTCAGGAGGGGGCTCTGGAGCCAGGAGTCCCGTGCCGGGGGACCGGTGGGTTTGCAGGAGCAGCTTTGGCACCGGATCAGTCTGACAGATGGATGGCTGCACGTCGGGAATGACAGCCTCTCCATCCATCCATCCATCCATCCCTGATCCCAGTGGCGAGGAAGGGCAGGGCACAGCGGCGTGACCAGCTCCTCACCGTGCCGTCCTGGCACGGCACCACCGACACGCACCGGCACCGCCGCGTTCCGGTAGGATTGTTCCCCGCGCCGCTCCGGCACAGCGATGCCCCAGCCTTGGCTGCTGCCGTGCCTCTATTATTGTAGGGTTGCTGAGAAGCGTGGGGCTGACGCTGCCGAATTATTCTTAGATTGAGGGGGTGGAGAGGGGCCGGGAAAAGCATCAGCCAAAGGATTTGATCCATCAAATTGAAAGGCACAAGAGTGCAGAAATCTGTGAGGTTCCTCCAGTGCCGCCCAGTAACAGCAACAGCTGGATCGGATTTTGGATAGAAGCACATTGGCACAGTCCCCTTTGATTAATATCCTGTATAACGACTAATTAATTCTGGAGGGGACGTGTATTTGAATAGTTACTGCAGGATAATGAAATGTCAAGTGAGCATTAAAACACACTTAGCAGAGGTTTAACGACTCGCAGCATCCGAGTGCACGTCCCGGCACCTCCACCCGCGCCGGGCCAAGCTCAATATGGCTTTAAACACCCCCCTGGTATTCCATCAGCCCCTGTTAACTGTGTTATTGGATCTCAATTAGCTCCTGATTGGAATGGGCTCTGTTTTGAAACACGTGGCCATCGCCTCCCCGCTTGCCTGGAGTGTTTTCCCTCGGTCGTGGGAATTGGGCGGGCGCCTGCAGCCCTGTAAATCGCTGCCTCAATTGGCCTTGCCAGAACAATGAGCCAGTTAATAATTAATGCCCGCGTATTAATCAGCCTCCTTCCTGTGGAGCAGGGACGGAGCGGGGGCACGAGCCTCCATCCATGTTGCGGCATCCAGAGGGCTCCGGTGCCTCACTAACCGGGAGCTTGGCCATCACCCAGCTCCGGTGGCATCTCCAGGTCTGAGAGTTCCCTGTCTGTCTCCTCTGTGGCTGCCTGGAGATCCCTTCCATCGCCATCCCACCACGTGCCTCCTGCCAGCCCCGATGCCAGTGTGGCTCCCTGGGCCGCTGCCCTGTGCCCAGCAATCTCTGCTGCTCACTCACACCAACCCCACGTACCCTCCCCAATTCCAAACAAGGCACAGAGACAGACAGGAGCCTTCCCAGCACAAGCATTCCCAGGGAAAACCACCCTGTGCTGCCCATTTCCTGCTCGGTGCTCCTCACCAGCACTCCTGGGGGTTTTGCCACTTGTGGCAATGCCAAAGGTGACACCAACCAGGCACATGCACCAGAAACTCCCTGATGGGCTTCCAGCCAGCCTGGCTGCAGCCTCTCCAGTGTTCATCAGCCCCCATTAATTAAATCATTGCATGGCAATTAGGTCCCCAGGGGAGAGGGCTGGGCTTTGCACCTGGGCTGGCAAAGAGATAGTCCCACCAGGGCAGGGATGACTTCCCAGCAAGAAGTGGCACATATCAGGGTTCCAGCAGGAATCCAGGGGTGAACTGCCCTGTTTGACCCCAGGTCTGGGATTTTTAGAGGCTTCTGGCTCCATATTTTACATAATTTGGGCATAATTTACATAATTTGGGCATCAATCATTTGGGGTCCTCGACAGGCCTTAATGGCTTGGCAAGGTCCCATGTGTGCAGCTGCCGTCCCTGCATCCTGGGGGGACATGCACCCCAAAACAGCCCAGCAAGGAGAGAGGGGTTGAAGAAGCCCCAAATCTGCCCCAGATCTCAGTGAGCCCATGCAGAAAGGCTCCTGAAAGGAGAGGGGAATGGATCAGATGCACCACGTGCTGGAAAATCTACCTCAGGGCTGGAAGGGGGTGGCACTGGGAGGCTCCGTCGTGCCAGCCCTGCTTGGCTGGGGGAAGCTGGGGCAAAGCCAGCCAGTGTTGGGATTACACTTTTTCTAGCTCCATGATCCCAGCAAAGGATATCTGGGCTTTTGAGGAGAGGTGGGGGATGCTTTAGTAGCTGCTAGGCTCCTGCACCAGCTGTGGAGGGGCGTGAGGAGAGGCATGAGGGCTGATTTAGGAGCTAGAAGATGCATCCCTACAGATGGGAGTCTGTCCAGAGGTAATCTATATGTAAGGTAATTTCCGAAGGCAGCAGGACTCAGTGCAGCCCTTAATAGGACAATCTCATGTGATAAATTACCAGACCCAACTAATCTGCATGTTAAATTTCTTGTATGAGAAATAAATATCCTCAATTCACCAGAGAAGCGCTTTCCTTCCGAGGATTTCATTAAAGACATCAAGCTGCCTGATTTGCATGTTATGATTCCTCGTACGAGGAGCAGTCGGGCTCCGGAGAGCTCGTGGAGAGCCCAGCACTGGGGAGATTATGCAAGGAAAAACAGAGCTGGCCCTGGAGAGCAGGGCCAGGGCAAGGCTGTGTGGGCAAGGCTCTGCCACCTGCCCTGCTGTCAGCTCAGCTGAGGGCACAGCAGGCATCAAAGGGAATGGGATGTCACTGGGGGGGGTCTCCAGGCTCAGGAGGGAGTGCAGATCCCATGGGAAAGCTGCCTACTGCACCCCATGCCAGCAGCAAGCAATGGAGGCAGCACAGGGGGAAAGGCAGGGTAGTCCCTGATCCCACACTATCTATAGGGATGTTCCTGGGGACACAGGTCCATGGGCACACACAGAGCCAGGCTGGTCCCCAATTCCCTGCAGCCCCAAGGATGCTCCCACAGGGGGAATCCCTGGGTCCATGTGTACACACCGAGCCAGGCTAGTCCCTGATTCCCTGCAGTCCCCAGGGATGCTCCCAGGGGAGGATATCTACACACAGACACACACAGAGCCAGGCTGGTCCCCAATCCCTCTGTGGTCCCCCAGGGATGCTCCCATAGGGGGAATCCCTGGGTCCATGTGCACACACAGAGCCAGGCTGGTCCTCAGTTCCCCCATGGTCCCCAGGGGTGCTCTAAGCAGGGATGAGTCTGTGTTCACACACAGAGCCAGACTGGTCCTCAACCCCCCTGCAGTCCCCGGGGATGCTCCCGAGGGAGAACAACTCCACGTACACACAGAGCCAGGCTGGCCCCCAGTCCTTCTGGAGTTCCTCATCACACTCGATCCCCTGGGATGCTCCTGAGGGAGGATGGCTCTGCATGAGCACAGAGCCAAGCTGGTTCGTGTTCCCGCCGTGATCCCCAGGGATGCTCCTGAGGGATCAGCTCCACCTGCTCCGCCTGCCACTGCTGTGGCCCTCGCTGGCTCAGGGCCAGGGACCTGCCGAGCCCGTTGCCCACCTGGCCCTCACCACTCACCAGCAGCCGCTCCGGTGGCAAACTGGCGTCGGAATCGCTGCGGGAAGGCAAGGGCGGTCGCCATGGAAACACGCTGCCAAACTGGGAGAGCGGCTCCTTCCCTTGAAACGTGGCGTGAGAGCTCCTGTGACCATCGGTGAGGTTTGTGGGGAGCAGGGGGGCCCTGAGACCCTGCCCACAGCCCCCAAAGTGGGTAAAATGCACAAGGGCGACCACAGCAGTGGGATTCCCTGCTCAGGAGAGGATCTGGGGAGCAGCAGTGAGGATGAGGAGGATGAAATCCTTGGAGACACACTGTAGGAACCACGAGGTGATGCCACCAAACGTGTCTGGGAACCATGTGCTGATGCCACCATGCCCAGATGGTCTCAGCCCCCCTGCTCCAAAGCCTCCCTCAATGGGCACAGCCAGGCCCTGGGGAAGGTCCCTCCTGCCCCTGGAGTGGGGACACACACCAGCACCAAGCTGGGAGGGACTGGCTGCACTTTGCATCCTTCATCCACCCCACCAATGCACCCAGAGCCATTCCTGACCCCGCATGGCCAAGAGCATTCCCGGGCCTCCCCAGCCATCAGCACCAGCCCTCCCCTCTCCAAGGATTACTCCATTTCTAAACTCGTTAACTTTTAATTACAACCTTCCCACTGCCTGAGCGGGCTGGCTCCACGCCACCGACAGCTCTATTAAAATTCAATTTCTGCCCATCATAACTAATTTTGGTCCTTTGCTTTCTCACTAGCAGCATTCAATGCCAGGCAAGACGGCCAAGCGCTCGTCTCGACACTCCAAATCCCCGCGGAGCCCCGGGCAGAGCGAGGGGATGCCGGCAGGTTCCTCTGAGCCAGGCAGGGATTTGCACAGCAGCTCTTTGCTTCATTTGCTGCGCAGGGTTTGTTTGGGTTTTCCCCACGTGTTTGTTTGTTTTTTCGCTTCCTTCCCTAATCCTTTCTGGCTGGATGTTGGAGCTGGAGGCGGGGGCCGGGGGCTCTGAGGGAAGGGGGTCACCTTGGAGCAGGGATGCAGGGATGCAGGGATGTGGAGCTGCTGGACAACCCAGAGCACAGACACCAGTGCTGGTCTCTTTCCTACAGAAGGGTAAACTGAGGCACAGATTAAACCCAGGAGAAATCCATGAAAGGAAGTCAGAAGTCCCCATTCTGGGTCTGGAGGTGCCCCCCAGGTGCCCCAATGCACTCTGAGGACAGGGCAGAGCCCAGGGATGGGATCCTGCACTGCTGTCCTGCCTGGGAATGAGCTGCCACTCCAGACAAGTGAGAGCTGTGGGAACTGTGGGGCTCAAGGTCTCCACACAAGAGGCCCATCCCACTGGTGCCAACATCCAGCACCGAGCTGGGGACATCAGGGGCATGACAGAGCTGCAGCCACCATGGCTTAGTGGGGGGCAGCCCCCAGGGTCCCCAGGGATGGCCAGGGCCCCAGGATGCCAGCATGGCATCTTGCTGGGGAGGGGACGTCACCCAGCCACACTATCTTATTCCTGGCATCCCGGAGCAGCCCCGCGTTGCTACAGCAACACGAAGCCCTTGGATTCGATGCCTTTAAAGGGGGAACGGCTTGTCTCGACCTGAATTATTGATTAAAACAGAGAGGATGACACACGCACTCAGAAGAGACGGCGAGAGGTGCCCGCCTTCATTTAAAGGCCAGCTCCAAGGGGCTGGAGGTGCCCTGTGGCAGGATTAGTCGGCACATGGGGCTGGGTGCCCAGAGCTGGGCACACTCTCGTGCCACCCTGTCTTGCCCCTTCCCTGGTCTAGCTGTTTCCAGGGAGCATGAGGCAGCTGTGATCCCCAGCCCGGTGCTAAGGTGTTAATCCGCTTGTGCAAACACCTCCTCCCCGGTGTTGACCTGCTTAAATTCCCCGTTTGCTCTCCAAACAGAGCCAGCAGCTCCTGAACTGCCAACTGCTGCCTCTGTGCTGCCTCCTGGGATGGCAGCCCTGGCAGATCCCACTGTCAGGGACCGGTGTGCTGGGTGGGATTCACCACAGATGCTCAGCAGCATCGGTGTGGACTCAGAATCCCAGAATCACTCAGCTTGGAAAAGACCTCCAAGACCATGGAGTCCAACCTGTGCCCGATCCCCACCTGGACACCCAGACCAGAGCACTGAGTGCCATGTCCAGCTGTTTCCGGAATAGCCCGTTTCCATGACCGACAACCCTGTGTGGACTCACCGGTATTCCAGGGAGAACTTGGTCAGCTCCCGGCTGTTGTGCAGCCACTTGAACTCCAGGGGCCAGCTGCCCTCGGCCATGCACGTCAGGACCAGCCGGTTCCCCTCCAGGTGCACTTGGCTCCGCACCGGCTCCGTCTTGAAGTACGGGGAGACATCGTCTGTGGGGAGAGGAGGGAGAGGGGGTGAGGGACACGCCAGCCCCGCATCCCGCCAGCCCCACATCCTGCCAGCCCCACAGCACCAGGACCACTCATCACTGGAGGAGTCCCTGCCCTTGGCAGGAGATGGAATGGGATGATCTTTGAGGTCCCTTCCAACCCAAACCATTCCACGGTTCTGTGGGTATAACCATAACCTGGCAGTCACCTCCCTGTCCCCCTGCCCTGGCCCTTTGTCCCCCCCTGAGCCATTCCACAAGCCAATCAAGAAGGGCTCAGCCTGCTGTGGGTTTATCTAAGCTGCTCCTTTGCTTTATTCCTGGCTGCCTTTGTAGCATCTCCGAAGCACCAAGCTTTTAACTCGGGGGGTGAAGGGGCGGAGGGGCTGGGAGCAGAGCGAGGCAGAACCACTTACTCCTCTCCTGTTTTATTTGCTAAGTAAAACTATAAATCGAACCACACAGCTCCATTTTCTGCTTAACAAATGGAAGCCCTTTTACTTCAAAGGCACATTCATATTCCCCAGCAGCTTTCAAGTGCACGTTCAATCACGGCTTCGGGTTTTTTCTTTGGGGTAGGGCTTTGCTTTCTTGTCTGTGAGAACTGAATTCCTGCCACGGATCTCTGCACTGTGGGCTCAGCCTGCTCCTGTGCTCCACCACCCTGGGGAGTGTCACGAGTTTGCAGGAGCTCAGAGGCACCCAAACACCCCCAGACTTGCACTGGAGGTTCCTCTCCTCGCTGGGGGTCCCCGCTCCAGCACACCTCCCTCTCTGCACCCACATGGAAATGCTCATTGGATTTACACCCTATCCTTCCTGGCAAAGGGGTGGGCACAGTGGTGCTGGATGCCAAGCAAGTCATTAGGAAGGGAAGGAGCAGCTTGTGGCTCGTTAATTTAATCCTCCTCTCTGACCTTCAGCAGCGCTGGCTGGAGCAGGCAGCTCTTATCCCACTGTCCCTGCCTCAGGTCTGGGCTGGATCCGGACACTGGAGCATCAGGTCACCACGCAAAGCCAGTGTGGGGCACTAGGGCCAAACCCCATGGCAGCCCAGCATGTCCCAGATGGCACAGGGGCAGAGAGGTGCCCAGTGGCACCAGGGCAGCTCAGTGCCCCAGCCGTGGGGTTTGGCAGCACCGGCTGTGACCCCCGTCCCATGGCCATGTGGTTCCCCAGTCCGGAGAGCTCATGGCAGCAGCTGAGCTGCAGCTTTTGGGGTGCCCAAGGAGTGGGCACACATGTGCTGCTGGCTGAGCGAGCCAGGCTCACGGGAACACCCCGGTGCCGGATCCGTGTCCCTGTGCACGCGTGTGTGCAGGGGTGGGCACACGTGTCCCCACCATGGCCTGGCAGGAGCTCGACCTGCAAGGCCGGGGCTTCGCCCACGTCAGGATAGAGACTTTGGGATTATGGCAGCGCCCAGATGGGGACGTGGCACAGCCAGATGACAGCTCTGGATCCAAACACCTCCTACAGGAAACCAGTAAATGAGCCGTGGATCAGACTGGGGTCCAGTGGGCACACACAGTTGATGTATCACTGCAGCAAGGACACCCAGCACAACGGGCTGATCCCGGACTGCTGGTCCCCAGTGGTCCCACAGGAGCTCAGGGCTGTGCTGTTGGGGTCTGGCCAAGCACTCCAATGGCACAGTGAGCTCCTCTGTGAGGAGACCCACTGTGCTCCATGCACACCCCCCACACTGAGCCCGGGAGGCATCTCGGGGGTGTCCTGGAGGCATCTGGGGGGTGTTTGGGAAGCCTTTGGGAAGCGTTCGGGAAGCAGGGTGCTCCTGGCGCACCTTCCCCTGGGCCCGCACGCCGTTTGCATACATCCTAATTTGATTTTAAGCAGCTAAGGCTCATCGCGCTTTGAAGCGCCCGAGCCATCTGTTCTGCATTAAGGGGTGAAAAACGGCGCAGAGGAGGAGAGGCGGCTCCTAATTCCGTATTGATCGTGCCGTGGTGATCCGCCCGCGAAGGTCACTGCGGCCACCCCGCCCCCAGAGAGCCAAAACCCCCCCAGCCGTGGCCAGGGACAGCGGGGATGGGGGGCCCGGGTGTCTCTTTCCAGGGGTGAAGGAGGCTCTGAGTGGCCTCATGTGAAATCCTCATCATACTCCCCGGGATCCCAGCCCAGTGCGGGGGGTGGCAGGAGGAGAGGAACCTGGAGAGGGGAATGAGGCTCCTACAGCACCGAAGTCTCCAGAGAGGCTTCCAGGAAAAAGACCAAGAGCTCCTGGTATTCCCCTGCCCACCAGCTCTTGGAGGGGAGAAGGTTAGGGGGTCTCCATGCTGCACAGCACTGCCCCCTTGCCCCTCCTGCAGCCCCCCTGCCTCAGTTCCCCTCCACTCTCCAGCAGCACCGGGCATCCCAGCTCTGCTCCCTGGGGACAGCCCTTCTCTCCCACCATCCACAACAGGCCGTGGCACCACCAAACCCAGGGTGTGTGGTGTGCTCACCACCCCACCACGGACAGCATGGGTGGGGGCTGCCATTCCCCCCACCCTGCACCCCTGCGAGGGTTCCTGGTGGGTGACAGCCACATCCCCCCCAAACGAAGGGTCATTACTGCTCATTCCGCCTCTCCCCCATCTGTTGTGGCTGTTTACACTCCACTTGCTAATTAGAGGCTAATTAGTTGGTGCAGAAATTCATCACTTTCCAAACACAGGCGGCAGCGAGGGGCGTCTCCGGGAACATCTGCACATCTGCCGGCGGCACAGGACGGCGCGGAGCTCCCGGAGCCACCGCGCTGGTGCCACATCATGCCATCCTGTGCCATGCTGTGCCAGCCCAGCATGGTCCCCTCCACGCAGAAAGCACCAAACTGCCTCATTCCCACCCTGCCCGCACCGGTGACCCCGGGGCTGAGCGGCACTGCCGGCACTGATGGGTGGGATTCCAAGAGCTGCCAACCGGGAAGGGGAACAGGAGCCACCCCAGCGCTCTCCCTCCCCTGCCAATGATATTTTAATGCCAGGCCCTGGCACGGCACTAATCCTGCCTAATGGGATCACAATCTTGGCCCCTGCACTTTAGTTACATCAGGGCTGGCGGAGCCAGGGCTGAGCCCAGGGCTTTAGTGCCGGAGCGGGCGTGGATGTAGGGCAGGGGCCCCCGAAAGAGCCGTAATGGATCCTAATTCCCGGGCGTAATGGGCGAGCTGGGAACTAAGCTCCCCTCTCCCCAGCCTCAAATCCCTCTTGATGGGAAAGGATGGGGAGTTTTAAGCCTGGAGGAATCCCGGAATGCCTGCCAAGGGCAGGGCTCTGCCCAGCAGCTGCTGGTGGGGGAAGGAGGGGTGCAGCCTCTCCTTCCCCCCTCTCCCTCCCCCCGAGATGGGGATGGCGGGATGAGACTCAACTCCACAGGTCCCCCTGGTCACCCCCAAAGCATCACCAGCTCTTGGGACACCCTGGCACCATGATCCCGAGGACAAAACTGTGCCCTCCCTGTCTGTGTTCAGCACAGGGTCACCCCCTCCTGCCCCTTAGGGACAGGGGTGACATCCAGCTGCTCCCCTCCCCAGCTCACTAATTGGAAGCTGATCAGCCCAGTGCCCATTCCTGCTAATTAACATGAATCAGTGGGATGCACTGCACATCCCAACTGGGCTGATGCCCCCCAGTGCCAGTGGGATGCCCTGAATCCAGCCCACCTGTACCTGTGAGATCCAGTGGAGCCCAACCAACACCAAGACCAGCATGTGCCTCTGGGAAAGTAACACCACCACCCCCTGTCCTTCCCAACAGCCCCTGGCTGTGACTGGTGCAGTCCTGGGAAGGGACCACTCCACTGTCTGCACTCCTGGACCACAGAAGAGGGGACACAGCCATGTCACTGCTCCCCTCAAAGCTTTCCAAGGCTGCCCCATCCTTCTCAGGGCACCATTACCCAAAAAGGAGGATGGCAGTCCAGAAAGGAGGGTGCGAGCCCTTTGGCAGCACTGGCACAGCCACCTGGCACTGCCACCAACCAACCTCCCGCCCTGGCCCCCCCTGGAACGGGGAGATGGAGCTAAATCTCTTCGGCATCAGACTCTCGCTGGCTCCGCAGCACGAAGAGATTAAAAAACAATAAAGAGAAAGCGAAACCCTCCGCTATAATTACCAGCCTTTAGCCGCCAGCGGAGGCAGGAGGGAGGGAGGCAAGGAAAGAGGGGGAAAAAGAAACAGAGGAGAAGAAGAAATCCACTAAAATTTTAATAGGAACCACTGCATTTAATTTAACGACACATTTTTTCAATTACCAGAATAATTGTTTTATTCATAAAACGAGTTTCAATAAGAGGGTAATTTTCCTTTGTTTTTATTATTCATTTGTGGAACATATTCCCGGCGCAGTTTCCCCGGCGCCGCGGCAGCCGCTTCGCATCCGGGGGGCTGGGGGAGGCTGGGAGGGGGAACATCACCGGGGCAACCCACGGCCCCCAAAAACAGCACCCACGGGGGACCACAACATCCCCGAGCACGCCGGTGGGGTCACAGGTGGGTGCAAGGGAAGGAGGCCCCAGGGGATCCATGCTGGCCAAGGGGTGCTGGGGACATGGTGGACCCCGTTGTGGCCACCTCGGCAAGCTGGCCCCGTGCCCTGGGCTAGGAGAATCCCCAGGGCTGTCCCTGCCCAAGGAGTCACATCCCCTGCTTGTTGGATGCCAGCGTGCGGTTGGGAAGCATCAATTTTTCAGTGGATGCTGGTAAAGCCACTGGGTTGATTAAACGACGTGTCCCTGCGGGCATCAAGGGCACGGAGCCACCGCAACGCCCTGGCACGGTCCCAGTGCTCCCAGTGCCCCCTCACAGCGCCCTCCCCGAGTCCCCACAGGGCAGGCAGCAGGTGCAGGGGGATTAGTGGCCCTCCCTGACACTGCCAGAGCCATTAGTATTCCTGAGACAAGGCTTCATCCCCTTAATAAAAAGCAAACATGGAATTGAAATGCTGAATTCTCCTGGCACCTGGGGAGCAGCAGAGCGAGACATGATCCTGAGCAGGGACTGGGGGGGACCAAAGCACCGTCTGGGGGTGCCAAAAGTTGGAGCCAAGCAGGGGTTGACATGGAGAGGGCACCTTGCTGAGCCTGAGCAGTTACAAAGCAACCTGAGGCCCTGCGGGGCTCACACAGGGCAGGCTCCATCCTCCTCATCCCATCACCCACCACAGCCAGAAACACAGAATCACAGAATCCCAGAGTGGTTTGGGCTGGGAGGGACCTCAAAGCTCATCCAATTCCACCCCCTTCATGGGCAGGGACACCTTCCACTAGCCGAGGTTGCTCCAAGCCCCGTCCATCCTGCCCTTGGACACTTCCAGGGATGGGGAATCCACAGCTTCTCTGGGCAGCCTGTGCCAGGGCGTGCCTACCCTCACAGGGAAGAATTTCTCCTGTGAAATCTATCCCAGCCCTGGCCTTCAGTCCTGATCCCAGCAGAGAAGGCTGGAAGAGGAGCAGCCACAGGGACACCCAGCTCTTCCATGCTCCCCTCAGGCTGGGCTGGTGCCAAAGGTACCCGACATGATCCCACCCATCTCATCCCTACAGATCAGCCCGGCTGCCCCGTACACCCCCACTCATGGCATGCCTTTTGATGTGGGTTTTTTTCCCTTTTTACTAAGAAAAAGACTTATAATTGCAGATGTGACCATTAATCCTCCCAACTTACTTTGTTCCCTTCCTTCCCCTCTTTCCCCTCCCTCCCTTCTCCCCCCACTGAGACCGAAAGCTTTAAAACTCTCCTTCTGGCTATTAATTAAAAGCAACCTCTCCACTGCCGTGAGTGTACTTGCCATAAATTAATAGCAGCCTTCTTAATCAAATCTTATCTCCTCTCCGCGCGCCCGGCGCACGGGGCAGGGTTGGTATCCCAGCCCGCCCAGCCGTGAAATGCAATTCCCAATGCTCCAGTGGACTCGGCAGCTCCGGCTCCTCCTCCCCGGTGCCCGTACCTGTGCCAGCCCGGACTCACCTCCTGGGCCGGGAGGGCGGAGAGGGGCCCGGCCACCCGCCGAGGAGGTGGGTCCCGGAGGACACGCTCCATTTCTCAGCCATTTACCGCGTTTATCCGCGGCCCCCGCGGACGGCCCTGAATTATTTAGGAGGGGCTGTGCGAGCAGTGGTGGGAAATTCTCCTGCTGGAGCTCAGGGCACGGAAAGGCAGCAGGGTCACAGATTTTGGAGGGTCAGCTCAGGGTGATGCTGCTCGTGGTGCTCCAGTTTCTGTGGCGCATCGGAAAGCATCATCCCCCCAGTCCCACAGCCTGGTCCCCCATCCCTGTCCCATCAGGTTTTCCTTCTCCCCACCCACACTGTGCCTTCTCCAAGTGCTGCCCCTTCCCGAGGATGACAGGGAGGACCCACAGGTCCCTCAATGCCACCCCAGCCCCTGCACCACACAGGTCTCCATCCATCCCAGCCACAGCTCCGCTCTGTCCTGGGGAATCCAGTGGGGCTGCAGCAGCCCCCGGCCCCAGCCCTCCCATCCAAGCTGCCAGTTCCTCAGCTCCACAGGATTCTCAGGCAGTAAAAGTGAGCTGGGACAGAGCAGGACTTGGACACAATTCCCTACAGCCACTGGGACTGCTAATTCCAGCCCTCTCCTTTGCCATGTGGAAAACCCAGTGCTGGATATGATTTTCCTTCTCGGCAGAGGCAGCTCAGTGGGCTGAGACAGGCCGGGGGGGGCTCGGGCTCGGCCCCTCCTGCAGCACCACAGCCCAAGCCAAGCCTGGAGCAGTGAGGAGGCAGCTGGGGCTGCAGTGAAAGCCACACCAAAAAGGAGCTGCTGCCCCTCAAGCGATTGCAGTGCAGAGGTAAGAGGAGTTTCAGCCAAGGTAGAGCAGCCTGGGATGCCTCCCTTGCTCAGCTCCAATCACACTGGGACCACGGGAATAAAACCACCTCCGTGTACATCAGCCCCGAGCCGCAGCTGGAGCAGGGATGCTCTGCCGGCGCTCAGGGATGCAGGAGCATCTCACAGCGGCCACATCCCTCCAGCAGCAAACCCTGGAGCTGTGCCAGGTGCTGAGCCCATCCTGCCCATGACCAAGCACCACTGCAGCCCAGGAGGGAAGCGCTGGGAGGCCCCAGGGGCTGTGCAGGCACCCGGTGCCCTCCAGCTGCCTGCCGCCGGCACGTGCCCCACGGCGACCTTGCTGCCAAACACATCTGTCCTTGCTGCGATGCCTCTGTCGGGCTGCTCACAGCACTGGGAGCTGCTGCTCTGCCATGGGGAAGTGGCACAGGCAGCAGGAGGGCTGCTGGGCATGGGAATGCCAGCCCTGGGGCTCAGGGGACAGCTCCTGCCCACCTGGAGGGACACGACTGGAGACAGTCACTTCAGCTCCATCCAACCCTCTGCTTCCTTGTGCAACTGTTTCAGCAATTCCCTCGCATGGGAAAAGGGCTTTTTGGGTGGTGGGAGAGCCCTGGAGACACCGAGACACCTCCCAGCAAGGGTGCAAGCCCGAATGCACATTACCCCAGGAGGGTTGGAAAAGGGGAAGAGCTGGAGCTGGCACTGCCACCCCAGAGAGGAGCTGGGCTGAGCCCAGCAGAGCCCACAGCTCTGGCCCCTCTGCTCCACTCCCTGCGTCTCCCTTGGAGGGGATTTGGGGTTTCCTACAAGCCATAAGCCGATTGCAGAGGTGTGGTAACTGGATTAGGTGGGAGGCTGAGGGAGAGCAGACCTGGAGGAGCTGCTCAGCAGAGCACGGCTCCTGCCCGTGTGACACCACAGGATTTGCAGAGATGGCACTTAAACTGATTTCCCCCCTTTAAGCCTCTGGAAAGGTGAAGCTACAGGAGGGAGGTGGGCTCTGCCCCCTCCTCACCCCTGCAAAAACCCTGCAGGACCCCAGAGAGGGCTGGCAGAGGGGTCATGTCCCCACAATCAGTCCCCACAGCCACCCATGTCCTCACACTGCCAGGAGGTCACATCCCCACATTGGTCCCAAGAGCCACCCCTTCCCAAATCACTGGCAGTGAGACCTGCAGGTGACACCACAGCACCTCAGGGAACAGCACAGTGACCCCAAACCCTGGCACAGCCCCATCAGCACCCACCACCTCCCCTTGGCAATAATCCCTGCTGGCAGCAGACACTGCTCAGGGCTCTCGGTGACATCCCTGTGGCTAATCCAAACTGACCAGTGCAGGGCACAGCAGGGGGGGCACAGCCTCAGCACCCAGCTCAGGGAGGCTTCCTGAATCCCCCACACAGCCCCATCCCGGGGCAATAGGGGGTTTGGCAGTGGGACCGCAGCAGTTCCTGCCACAGGGATGCAGGAGCAGCCCCCGAGTGATGCCCCACAAGTGATACCCTCCACAAGCGATGCCCCCCACTCCTCCCACAGTCCCCAGCATGGCACTGGTGTCACCTGCAGACTGCACAGCAGTTTTGCCAGTGTCACACCTCATCCATCTCCACTGGAGATCTCCTGCGGCGCTTCCCGGCCTCAGGGTGGGGGAAGAGGCAGCGGGTGTGACTTTCAGGGTCAGTGGCACTCAGGAAAAGCCCAGGCAGAGACCAGGAGCCCTAAACCCAGCCAAGGCAGCCTTGGCACGGTGCATGGATGGATCTGCCCTGGCACTGCCAGCACGAGCCCCTCACACCCAGTGGGGTGCCTGCCAGGGCCGTGGCATCCCCCAGGACAAACAGACGGATGGATGGACGTCTTGCTCACTCACTGCATCCCACCAGGCCAGGCCAGTGGGACATCCAGACCATGCTGCCATCTCCCCTTCCTCCTCCCACATCTGTCTCCAGGCCCACACTTATTTATTTATTTGTTAATTAACTGCTGTTTCCATAACAAATGCTCCAGCTTCTCCCAGCCTCCAACAGCCCTGGGGCTGGATTGTTAACTAGGATTTTAATTTGTTAATTAAAAGCAGGATGGCTCCATAACAAGCTCCTCTTCCACAGCCGGGGCTCTTGGCAGGCTCAGTGGGCCACGGGCAGCCTCGCCATGCCCAGATGAACCCATGCAGGGATGGGGGACAAGGGGAGGGGGAGCCCAGATCCCCCAGGATAAGGGGTGTTGGAAAGAGGCTCAGGATCTCCCTTCTTTACAGTAGCAGTGCTGGTCACAGTGCCACTCTCTTTATGGTCTCATCCTGGAAAACCCTCCCCCCAGACATGACACAACTCCTAGCACATCTCCCAGCCATCAGAGGGTCCCAAACCTGATGAAAGACCCTCCTCTGCCCACTGCAGCAGAGCCAGGGCTGTGCCAGCACCATCCCCTCAGGATTCCATGGACCACACCCCGTGACAGCCCTCAGCACCCAGCCCCTGTGGCACTGGGGACCCAAAGCCAGGTGCATCCTGGTGCCAACGTGGGCCAGGTAAGGGTTGAGGTGCTCCCAGAGCCAACAGAGAAACGTCAGCCCTGGCTGGGAAACAGGAATTTATTCAGCCCCACGGCTGGGAACAGTGCAGGGCTGTGTGCCTGCCCATCCCTGCCTCTGGAAAAACCAACATTTCCCTCACGGGAAACCCCAAGCAGACACACACACACGGCCCTGTTGTGTGTCCCCAGCCCTGAGCCCGGGGGGCCGACAAACAGAGCTTTGTGCTCCAAGGTACCGGACAGCCCCTGTGGACCCCCACACCCTGCTCTGAGCACACAGACCCCAGGAGTCTGGCCCCAGCCCTGGCCCCAAGGCACGGAGCTCCAAACCCAAACATGGATCCGCAGCAAAGGGACCAGGCACGGATGTTCTTGGGGGGACAGCAGCCCCCCCAGCCCACGGTACATCCCCAGGGCTGCCCAGATGTGGGTGGCACAGCTGGGCATCGCCCTGCTGAGCCTGTCCCCACGCAGGGCACAGCCCTGTCCCCAGCTGGGGATGTTTAACAAGCTGCAGGCTGAGACTCCTTCCCCAGCAAACTCCTTCCGACGGCAGAAATCCTCCGAAGCCCACGATTACGCAGCTCCGTATCTGGGTCACTGCTGTGAGTCACGGACGCCCGGAGAGTGACTCAACGCTATTAGAGGGGCTGGATCCCGGGGCTGATTTCCCCCGAAGAGACTCCAAAACACAGGAAGGGAAGGATCCATGGATATCACCTCCAAGTCCCCGAAGAGCTGCCAGCCAGGCACATTCTGGGCAGGAGAGTGGGTCAACATGCATTCTCCCCTCTGCACCTCAGCCTTTCCCAGCACCATTCCCACAGGCTTTGCAGCCAGGACCAAAGCTTCCCCACATGGTTTGGCAGGAAGGGGCTCCATACCCGGCTGCCCAGAAAGGTGGGAGTCCCAACAGCACAGATCCCGACCCCAGAGTGGTCCCAGTACAGGGTGGGATGGGTGACACACAAGCCCAGGGCAGCCCAGCACAGCTCAGGGCTGGATTTGGCCCCTTGGGACATGCTGAGTGTATCCTCCAGGAATTCCTGGAAGGCAACCACAGCCCTGCGCTGTGGCAGCTCCTGGGGCCACAGTGGCCAAGGAGGGTAGGAAAGCAAAGCCACCACAGATCTGCACTGGGGAAGCCCCAACAGCACCTGGAATTTCCCTTCAGGAAGTGGCATCCATGTCCCGCATGCCCCAGCCCCGCAGGATGCTCGGCAGACAGACAGACAGACAGACAACAGCCGCTTCCCAGGCTCCCCCCGAGAATCCCAAGGAGGCGGCATTTCCCAACCGAAAAACACGGCGGGGAAAGAAAAACAGAAGAGAGAAACCACAAGAAAAGCCCCACTGAGCCCTTCCCAGTCGCCAGCTCCGTGGGATGGAAAATACTCTGCCAGCTCCTGCCCTCCCCGTGCCAGGCGAGATGAAGGCACTGGTGGCCACAATCCGGCTCCCCATGGCACAGCCCCGAGCCAGCGGGCACTGGGCACTCACCCATTCGCTGGGGTGTTGCCCAGACATCCTTTTTTCTAAGTATTAATTAGTCATTGCATTGCTCACTTCAAACATAAATAGCTGTAGCATGACAGCAAACATGAGTTTTCTTTGGAAAAAGCCTTTCCCAAAGCTTTTCCTTCACAGGCGTCCCTGTTCACGGGTGGGGGACGGGAATAACTGGCAGCCCACAATCCCCCCCCCAAGCCAGCCCTGAATTTCCAGGGCAGAGCAGCAAACTCCGGTCATTGCATTTATTCACACACTTGTGGCTCTCCCAGCCAGAGGGGCTTTTCCAGCCGACACCGCGCCAGCGATTCCAGCCTGACGTGAAGCTTATGGGGAGAAGCCAAGCGAGCGAGACTCCCCCAGCGCCCCGGGTGAAGGGCTGCGGCAGCTCCGTGCCCTGCTCCCTGCACGTGCCTCGCTTCCACCCTCCACTGCACAGCCCCACCGCCCTCCCAGCCCTCCTTCGAGCGAGGGAAACGGAGAAAACAAGGTGATGGAAGGCGCCCATCAACCACCTCCCTCCCCTGACAGGCAGGCAGGAGCCGGGTGCTGAGCCCTTCGCGGTGCTCAGCCGGCGGGGAGGGCTCTCCCAACGGCAGAGCTCGGAATTAAGCATCCCACCCTAATGAGTTGATTTTATTAGTTTGTGAATGCGTTGAGAACTCATTATCAAAATAAACATCAGCTCACTCCACCGAGCACGGTGCCGCACGCCCCGGCAGCGCCGCACCTGGGGCCGCGTGTGGCTCCCACGCCGGGAGGGACACATCGCGGGTCCCCTTCGTGCCCCGTCCCTGGCACTGACTGGGGGTGCCAGGGCAGAGGAGCCCACCCTGCAAAGCCCCTTGTGCCGTGAGCTTCGCTTCACCGTTTTGGCTGCGGGGCTGCGGGCTGGGCACCCAGTGCTGGGTGGGGTGGGACAGCCCCGAGCTCCTGCCACCCCAACAGGTCCCTTGGGAGCTGCCCGGTGCTGCTGCAGGGTGGGAAGCCCAGCCACGACCCCCCGAGGCTGCTGCAGGGCAGGTAGAAACCCCCACCCCAGGCCAGGGTATCCAGCACCCCCAGGAGCCAGTCCAGCAGTCAGTGCTGGAGCCCGGGGGGCTCGGCCAGACCCCAAAACCTGTCGGGGATGGCCAGGGCAGGAGGCAGCACCCCAAGCCCAGGGAGCCAGAGCCGAGCCCCCCCGGGCAGGGCTGTGGCGGGATGCGGGGGCACAGCGGGCACATTGTCCGGCTCGGCAGGACGTGCTCCCTTTGGAAACAGCAGCTAATCCCATTTCATCCCTCTTCACGGCCATCAGCTGTTTTTCAGGCATGCAGGAGGCGGGTTGCTGAAACCAGAGCTTTTGTGTCCGCTGGCCCCAGCCCCCTCCAGCCAGCCGGGAGGCGGCAGGGCAGCGTGTCCGCACCCACCTTCATCCCCAACCAGCCCTTCAGAGAGTGCCAGTTCCATGCAGGACCCCTTCGTGTCCCCCCAAGCTCTCAGCCTGACCCCTGGCCCAAGCCTAGGCAGGGAGAAAGAGGAGGAGAAGCACTGAGCATCCCAACATGCCCACGGGAACAGCCACCCACAGAGCCTGGCACTCGATTGCTTCCCGCTGGGGGACACAGGCTCCTGACAGGAACATAGATGTCCCCATAAAACCCCAGTAATGCCCAACCTGTGCCCCAGATTCAGCTCGGATTTCTCACTCAGTGAACCGGGATGTGCTTGGGGGTGGCCCTGCAGGACAGGGACAGAGGGACAGGCTCTTCCAGCCATCCTTGTAGCATATCCCAGCCCTGCAGAACACGTGGGTCCCCAGCCCTATTCTAGTCTCGGAAAAATGCCCTCTGGATCCAGCAATTTACAATTAAAATGGTCCAAAACCAGCATGTCCCTTTATCGAGCCGATGAACGAGACCCCCCACTGCAAGCACACAGATCCCAATATCCCAGAGAAACCCCTCAAGGAGCAGCACTCCCACAGAGGAGCCCATAGCCCGCTCCCTGCCCTGGCAGGACCCCGGCATCGCCGTGCACGGAGCCGGGAGGGCTCAAGGTTACAGCCGAGGACTCGCAGGTTGTGGCTCACCCAGCAGTGCAGAAAGCAATTAACCACCACAGCTAAAATTAGCTCAACGGTTTCTCCTGCTAATGGTCAAACTCATCAAGGCTTCCCCACACCGGGGGCCTCGGCACCTCCGCACGCCAGGGAGGGAGGGATGGGAGCTGATGGAGCCATTAACGTGGGCAGGGCAGGGGGACACCAGCTGGCACTGTGCCAGGGTCCCCTTCCCACTACACCCACTGCCACCAGGCACAGCAGGACACCAGATGGCACCATGGTCCCCTTCCCACTGTCCCCACTACCCAGTGCCTCAGTTTCCCCTCAGGGAAGCTCCCAGAATGCTCAGACAGCTGCCCTGGAGCTGCCACACGCACAAGTGGATGACAGGGACAGTGATGGCTGGCAGGGAGGGACAGTGGCTTCAGCACATGGGACCCCCAGCATTCCTGACATTGCCACCGTGCCATCTCCACAACCAGCTGGCATTTGGCAGCAGCTGGCCCCACTGCTCAGGGCTTTCCACAGAATCCTGGGCTGGTTTGGGTTGGAAGGGACCCTGAAGCTCATCTTGCCCCATCCCCCTGTCACGGGCAGGGGGACCTTCCACTAGACGAGGTTGCTCCAAACTCCATCCAACCTGGCCTTGGTTCCCTTCCCCAGTCCACAGTGGTGACAACGATCCACACAGGGAAGTGTCACCCCAGAGCATCCAGCCCCAGTATCCCCAGGGATGGTTCTGCCCGAGGCTGAGAAACCTCCACGCCCAAGTCTCCATTCCTGGGGGCCCCACCAGAGTAGGGAGACAAAGGGGGTCGGGGACCAGCTGCAGCCCGGGAATGTCCCCTGCCCTCGGCCTCGTTCCCAGGGATCAGGTTTCCCAGTTCCCAGGCAACCCGAGCCCGGCATGGCTTTCCAAGCAGGCATTCCTGCACCCCCGGGGCTGGGGGCAATGGGAGGAGGCCGTCAAGGGGGCCACTGCCTGCCCTGGGCACAGGCAGGTGGGACTCAGGCTGGGGAGAGAGGCTGGAAGGTGAAGCATGACTGGGAGAGAGGTGTAGGATGCACCCCCAAAGTATCACTGGGAGCAGGAGATGCATCTCCAAAGTGCCACTGGGAGCAGGGTGGGGGGAACACACACCCCAACAGCTGGTCCCCAGCCCCACGGAGAGGTGCTGAGGGCAGTGCCCACCCTGGTGGCATTGCCAGCATGCCCGGGGTGTAAGAGATGCCAAGCAGGGCCAGCACAGCAGGGAGCTGCAGCCAGCACATTCCTGCCTGCTGGTGGGGCAAAGAGTGGCAGGAACAGACCCAGAGTCTGGATCCTTCTTCATGGATGGCTCTGGAAGGTGGAAACCCTAAAGCAGAGCAGCAGCTGTGGGGATGAGGGTGGTCCCTGGCATCATCACCCACTCTGAGTGACCCTGGCCCTGTGTCCTCTCCAGAAATTCCATACAACACTCCCTGACACTGGAGGACAAGCTGCCAGGACACCTCATTGCCCCAGCGCCCACCACCGTGGGCCACGCCAGCCCCCCAGGGCTGCTGGATCCCCACAGGCACTTTGGAAGGCCAAGGCCCCGTGCCACAAGGCACCGGTGGAGCACCAGAGCCACCAGCCCTGGCACAACGCCGGGCACCGCGGGGGCTCAGCTCGCCCTTCGTTAGCACAATCACATCACCACTGACAGCAGCATATTTATTCCTGGCCGTTTTTCACCCAGCCACACGCCACTTGCTAACGAGCTCGGGGCGGTAACGAGGGCTCAGTGGGGAGGGCACCCCCTGCTCACCCACCCACCCACCCAGAGGGCTCTGCCCCCACACAGCGCTGCCCGCCGGGGCTGTATTCACCCCAGGCATTGCCGGTACTGCTGCTACAAACACCAACACGCCCCCAACTAGTTTGTGTAGGGCCTACAGTAATGCGTGTGTGGCTGGAGCTCATCCCCAGGCAGGAACCAGCCACGGGCACAGGCTGGGGACAAGGACACGGTTCGCAGAGCGGCAGAGGCAGGGGCACCCCTCGTCACGCCGCCCGCCAGCCTCGCTGCTCCCGCTTTAATTAGCAGTGCTCTCCCAGTTCTCGAGCAGCCGAGCATCCGCCTGCTCCCTCCTTCCCGCTCTCCTCCAGCTTCTGTTTGCTCCCACCGAGAGGAAATGCCACCACAGCCCGGTCCCTGTCACTAAGGGACGAGCAGCACTCGCCGTCGTCACTCAGCCCGGTCCCCGGATGGCAGCAGAGCAGGAGCCGCACAGCCATCCCCAGCTCCCCCTGCCCACCAGTGCTGGCAGGGGCAGGTCTGAGCCCCCAGACACCCTCCATCCCACTGGCAGCTCTCATCCTGCCTCAGCAGACCACTGGCACCTTTGGGGACCAGCACAGTGCTGGGGCACGGTGACATGGGCTGCCTGGGACCGGACTGTACCCCCCTCCCTTACGGTTATCAGGTCATCAAAATTTCATCATCGCTGTGCCCAGGCACTAATGGCTTCCCAAGCAGCATCAAATTTTAATCTTCCCTTCCTCTCCCCTAAAAGCCACTCTCCTTCCCGAGCATGAGGCCACCAGCAAATGTGCCAGCACTGGCAGAGACGAGGGAACCTCACACTCTGCCACCCCCCTCCTGCCCTGATGCCACTGGCACAGAGGAACCAGCAGTTCCCATCACCCAAGTCCTGGTATGAGCCTGGCACATCCCCAGGAAGGCATGGGGGGTTGTCCTCGTCCCCCTCCTGCTCAGCCCCACTGGGCTCCGTGTGTGCAGACGTGCCCAAGCTCCACGCGTGGGGGACAGAGGACACTGGAACTCCCCCACTGCCACCTCTAATAAGCCTCTTTGGTGGAAGCTGCCCACTGCAGGCCCCTGCCCCAAATCCCGTCTGGAACCTTAAGCCTCCCAAATCCCTCCTGGGACTGGCCACAGCCTCCTCAATCCCATTAGAGGTGCTGTGCCAGGGTCCCGAGCTGTGCCGCCAGCACTGAGTGTGGGAAAACCACAGCCCGGGGAGCCACAGAATCTGTAAACAGCGGGGAGGAGAGGGCTGGGGACCCCCAAGCTCTTGGGAAACCCTTTATTGCCTTGTTAATCAGCTGGTAGGGTGGGCTGCCCGTGCCCCCCAGCCCTGGCACAGCCCCCCGGGCCCGGCACAGGTCGCACTGCGACAGCTCCTGCCCGGGCAGAGCTGCCTGTGAGTCTTTCCCCAGCTCCGCATTGGGCTCCGGGTAATTAGCGCCAGGCCCCTAATCAATAAGTTATTTTTTGCCACGGGTAATTAATAATTACACAGCACAGACAGGCTGTAATTAAACTCCCATCCCCTCCCTCACAGGCAGCGAGGGGCCTTTGTTTTACCAACCGCAGGTATTAAAGTGCCTCACCCTGTGCCCGGGCAGCCCCCGCGCCCTGGCCGGGGAGGTCTCACGCCATCATCTCCTCCTTCCCTTCCCTATTGATCCCATTTTCTTCGGCTGCCAGAATCAATAGACCCGGCACAAAGCGCTGCTGCCCCTCGCTGCCAGCCCTGCGGGGATGCCCTGCCTGCCCCACCGCAGCGGGAACGAGCCGGAGGACAGAGCCCACTGCCAGGCACGCTGCCCACACGCTGCCCCTTCCGCAGCTCCATCACCCAGCACCCCGTCCATCCCGACCGCATGCAGAGGAGAGCCCCAGCACCCCCCGGGCACCGCAGCCGGGAGGTGACCCTGGCGGTGCGTCCCCAGTGCCACCCGCGGCAGGGCAGACAGGCACGTGCCAGGCTTTGGGAATGATGCCTCGAGCCCAGCCAGCTCGCCTGTGGCCGCTGCCACGCCAGGGCCGGGCACCGAGCAATGTCACACCACCCGTGAGGACGTGACACGCGCCGCAGAGAGCTGAAGCCGCAAAGCTCGGCTCCTGCGCCAGGAGAGCGGAGCAAAGCCCCTTCCCCACCCCTCCCGAGGGGCTGGGGCGCCGGCAGCCCCACGTCCTCCACCCCACGGTGAGGGCCCGGAGCCCCACGGATACGTGGAAGGAGATCGGGTCACCCCGGGAGCCCGTCCCGCAGGCGGGGAACAAACGGATCACAGGGGACCCGCCAGCCGGAGACGCCAGCCAGGAGAAGAGAAACTCGGCAAGGGAGTGAATCAATCAAAGAGACCTTCAGAGCTCCCCACACAGGGCCTGCCCGGATAATATACTGCCGCTTTAGATGTTATGTTCTGAACTTAATTACTGAGAAATTATAGCAGTGCTGGGGGAGGCTCGGGGGGAGCGGGAGGACGGGAGCGCACGGGGACTTCTGGCTCCACTTGCTGCCGCAAACAAGGGCAAGAAATGTCGTGGGTGAGGACCCCCGGTGCTGCACCCCACTGTGCCCCCCCCCATTTCCAGGCTAGATCCGCTCAGTCCAGGCGCAGGGATCGAGGCGGCCACGCTGCAGCTCTGCCAGCCGAGAGCCTCCTCTGTGGCCCCGCGGGGACCCTCGCCGCCAAGGAGGAGGCTCCATGCCTCCTCAACATCTCTGAACCCCAACTGCGCCCCAAAGGGCCACAAACTAATTTTATATCCCCGTGGGGTAGTGGAGCAGCTAAAACCAGCCTGTGCTGTGCTCAAGTCCGAAGGGCAAGGAGCTGAGAGGGGCTCACCCTGCCCAGCAGCTCTGCGGCCCCCAAGGGCTGTTGGGGTTCAGAGGGAGCCCCGGGCACCCACAGGGGCTCAGGGGTGCAAACCCATCCCCAACCCCAGGCCCCTGCCCCCTCAGACCAGCGGCTGGAGGTCGACAGGACCAAGATCACGGCATGAACTGCTTCCTGGGAGCCCCTCAAACTTGCACCCCAGGTTTCATGGTACAACGGGGGGTCCCTGGGGACGCTCAGCCTCCCGAAGGTGGCTTAGCTCAGTCTCTACCCCATGCTCAGAACAACATCCTGGGGGCAGTTTATGGGGCAGGGGAAGGCAGAGCAAAGCCGCGGACACTGGCCCAGCGCCGGCGGGCCCCGACTCCCGGCTCCAGGGAGGCTTCGCGAACACCACGGATGCTGTGCCCTCCTCGGGAGGAGCTCCGGGGCCGCCTCGCTCCCACCCCCGGGCGGGCACGCCGCTCTCTCAGCCCGGGGGTGACAGAAGGCTCGGCTGAGGGGCGCAGCGCGGGGACCCCCCATCTCTCCGCGCTCCATCTCTCGCCACCCCCATCATCTCCTTACCTTGGGCGCCGGCTCCCGGGGGGCCGGGCAGGGCGAGCACGGCGAAGCAGAGCAGCCCCCAGCTCCGGAGCCGGGCCATGGCTCTGCCGAGACGGGCTGGGGGGGCTGTGGGGGGGACAACTTCCCCGACTTTATAATCCGGGCGGCTCCAGCGCAGGGATCCCCGTGGCAGCGCCGCTCGGGGGGAGGCGAAGGCGCGGAGGTGAAGGGCTCCTCGTGGGCTCGGGGAGTGTCGGCAGGCAGCTCCCCACCATCGGCAGCTCCCCCGGGGGCGCGCGGAGCCGGGCCCCCCCAAACCCGAGC
>VXBX01008453.1:0-30843 GCA_013400415.1 Scytalopus superciliaris | reverse complement strand
CGCCGGTGCTTTCTCCCTTACAACCTTCCTTTCAGTGCTTTTCCTTTCATTTCACTGCATTTTCATTCAAATTTCTCCTCCTTATTCCTCATCGTTTCCATTAGGGTTTCCATTTCCTATTTAAAGCTTTCCGACATGGAATTATTTTATTTTTGGGAGTGCATACGAGGTCTCACTTGGCCCAGATTCCATGGACATCCTCTGCTCGGGGAGGCTGTGGCCAGTCTGGGGGGCTGTGGGGAGGTGATTAGTGTATGTCCCTTCCAACTGGAAATATTCCATTCTTTCCTAACCAGAAGTGCTTTGTTTCTCGGGTCTGCTTAGGATTTGGGAGTACAAAGGAAAAAATGGGAGATTGGGTAGGTCTGATTAGGATTTCAGGGAATAAAGGGGGAAAAATGGGGATTTGGGTGTGTCTGTATAGGATTTGGGGGAACAGAGCCCCATGTCCTTGTCCCTTTCTCAGGGGGGTCCCAGAGCCTCGCTGGGTTTGGGGGTGATGAACTGTGCCCACACACAGGTTTTTGGCTTCCTGGAGCTGCCCGCTGCCCATGGCACATGAGAGCAGTGCCAGTGCCATGTGGCACCAGTGCAGGATGATGGATTGTCCTGCTGGGGACAGCATGAAGCATCCCAGCTCCTGCCTCTGATGGGCTGGTGGCACTGAGGGCTGTCACTTGGAGACATCAGCGGAGTGTGAAGTTCACCTTTGTGAGGAGAAAAACCAACTGGGAAGGGAAAACTGAGGCTGAGGAGAGATTTTCCAAGGAGAGGGTGCATAGCCCCTGTCCCCCATCCCGCCTGATGCTCCAGCAGCATGATGGATGGCACGGCAGCTGCACTTCTGATCTGGAAAGGCTCCAACAAGGAGCTGGGAAAAACATGTACATCCCGGAATGCTGGATACAGGCAATGGAGTCAACCACATCCCTGTAGAACAGCGGCTGTGAGGGGTGGGAGCGGCTGCAGAAGTTTTATGGTGCTTGAATCAATCAGTGGGAATCCCATAAAAGTCGGTGGGTATAAATGGGTTCCTTGGATAGGTTTTGACATCCAATTGTCTTTTCCATTTCAGTTGTCATAAAGCCATGCACACCCAGATATACAGCCAGAGCCAGGGTACACACTCCGAAATACTGATGTGCAGCCACGTGTACCACAAACCCCCCCACACACGTGCATGGAGGGGCTCTGGGCACACACAGGGAAGAGCCCCCGCTCCTCCCAAGGACCCAGGGATCCATTTCCCTGCCTCTGCCCATGGCAGGAGCAGGGGATGGGTGACAGGGGATCGATTTGTGAGGCTGTTTCGAAAAAAAACCTCATTTAAAGGAAAACTTAGATGAGCAAGCGGGTCGTACATCATCTCTGTGTAAATCATTTGTCGGGCTCGAGGACGTGAGTGTCAGGGCATGGGGATGAAGGGTGGCTTGGGAGAGAGGGGAGAGGGGATGGAGGAGGGTCCCTGGTTGTGATCNTTCCCAGCCCCCCCCACCCTGGAGCTGGAATCACCAGGAGAAGGTGACTCTGCCACATTATATCACTTCCAGATAAAGAATTATGGGTGATTTCCCTCTGCCCATCTGGCATGCAGGGAAGAGGTGTGCAGGAATGAAACACCCGGCTCTGGTGCCTCCTCTTCCTCCTCCTTCCTCATCTTGGGCTGTTTGTAAATGAGAGTGAAAGGAGATGAAAGGAGATGGAAGGGCTGGGAGGGGGAAGAGGGACTGCGTGGTGCAAGGCAACCCTGGGGTCTCATACTGGAGAACTGGTGTCCTTGGCATTCCAGGCCAGACACCTGACATCCTTGGGGTCCCACACTAGTGACCCAGCACCCGTGGTCCCACACTGGAGACCTGGCATTCCTGGGTTACCTGATGGAGACCTGACATCCCTCAGTCCCATGATGGAGGTCCAGCATCCCTAGAATCCCACAATGGAGTCCCATCACCCCTGTTCCCACACTGGAGACATCATATTTCTGGGCCCCCCCACCAGAATCCTGTCATCTCTGGGTCCCACACAGAAGATCCAGCATGCCTGGGATCCCATGGTGGAATCCTGTCATCCCTGGGGTCCCACACTGGAGTCCCATCATCCTGATATCCCACACCAGCCGGCACAACTGTCCCTCAGCCAATAACTCTCACCCAAGCCACTGCCTCACTTCCAAACCCATCTCGTCTGAGCACAGGAATGTGCCAAGGGGGATTTATCCCCTCGCTGGGTGCCGGCTCCCTGTGCAGATGACTCTGTGTGAGCAGATGCCAGCCGGTGTCACCGCCTGATTTCTCTCTCCTCGCTCGCAGCTCATCATCAGTTACAGCGGTGACCAGTCACCTAAATCACCACCCTGCTCCCCCTCCCGCTGCCTCCGGGATTGATGCCGTGATTTTTCTCCTCTCCAAACAGCCACCCGCTGGCTGCTGCTCCACAGGGACCCCACAGAGGGAGGGCTGGCACTGAGCGGCTCTGGGCTGGCACCTGATGCATGGAGTGCTTTGGACTGGCAGAGAGGGTGACCAGACACCCACAGCCCAGCACCAATCCAGCCGGGAGCACCAGGTTCGTGTTGGCTTCCAAACCCCCAGCTCTTCCTGCTGAAGGCGCCCCATGGATGAGCCGGGGCTTGTTCAGTGTCGCGGCTCCACGGCTTGGCACTGGCTGTGGCACAGCGTCCCACTGCCAGGCTCTGCCTCCCTGGCAAAGAGCAGCTTCCTGCTGGCTGCAGTCAGGGCTGAGAATTCCTGAGATCATCCAGGCTGCTGACAGGGCTGGGGCGGTGGCACTGGGAGCTCTGCAGCCATGGGGGTACCGGCTGCTTTGGCACAAGGGCCCTGAACACTCCCATCAGTGTCCCCTGGGATGGCCGGTGGCTGCCACCAAGGAGCAGCTGGGGACGGATGCCCGGATTCAGCAGGGGATGATGCTCAGCACCCCGAGCCACGCTCGTGTTGGGTTTTGTGATTAAGCGATCAAGCGGAGGATGCCAGTGTCCCACCGGGGCTCAGCCAGGTCTGCTCCTGCCCCACGGAGCTGCAGGGGAAGGAGAGATGAAGGGATGCTGTGCCAGCTCCCAGAATCTCAACTGCAGTCCCTGCCTAGCCTGGGCTGCAGCCAAAGGAGGCTGGAGGAGGATAAAGCTCATCCCCTCCAGCATATGGAGCTCGGAGTGCACGGTCCCCAGGCAGTGCACGGGCGGCGGGGCGTGCATGGGGAGCTGCTGCCGAGCCCACGGCCCCTGCCAGAGCCCGCTCACATCCACACACTCCTGGCCCCTGCCAGGATCTGTCACCGCCGGCTGCGTGGGGAGGGACATGGGCACTGATCCGTGCTGGTCTTGGCTGCTGGCACCCACCGACAGGGATGTGGCACAGCCCCACAGCCCTGGGGAGGGAGTGCTGGCTGCAGTGCAGGATGGAGCTGGAGCTCTCTGTGACCCCACGAAGGAGGAATGGACCCCTCTGAGCCCCCAGCTTGCTGCTGCCCATGGAGGGAAATCTAGCAGGCAGCTGGTGCCCCTTGTACCCATTTCCACACTGATGTGACCATGACCAGGCCATGGAGACACCCATCCCCAGGCACTGGGAACAGTGGGATGGATTAAAACCCATTTTAAATGCCAGTTCCCACCCATGAGGGCTGTTTCTGATTCGTGTGACATCAAACCGTGGCATCACCAGGGCTGGGTCCGTGAGGTGCAGAGCCAAGCAGGATGAGGCCCCGTGCCACATCCAGCCCCAGCAACTGGGCCAAGCACAAGGGGGGTTGAGTCCATTTTCACCTCCCAAGCGGGCACTGCCAGCCCAGTCGAGGTGCAAATGAATCCCCTCCACTGCCCTTGCCTGGCCACCAGCTCCTGCAGAGCCCACCCTGTGTGTCCCTGCCCCCACGAGCTGCAGCCCCCAACACCCCCCACAGCACCCCAGAACACTCTCAGCACCTCCCGCCAGAGCCAGGGGCTGTGCTGGGAGGGGCTCCCCGGTGCAATACCAGTAACAAGCTGCTGTTAAATAATTGAATTCCTCAAATCGTTCCCTTTTCCCTCCGGTTTTGGTACACATTTGTCACCATGCCATTAGGCAGACGCTTTGCTCGCACTTCATTTATTCATAAGTGCGGCCGTGACAATGACAGCGGAGCTGAGCACAGCCACTGGCACGGGACACGCTGTCCCGGAGCTCCTGCAGCTCCCCGTGAGGCTGGGACGGTCACAACACCAAGGTGATGGTGGAGGAGGTGAGGTGTGCATCCCTCACCACGCTGCTCGTCGCATCATCCCCCATTTTGGGGCAAAGAGGGGCATGTTCTGCACCCGGAGCAGCCCCTCTCCTGCAGCAGCTTCAGGTGGTGGCACAAAAGGGGACCCCCGTTCTGCAGCCCACCCCTGGCTCGTGTCACCACCAGGGATCCCTGGATGGAGCAGCCCGTGGCAAAGCACAGGAATAAGCCCAGTGTGGGACAGCAGCCTGCAGTCCCCACCAGCCTCCAGTAGAACTGGAGGGACACACGAGCCACCACAGCTCTGCAGCGTGTCCCAGTTACACGCTCCGTCGTGACAGCGCGTGACAGCAGATGAGAGGGTTCAGCAGCAGCTGATCTGCAGTGTGTGACCCTCCCTTCAGCTCTGCAGGACCCATCCTGTCCCTGCCCAGGCTGGGTTCCCCTTCCTGCCGGGCAAAAGAGCTTTGCAAGGCCCGCCCAGCAGCAGAAGGTGGAGGTGCCCATCACTGTGGCCTCTGGGCTGCTCAGCCCACCAGGGCCAGCCCAGCTTCCAGTGCTGAGCAGTGTAAGAGGGGAGACGCCCCAGCATGTCTGGAGTATCCAGAGCTGGAGCTGCCTCTGTGTCTCATCTCTTGTGTGTACAGGAGAAGGTCTGGGGAGGATTTAAAGGTAAAACACAGAGGAGCAGTGGGAGCTGCCGGCACCTTCCCAGCCCCACTCCCACTCCACAGAGCCACAGGGCTGCTGGGGGCTCCTGTATCGGTGCCAGGACCCAGGGAGATGAGAAAAGCCATTAAAGGTTGTCAAAGAACAGCAATCCCTTGGTGTTGGATGTCACCAATCCCACTGTGGAGCTGGGGGACCAACACTACACGTTGCCATGGGACATTGGCATGTGCCCATCCGATGGCAAACTGTTGGTGCCTCTCCAGGGATGGGGATGGCCAAAGCAGCTCTGGGGAGGGGAGGGCAAGAAAAACACACACCCATCCCTGTGCTCCTGTTGGAGTCCCCAAGGGACTGAGCACCCTCGGGGTGCCAGGCTGAAGCCCCCTGATCCATGTGGAGCATCCTCAGGTCCATCCATGCTGTGCCCGGTGCCAGCTCTGTGGGCAGGGGGCTGGAGGGACATGAGTCGCCATGAGCAGGCCAGCAGGCGCTTGCTGGAGCTCTGCTCAGCTAATTGCAGTAATTAGCCTGTAATGAAGCAATTATTTGAGGACGTGGTGCCATGTGTTCCTGCAGGAGAGGAGGACAGAGGGACGCAGCCTCAGAGTGGTGCAGTGGCAGTGGGCATGGGTGGCATGTGCCCAGACAGGGTGGTGGAGGGGACAAGGACATCACACATCCCCCAAGGGATTTTTTGCATGGACTTTTGCCCTGGGATGCCTTCAGCTTCATGACCCCTGGACTAAGGGTGATTCTGGACTCCACAGTGGGGCCCCGTGGTGCCGGCGGGGAGGTGACAGGAGGGATGGATTCAAGTCCCGGGCGGCTGTGCTGGCGGGAGCTGCACGGACACGTTGCTCCGGAGGCATGTGCCGGAGCCAGAGCCAGGCAAGTGCCGGAGCCAGGAGAGGGGCAGCAGCCAGCTGGCTGGTTCCTGCACTGGCTCAGCGCCGAGGCTGTCTCTGCTTCCATGAAGGTGGCCAAGTTAACCCCCCTGTGCATGGAGAGGGACAGGGAGCCTGCGGAGCAAAGGCATCTCCAGCCTGGGGGGCTGCCCATGGCTGTGGGTGCCAACCCCGGAGATACCCTGCTGGAAAGCCCTGAAGTCCCAGAGACATGTGCCGGGGCATCCCCTCTCCATAGGGCTCCAGGAGAGGTGGAGGTACCGCTGGAGGTGTGGGGACACCAGGATTCTCCTTGGGGGCTGCCATCCCTCACCCCCTCCCCACTTGCACTGACCCCACTGCAGTAGCTGACAGCCTGGACTTCCCCAGTTTCACCCACATTGCTAGACAAATACGGGCTCATCCCAGCTGTGGTGAGGGGCCTGAGGAGCCTCCGATGGCACTGCACCCACAAGAGCCCCGGGATGCCTCCCAGCCCCTCCGTGGCACAGGGAGCACCATCCGGCAGCGCCCCGGCTGTGCCGGCAGAGCCCCCGGCGCGGCTGACACGAATCGCGGCTCCGGCGGGGAAGGAGCAGACGGGAGGGAAATAAAAGCAAATTACATCAGTGCTGGCATGGGCGGCCATCCCGGAGAGCTATTTCGGGAAGGGCCAGACCGGCTGTGGGATAAGCACTTGCAGATGTTACTTGAGAGCCTCGCCGGGCTCCTTCCACCGGGGCTGCAGGGAGGGGACGCTGCCAGCGCTGGGGACACGGCAGAGGGGCCGTGGGGGGGTCGCTCCTCCACCCATCCCCATGGAGAGGGGATCCCTTGCGTGGTGCTGGACACCTGGATCCAGCCCTTGGATCCCCAGCACTGCATCCTTGTGCCACGTGCACCAGGACAGCTCAGGGACTGACGGTGGGAGCTGCATGAGGGGACACGAAGTAACCGGCCGGTGACCAGGACGTGGTGGCATCTCAAGGTGACTGGCAAGGGCAAGGAAAGAGAAACCTGGCCGTTGCCATGGTTACCACCTAACATCCTCCAGCACCGGCTCCAAGCAGTAACGCCTGTGTTGCATCGCCAGGGTGGGTTGTAGGAGGGAAGGAAGGGCTGGATGGCTCCAAGTTGTGCTGTTTGGGGTTGGGAAAGGTGAGACACGGCCCTGCTGCTGCTGCCCTGCAGCAAGAACCAGCGAGAGCTCAGCCTGGGCCAGGCTGGTGGGCTTTGATGCACATCACCCCCCAAACGCCACTGCTGCTCAGGGTCTGAGCCCACGCAGGGATCCGGTCTTGGCTGCAGCTGCTGAGGGCTGGAGCCCAGCTCAGAGCTGGGATCTGATCCCAGGTCTCCGTCAGCCTCAGCGTTACCCTCAAACCAAAGGAAACAGCAGCTCGGGGTGGAACGAAGTCAACTGAAAGACGTGGCAGATGTTTCTCCTCTCCCCAGCTCCCGGTTTGCTACACCAGGCATGATGCTGCTGGGTCCCCGTCCTCGCTGTCCCCTGTGTTGCCCAGCAGCATGACAGGCACTGTGGTGGCAGGTGGCAATTTCCAGCTGCCCCCGGCCCCTGCTGGGAATCGGCATCACCGCCGCGACAGGCGGGAATAGCCCGTTCGTGAGCTGCTGCCAGATGTTCCTCTGCAAAATAATTTGATGGAAAAACAGGGAAGGGGGAGCATTTTGCCAGCAACATCTTGCTTTAATATAAAAAAAACCAGGAAATCATGTTGGAGGAAGGAAAGCCGTGCCCAAGTTTATCCCCCTCCTCCGAACAAACAGGGTCCTTGACTTTGGGCTGTGCTGCTCACCCTGGAGGGATGTTTGTGTGAAATCCCAGTTCCACGGCCCTTTCCAACCCCCAGGACCATCCCAGCACCCCGAGGAGCCCGAGGGTGCTTGCACAGGCGCCGTGCAGGCTGGTGACACTCTGCAGTCCCCGGCCAGGCAGAGGTGACAGACTGACCCGCCACAGCTGACACAGATTTATAGCCTGGTCGGGTGGCCAAAATCCCTCCCCAGCCTCCAAGGAGGAGCCAAGGACAACACGGGCCCTGTCTGACCCCCAGCAGCTTCCCCCCTCTCTCGGCGCCAGTCCTGCTGGCTCAGGGTGGTCCTGACACAGCAAGGAGGATGTGGGTGTCCCTGTCCCTGCCCCAGTGACACCCATCCCCAAGGGGACCCAGACCTCTGTGTCCTCCACCGGCCCCAAAACACCTCAGGCAACTCCAGGAAAGGCAGAGAGCCCTAAAATCAGGCTGAGGTGAGGAGAAGGGGGTTTCTCACAGGACTTGGTGCTCGCAGCCACATTCCCACTCCCATGCAGCTGGCTACCAGCTGGCACTGGGGATAGAATGGGGAAAGGAGCAATTCATGACACAGGCAACCAGTTCTGGCCACAGGGCCATTGGAGCACCCCACCCCTTTACCCTTCCCCATCATCATCTCCTTCCCAATCCTCTTCCCCATTCCCTTTCTTATCCCCATTCCCTTCCCTCTCCCCTTCCCTGTCCCTTGTGGCAGGTTCTTCCCTGTTCTATCCCTTCCCCATCTGCAGTCCCATCCCACCCTGTCCAGTTCCCCATCCTGTCCCACCCCAATGGATCATTCCCACCATGATCCAGACTCCCCACCATGTTGCTCCCACCACTGAGCAGCTCCAAACTGGGAGCAGGTGGGTTTGGCTGGAGAAAGAGCAGGGTTGGGACACAAACACCAAAAGGCATCATGGTCCCCAAGGAGAAAAAAGATCTCCTGGGAGAGGAGGGGGAAGGAGAAGAAAAGGGGGAAAAAAAGTTCAATCAGCTTTGTAAAGGGCACAATTTACAAAATCCATTCCATATTTTACTAGGCTGGGATTTAGGGATTAGCCTGTAATACTTAGGTGGCTTTTTGTAATAAAACCCTGAGCTGCAGCAGCCTTGGGAAAGGAGAAGGTGGCAGAGTCTCCTCTCCATCCCGCGCTCATTTTCCCAGCATTTCCTCCTTTTTCTTTCTTTTTTCTTTTTTTTTGATCTCGGCAGCCCCGTTAATCTGAGCTTTATCTGCCTATGGAGGAGGCCTGAGCTCTTTATTGGATTTTTGGCAAGAATGAATGATTTAGTTTGGGATATTATGGAGACGGTTCTGTGGGATTACGCCATCTCATAAACGGAACAGCGGGGATCAATTCCTCACTGCAGGGAACACGCCCACGCCTACGTGTGGCTGCTGCAGGAGAGCAGGTACGGCAGGTACGGCACAGGTGAGCTGGGGATGGCACAGGCATGGAGTGGGCATGGCAGCTGTGGCACGGGTACAGCACTGGGATGATGGGTATGGCATGAGTATGGCACTGGCATAGTGGGTATGGGGCAGGTATGGTGGCTATGGGGCATGTACGGTGGGTATGGGGCAGGTATGGTGGCTATGGGGCATGTACGGTGGCTATGGGGCAGGTACAGTGGGCACTGCACAGGTACAGCAGGTATGGCACAGGTAGAGCAGTTGTGGCACAGGTATGGTGGCCACAGCACAGTGGGTATGGTGGCCACAGCACAATGGGTATGGCAGGTACGGCACAGGTACAGCAGGTATGGCACAAGTATGGCACAGGTATGGTCAATATGTCCACTCCTGACCCCATGGCAGTGCCAGGATCAAACCAAAGCCATCTGGAGGTGCCAGAGAGGATGCTGGCACGAGGCCACCATACAGGAACCTCCCCAGTTGGGACAGGAGGGACAGAGCAGGGGGATGGAAGGTGACAGAGCAGGGGGATGGAAGGTGACAGAGCAGGGGGATGGAAGGTGACAGTGCATCCCCTTCTCAGGAGGGTCAAAAACCCAGCCCAAAGTTCTTAATCCCCTCAGTACCGACCTCATTAGGGAAACAAACTCTGGGGGCAGGAGCAGCTTCGGCCTCTCCATCCCAGCTCAGCCCCAGGGGCTGGATCCCCACACAGGGGCTGGGGAGAGGGTCCATGTCCCCTCCTCACCGGTGCCACTGCGGTGTCTGGCAGTGCCGCGGTGGGGGAGGGTGGGCAGAGCCTTTGAAGAGGAGCTGAGTGGGTGTGATAGCGGGTTGTGAAGTCTCCTAATTAAGAAAATCCTTTGGGGAGTGAAAATCCCTCTGCTGTTGGGTCTGTGTGGGAGCGCAGCCGAGCCAAGGACCTTGGGGGTGGGGGTTTCATGGGCAAAGCCACCCCTGTCCCTGTCCCCACCCCTGTCCTGGTCTCGTCAGTGATGCAGGCAGGGACCACAGCCCTGTCCACAGGAAGGAGATTCTCTGTGCCTTGGCACTGCATGATGGAAAAGACACTGCTGCCTGTGGGTACCCCAACATGGGGGTGAGGAGGTGTCCCATCCCTGCCAGGGTGCCAGGGGCCCACTCGAGGGTGCAGAGCAGACCCCCCAGGGAGCACAGTGAGTTATTGCTGCAGGAAATGCAACTGGTAATAAATCCCTGGGCAGAAGCCGGGAAGGTTAAATTCCATCTAGAAGAGAAGATGATGATTTATAAAGTGGCGTCCAACTGCTCCTCCAGCCCTCAAGCTGTTGGCTGCTCGTGGAAGGAGAGACAGAGCTGGTGCCTGTCTGTGCCAGAGCTCTCCGGGGCTGTGGGGCGACCCAGGGCTGGTGTCCTGTGGGATGGAGGGGAGGGAGGGTGCTGTGCTGCAAACACCAACCCATCCCAGCCTATCCAACCCATCCCCTCCCACTGCATCACATCACAACCCATGCCTTCCCATCCCTTTCCATCCCATTCCCATTTCATCCCGTTCCATCCTATCCCAGTTCATCCCCATGCAATCCCACATGCTATATCCCTGTGTATCCCAGGGATGGCAGCCCTGGATGTCGGACAGGACCCGCAGTGGTGCATCACCCATCCCACTCCCACATCCCAGCATCTCTCCTCCTGCCACAGATCCCACCAACCCATGGCAGCTTCAAGGGAGAAATCCAAGGGAAAAGAGAGGCAGCAGAGCCCATGGGTCACCACTGCCCCAAGAGGTTCATCAATAATGCACAGGCTCAGGGCTGGGGAGGGTTTTTCCTCAGTTAATTCCACGCACGGTGAGCACCGGCAGCCACGGCTCCCCGCTCCTGGGAAATTCCTGCCTGCAGGACTGACACATTTATTATTTCTCCCATAATTATGTTATTATGAGCATTTGTTAGGAAGCTCCCTGGGAGCCATGGCCCCACACGGGGCTCCCGGGCGGGAGCTGACCCCGTAACGCTGGCGGAGAGGGTTTCGCTCGGGAAAGTAGGTCATGGCACCCACAGCCTCAGCCGGGCAGGGCTGGGCAGGGCCTGGTGATGGGATCCACTGCGGCTGGTGCACCAGCTCCTGGGATGGGGATGGGATGGGATGGGATGGGATTGGGGATGGAGATAGAATGAGATGGGATGGGATGAGGAAGAGATTGGGGGTGGGGATGAAATGGGATGGAGATGGAATGGGATGGGGATGGGAATGTGTTAGGGATGAGGATGGGATTGTGATGGGGATGGGATTGGGATAGGAACAGGTATAGGATGGAAATAGAGATGGGATGGAGCAGGTGATGAGACGGGAATGGGATGGAATGTGATGGGGATGGGATGGTGATGAGGGTGAGGATGGGATGGGGATGGGAACAGTGATAGAAGCGGAGCAGGGGTGGGGCTGAGGCACTGCAGCGTGTGCCGAGCGTGCGGCTGTTAAAGGCCTCATTACAGAGCCGCTGGCTAATTGCAGTGCTGCCGCCCGGAGCCGAGCGGATGAGCCGGGCGACAGCTCCCAATTATTGCAGCGCAGCGGGAGAAAGGGAAAGAAAGGGAGAGAAGAAAAGCGCAATTATCGGGGCCTCGGCGGCGCCGCACACGGCTGCGATTTCCAGGCACGCTCGCCTTGCCCAGCCCCGCTCCCAGCGCCTGACACCTCCATTGATTTTCAGACAGGCAGTTTTCCGTCTCTGCCTCCCGTCCTTCATCCCACTGACACCGGGACAGGCTCCCGCATTCCACCAATGCTCCCTGAGCATCCCTGCCCTTGGTGGGGACCACAGAGCTGCCCACCCGCTCCCGCCGGGAGCCTCTGATGCTTCCGCCCCTTCCATCTCACTCTCCCACCTTTCCCTCCCAGAGCTGCTCCCGGCTCCGGAATCGCAGCCCTGTATATTAAAAAAGGTCACATTTCAGCTCTGGTGAGGCAGCAGGAAGCAGAGCAGCGTGAAGAGCCGCAGCCTCCCGGTTCTTGGGGGATCAGGGACTGGGGACACGCGGGGGTCCCGGCGCTGGGACCCGCTCGCAGCTCCGGGGGGAGCGGGTGGCGGGCGGGGGCTGTGCCAATTCCACATTGTCACTCAGTAATTGACAATTAAATTTAATTACACCTTAGAGAAATAACAGCGTGCGCTGGGTTAATGGGCCTGTCTGGAAGGGAGGGGGGGGGCGGGTTCCTCCCGCGCCTCCTGCTCAATAAAGGGGAGTGACATCCATGGGGTGGTGACACCGCTCACTGGGATGGGGTGGCAGCTGGTGGGGCTGAGCAGGGGCACCCGGGCATTGCCAGGACCAGCCAGGGCACAGGGACGTGCTGCATCGCCAGTAGCAAACCCATCCCAGGACACATCCCAGCTGCTTCACCTGGAGATCCCGCAGCATCCAGAGGAAGCAGTGCCATTGGCATCACGCAGCTCCAGGCTGGGGGTCGCCTTCAGAAAGCTGAAGGTCCCCCAGCATGGCTCAATTATTTATCTCCATAAAAACACGGAGCGTGGAGCTGCCGGGCTGACTTTACCTTTTCCCGTCTCCGCTCTTTTTGCCTTTTATTTTTGCAGTTTTCTTTGAAGCAATATCGCAGCTCTCCCCCGAATTTGCTTCCTGCTTTATGAGCCCTTGGATGCAATCACCGGTGGCTCTCAAGGTTTCTGCTGCAATTAGAGAGGTTTTTCCAGAGTGAGGATGAGGTGCTCGGCAGGAGACAAGGCAGCCGGAGGCTCTGCCATCCCAGACTCCACAGCCGGGATAGCCAACTCAGCATCTCCTTGAGCCTGGGAGCCCCCCCATACACACCTCTCCCTTTCTCTAATTAAACATAATCATCTGCAATTACCTAATTAGCCGGCTGATTTTTGTCCTCTGATCCCACACAGGACACACTCCCTCAGGATGGAATGAGCTCGGTGCATCAACCCCCAGGAGCACCTGCACCCACACCAGGGCAGGAGTTTGGGGTCACCCAGCATCCAGGTGTCCCCAGGCAGAGGACAGGTTGGGTGGTCCATGTCCCCTTTCCACTCAGCTGCTCCCAGACCTCAGCCCAGTGGCCCTCTGAAGGCCACAGGTTGCCCGGTCCCCCCCAGCAGCCTGAAGAACCACGCGTGCCACCCTCCAGTGGCATGTTGGGGACATATGCCAGGGCTGTAGGGACATCCTTGGGCTTGTCCTGGGATCCCCAGTGCCACCGTGCTCCAGAGTGATGCAAGAGGTGACTGTGCAGAGACATCCTCGGCTTCCAAAGATACTCCCAGCAGTGCCTGGGGAGGAATTACGACCCTCAGCCTGGCGTCATGGCATCGTGGCCCTGCTCCAAGGGGTGGCACAGAGGTGACAGGGCCAATGCCAGTACTGGGGATGGCGAGACCCAGCTGGACACACCACAGAACCACGGCAGGGAAATGAGGCCAGAGCGGACCATTCGCACTCTCCCTCCCAGTGATCATCGCCCTCATTAAAACCCAGCTAATTATTATTCGCGCTCATTAGCAATTATAAACTCCAGCTCCGGCACTTCATTAAAAAAAATGACAAGTTCGCACTTAATTATGTTCCCCAGCAGCCCGATGGGTGGAAGGGTTCGCTCTCCTCCTCCTGACCCTTGGCAGTGCTCACCAGTGCCCGTGCCAGCGCCTGCACCAGTGCCAGCACCCAAACCAGAGCCAGCACCAGTGCCAGTGTCAACATTCACACCAGTACCAGCTCCTGCACCACCGCCAGTGCCCAGCCAGAGCCAGGACCAGTGCCAGTGTCAACATTCACACCAGTACCAGCACCCACACCAGTGCCGGCATCCACACCAGGGACAGTGCCCAAATGTGAGCCAGCACCCTCAGCAGTGCCAACACCCACTCAGCACCCACACCAGTGCCAGCACCCGGCATCCTGTCACTGGGCTGCCTCTCCAGGACGGGATGTGGCACACAGGACATGGGACATGGCATATGGGAAACAACACTTGGTACATGGCACATGGCACATGACACGTGGCACACGGCACATGGGACACAGCACACGGCACATGGCAAACAACACATGGCACATGGCACACGGCACACGGCACCCGAAGCTGGCACCGAGCACCTTTCCGCTCTCTGACGGATAATTGGCCACTAAATCCCTCCGGGGGAGAAACAGTTGGGAAAAAATTACAGCTGCGGAACCAGCTCTCCAAAATTATATCACCTTCTCTGACAGGATAATTGCTCCTTTTCCCCGAGATTTAGTACGGATCTCACATCCTTAAACAGTTGGGTGTTATTTTAAGGGCTCCCAGTGTTTTTCCCTCCTCTCCCAGGTAGCAGGACCCGGTGTCAGAGGCGGGGTGGGGGTGGGAGGTGGGGACACCGGTCCCGGGGGGTGACAGAGAGGACACGTTCCTGTGTCCGGAGGAAAGGCAGGAACAGCGGGGGATGATCCCGGTCCGGGTGTCACCGGCACTGTGCCTTGTTCTCCCCGCGCTCTAATGGCTACATCAATATTATCTCGCCTCCAAGTCGCCCTGTGACAGGTGAATTAATGACACGGAGAAGCGCCGGTGCTGTGCAAGCGAAGGACACGTGGGGACGGCACGGACAGGGCAGGCAGAGCCCGCCCCGGGAGAATCACAGCGATATTTGGGGGGGCAAAGCCCTTTGCCAGATCCCAAGGACTCAGACTGGCTGCAGAAACCCCTTCCTGAGACACACCCTGGTATTTTGAGGTGCCCAGTGAAGCGCGTTGTGTGGCTCCCCCGGGCTGGCACCCGCTCCCCACCACTCACACCCAGCAAATCTCTCCCTCCCCCTGGCTCCCATCCAGCCTCCCAACCTCCAGACCCATCGCGGAGAGCCATAAATCAGCCGGAGCCGCCGGTGTCACCGGCGCGGCCACCGGCCGAGCCCCATCCATCACCACCGTGCCCGCTGCCGCCTGCCACCTGCGCGGGGACCGTGCCCCTGCACCCCGGGGGGCTCGGGGGGCACCCCAGCAGTGCCAGCCCCCCGGCACAGCCCGGGATGCTCATTAGGTGCCCCCTCACCGGCTCCAGCCCAGCAGCAGCTGGTGGCCGGCGCTCGGGAACAGATGGGGAGCGTGCGGGGAAGGGGTCCCGGTAATCACCACCCTCCCACCTGCCCCACGCCGCTGCCAGCCCCCTGCCAGGCACAGGGTGGGTGACAGGACCCCCGTGCCACCCTGCTGCCCCTCTGCAGCGAGGCCGTGCCAGCCATCCGGGGCGAGGAGCAGCCGGCCTTGTCGTTCCGTGGATTGCTTTGGAAACAAACCCCCATTTAAGCGTTTTGGGATTACAGTCAAGCAAGACCGAGTTCTTCAGGAGCCAGGGAGCATGAAAAGATGGCTCAGCAAGAGGATTTCTGTCTGCAAGCCCCGCTCAGGAGCATCATTTGGGGAGCTGCTACCCAGTCATGCCCCCGTGCCGTCCAGCGTGAGGACTGGCACCCTCTGGCAAAGTTTTGGCTTTCCCAAAGAGCACCGAGCCGCAACGTGCCACCGGCTGCGCCACGGGGACCCGGCAGCCCCATCCCGGGGAGCAGGACTGCAAGTCTGTAAATATATTATTTATTCTTTCTATTACCCTCCTCCATTATTCATTGTTTAATCCGCTGCTATTCTATTATTAACTCTCCCAAGCGCTTTGGTGATGCTCTGACATGAAAGAGGCACCGCGAAATTCCGCATCCCGCAGTCCCCGCGCCGGGATGAGGCGGGAGCGGGACCGGTGGCACTCGCAGCGGATATTCCGCTGGTTTTTCCTTTGGTTTGGAACATGGCCCTGCCTGAAAACCTCACCTCCCGCTGCCGTGATGGAGGTACCGGAGCAACAGGCAGGTCCTCGCTCCAGAGGGAGACCTGGGATGCTGGGGAGCAGCGAGCACCCCCCCGCAGCGCGGGGATGAGGGTTTCCCACATCCCTGCTTTAAATTGCTCTGGCTAAATTATGCATCAGGGTTTTAAAGAGCCGCTTAAGCTCGGAGCAAACTGGGAGGTTTTTGTAACAGCGCCTGTTGCCCACCTCGGGCTCTGAAATTTCATCTCAGGGTAATCAGAGGGGTCATAATTCCTCCCATTATCGAGATGTAGGAAGCAGCTCCTCCTCAGGCACATGGGCTCTGCTGGGCACGGGCTCCAGCTCTGATTCCTCCTTGGATCGCTCCAGGATTAACTTTTTGGGGTGATTTTCAGTGAAGGAAGTGAAGGTGAGGTATGGAGTGTCCTGGAGCATCTGCTGCCCGCCCTCAGGGATGCATTTACACCGGATCAAAGGGATGCTGCTCATTAATTTGGGGTGACCCCAGCGAGGACTGGGATCTGCAGGGGCAGGATCCGGCACTGGAGTATCTCCAGATCCCTGCGGATGCAGTGGGGAAGGGTCTGGGGGAACAGCACAGCCCCTGGCACCCTGTGGATGCCTCCCAGGGCTCTGCTCCTGTCACACCTCCCGGTGTCACACACTGTCACCAAACCTGCCCCAGCCCCGCGCCCCCGGGAGCCGAGGTGGCGAGGAGGCACTTTAATATCAATCAATTAGAAATAAGGCAGTTCTAACGACAGGGCAATAAAAGAACACTTTAATTTTAAAGCTAATTAAATATCAACAATTGGAATGCAGCAACAGACAGTTAACCTGGAGTATCCCATTATTTATAAGGAATATAATGCATTGACTAGGGGGTGAAGTGAGTTGTAGTCATTTTAATATCAGCTGTCACAGTCTAACTGTTCTCTTTTGTCTCACTCCAGCACAATCATCTCCCCGGCTTCCTTCGGGACCATTCCCACTTCTCTGCTCGACAGAAGATTAATTAAGCCCAGGTCCCCGCAGAGGAGGGTGCGTGTGCTCCTGGCCCCGCTCCCTGAGCCGGGGTGACTCCGGGGCTCCGCGGGCGCAGCCGAGCGAGGTGGTGCCTCCAGCCCCGGGCTCGGTGGTAATTGCAACCCCCCGACCGACTGACAACACTTAGAAGCTGTGAATTATTAATGTGGAGCGCTCCCGGCTCCGCGGGGCACCGCGGGGGCTGCGCTGGCTCCGGGGACGGGCAGAGGACCGGAGGGGAAGGGCTACCTTGGGGTGGGTGAGCACCCCAACACCCACAGCAAACTGCTCTGCCCCCCACACTGCCAGAAGGCCCCAGAGCTCTGATTTGGGGAACAGAGTCCCTGGAGCTCAGGGAATCCCTCAGGAGCTCTCCTGGGACACCTCAGCTCACCAAAGTCTGCAGCAAATCACTTTGCTCTCCACCTTTTCACAGGGCCCATGTCCTCTGCTCAGGAACCCCTCAAGAACTCTCCAGGGGCACCCCAGCACCAGTTCAGGGCTCTGCACCCCTCTCTGAGCTGGCAATGGGGCAGGATGGGATGCTGAGCCCCAAACTGGCGGTACTCAGCCCCAAGGCAGGGGTGTATGTCCTTCACACACCCCCAAAGCCTCCAAGGCTGCAGCCCAGGCACATCCATCACGGGGCTCTGGCTGTGCAGAGCCTTGTTTAATATGTGCAAAAGCACTATTTAATTTAGCACATTTGTTAGATTTTTAATGGCTTCGGTGGCGGGAGGAGCTGTGGGACTGACGAGCAGGCCCAGCGGTCCCTGGCAGCAGCTGAGGGTGCCCAGCCAGCCCTGGGGGGACAAGGGGCTGATGTGATACCCCAAACCCCTTCAGGATTCAGCCCCTGAGACCTTTCCTCCAACGGAATAAAGGCCCTTGCAGGGGCTGTGCTCTGTCGCTGCTCATTGCTGGTGTTGCTCCTGCTGCAGCAGCCATTGGGCTAAAGGAAAACTCCTACATTCCCAAAATTTGCCTTTTCCTCTGCAAAAGTTCCCGGAACCTCATTTGGGTCAGCCACTGTCCCCATGCCCCCACCCCCCACGTGGGCACCCCTGTGACACTCATCCTGCTGTCCCAATTTTAGCCCCACTGGGCTGGAGTCTGGGAGAGATGGGAATTATCCTCACCTTTCCTCCTGCTTGCCCCGTGTGGCACCAGCATGTTCTGGGGGGCTGTGCCACCCCTGCCACACCAGGGATACCCAGTGCCACCAATCCCTGCCCCTCCTGCGCTCCATCAGAGCTGCTGGCACAGTCACACCAATGGAATTATTCCCATATTTAAGGGGTAAATTGGCTTTCCCCTCCGTTTTCCATCCTGCCAGGCTGGCTCTGGCCCCGCCGTGCCCTGAGCGTGCCACGAGATTGCAAATGGCATCATGGAACAGCTCCAGTGAAAAGGGATCCATAAGGATGAGCAAGTTCAACTGCTGGGGATCTGCCCCAGCCCAGCACCATCCTGGGATCCGAATCCATGGGGAGAGGGGAGGCAAAGGGGAATCTGGGGCTGCAGCAGCAGCAGGAGCGAAGGGTGTCAAGGCAGGGAAAATGTTTTGACTCCGGGTCGCTGGGGGTTTGTCACAGGTTGGAGGTTTTTGGCTTTCAAAGCAAAATGCCAGTCTGTGACAAGGAGTCAGGAGATTTTTTCTTTGGGAAATGTCACAATGAAACAGTTGCAGAGGGAAATGTCTCACCCCACCCATCCCCGGAGCATCCCTGCTGCTGGCAGTGCCACCGAGCTGCCAAGGGGGCTGGGAGGGGCAGGGAGAGGGATGGAGGAGAAACCCCCATCCCTTCATCCGCAGCGTTTCCATGGGAGCCCTCACAACCCTCATTACTGGGAAAGAAATCCCAGCCCTTTTCCACCTGCCAAGGCGGGAGAGGGGCTGCTGCGAGTGGGAAGTTACGTGGGATTTCATTAGTGTTATTATTGTTATTATTTAATTCTCAAGGTCATGGGATTTAGGTCTGAGCTTACTTATTATCCAGCCCAGCCAAATAAATGATGGATTCCCATTCCTGCCTCCAGCCACTCGCAGTGGCTATTACGGTTGCTGAAAACGTTTGCTGCTCATANGAGAGGAAAGAAAAAGGGGGGAAGAAAAAAAGCAAAAGGAAAACTGCAATAGGAGCCAGGGAAATGATGGATTGCGGGAGATAATCCATCTTGTCAGCCCAGGACTACATAACCTTGATGTCAGCGGGTATTTTTCTCTGCCTGAGTCTCCGGCTGCGTGTGGGAGAGAGAGGAACAGGGATGGCTCCTTGGGAAAACTGACGGGATTTGGGGGTTCACCCTCATTCCTGGGTCCCAGCTGGGGAGGGGGATGTGAATTCCCGGTGCTGGGTCTGCAGGGGTGTGTGGTGGGGACTGGAGANCTGGCAGCCGCTTTCCCCCCCCTCAATCTCTTTTTGTCACCAGCCGCCCCTCCCTCCCCCCCCTCTCCCTTCCCGATGTCTCTGCCATTTTTATCCGACACTGCCCGTGAAAATTGGTGTGAAATAAAAAAAGGCCTCTCTGCCCACAGATGAAATCAATTGATTTGGCAGGTCGCCTGTGGACACCTCCGAGCAGCTCTTCCAATTTGCAGGACGGGCGCCGGCGCGGAGCAGCCTCTTCCCTTTCTTCTCCTCCGTCTCCCCGATTTTTTTTCCCTTCTGTCTTTCCAATTTCCCTTTGATGTTCCCGTTATTTCTGCTTTCCACTTAATGGGAATCAGCCCTGGGTGGGTGTGCAGGAGCTGCACACGCGGCCGTGTCGCCGTTCAGAGGTGGCTCAGGGGTGGCTTTGGTGCCGATGTGATGGGGCAGGGAGGATTTGGGGGATCCCATGGGGCTGGGAAGGAGCTGGAGAACCCCCAGGCCGTGGGTCACTGGTCTGGCTCCATAGGTGGTCTTGGGGCTGGGAATGGTCCCTTGGGCTCTGAGTAGTTCCACACATGGCAGGGAGCAGAGCACCAGGAGAGGCTGCACGTGGTGCTGGTCCTGCCCTGGACTCTGCTCCATCCCTCCTCTGTCTTCTTCCTCCCTCCATCCCAATCTACATCTCCATGTCCATCATCTCCATCCTTCTTCCACCTCCATCCACTCTCCATCTCCATCCACTCTCCATCTCCATCCATTCTCCATCACCACCTGTTCTCCATTTCCATTCCTACTCCACCTCTGTTCCTCTTCTATCTCCATCCCTTCTCCTCCATCTCCCTCCATCCCATCCCTCCTAAGAACATCCTTCAGAACACCAAAAATGGAACCAGAGGGCTGTAAAACCAACTCTCCCAGCCTGGCAGTGCCCAGACAGGGGAGTTCAGCCCCAAACCAGCCATGTGCACCCCCCAAACCGAGGGGCAGCAGCACAGGCCACAGGGAGCATCCCAGTGAGGGCAGGGAGAGAGCCAGTGCCAACAGGGAAGCACCTGGGTAGCTTCAAACCCTCATTGCATTTGGTCTCCATCATTTAATGTGTCTCCCTGGCCTGAGGCACCCCCAGAGCCACGGGGAGGTGGCTGAACCCTGAAGGTCCCCCAGGGGGTCCCACAGGGAGCTCTTCCCTCGTCCCCACTGCCCCCAGCCCTGTCCTCCCCAGAAGTTCCCCGTGCCACAAGCTCCCTTCATTAGAGCTTCAAGGCAGACGTGACGTTAATCAGGAAAACCTTGATATTCTGCAGGAGCCTTAAGCCCTGAAAGGGAAGGGGAAAAAAATCCCACGCTTGCTTTCCAGCGCTTTCATTCCACTTTGAGGTTAATAGAAGGCTAATTTGAAAGGACTCAGTTAATGAGAAAGCTAAAAATACTCCTCCTGTGCAGCCCCTTCCTCCGTGTGCCCGTCTCCGTGCCGGCGGCTGCGGATGATGCTCCGTGTAACCCAGGGACGTGGCGTCCCTCACCTGACCCCTGTCCCTGCCCTTGTGGGGACATCACCGTGGAGACATGGGGTGTCTTGGTGGCATCTCCAGCAAGGCCATGTCCCTGCACAGCTGGGGTCATGCCAGGGCCCCCCCAAGAAGGGGTGGGTGGGAGAGGGAGGCTCGTGGGGGGGTCTGCAACTCCGAGGGGCTCAGGCTGGCCACGTGCAGGACAGGGGACAGGGATGGGGACACCCGGGGCTGGCAGGATGCCACCACCTCCTGGGAAGGATCAGGGCACCCCCAAAACCTGAGCCTGCATCCTGCCCATCCCTGGCTGCCTCCCCACCATCCAGCTTCCAAGGGAATATGCCATTTTCCAGCACATCATTCCGTGGTGGGAAGACTATGCTGTGTGACTGTTTAATTTCCAGGGCGGCACCACATTGCCCACCCGGAGTAGCCAGTGATGCTCCCGCTATTAATGGGAAAGATGGAACCCAGAGGGGATTTTCCAGCTGGGGGAGGGCTCAGGGATGGCTCTGCTTCATCCCTGACTCCTCCTCGCATGGTCACAACTGCCAGATCCTGGTTTTCCATCACAGAGCTTGGATGAACTCCAGGCTTGGTGTGGGGCAAGGGGGGCTGGCACGGGGCATCCCACACTCCCGGGAGCTGTCGCCTTCCTGGCACTCCCAACTCTCAGGCAGCCACTCCGGACGCGGTTTAATTAGGGAATGATCTGCATGGAAAATTGCGAGTTCCAGAGCCTCAGATCTCACGCTCGTGGCTCTGCTCCAAAGCAGCAGAAAATCACCCAAGCCTGAGGACAATTCCTGGAGGATTTCTGGTTGGGATCAGCAGCCGTGGCTGCGTGGGACTGAGGGTGGCACCAGCCACCGGGATTGCTGCCAGCGCCAGGGGCATCAGCCATCCCGAGAGGAGCCACATTCCCTGCACCCTGAGACTAAACTGCTGTAAAGGGAGCCCTGGGGGGGCCCTGGGGCCTGACTGGGCAGTGCCAGGCTGTGGAATTGTCCTGGCACTGCTGGGACGCGCTGGGATATGCTGGGAGATGCTGGGACATGTCAGGAGACGCTGGGGGATGCCACGAGGTGATAATGGAACATGCTGGGGTGTGCCAGGAGATGCTGGAAGATGTCAGGAGATGCTGGAATGTGCCAGGATATGGCTGGGATATGCCGAGATGTTGGGATATGCCACTGGGAAATGCTGTGTCATGCCAGGAGATGCTGGGATGAGCCACACGATGCTGGGAGCTGCTGGGCCCTGCCAGGAGCTGCAGGAACAGCTGGGGACACGCCAGGAGTGCCCCATCCATGGGCAGAGGCAGCGAGAGGCTGTGCCCACATCTCTGGAACTCTTCTCTCCAAAGCTGCCCCAAAGCTTTCATCGCAAAACGGGGATCAGAAGGACAGGGCTGGGTTGTCCCCCTGGAATAAACCAGGAGCCTTTCATTCCCTCTCCACAGTGCCACATCAAAGGGTTTGTGTGTTCTCCTTGCTGCAGAGAGGCCGCTGCTTTCCGTCTCCCTCCTCTGCTCCTCCGGAGACAGATCCCACGTCTCCCTTTGAGGGGAGATGAGTGTCTTTACCCTCCACTTCCCAGCACGATTAAGAAAATTTACCGGAGGGAGAAAGAGGAGATCCGGGGTGGGGGTGGCACCAAGGGCTCTGTCGCTGCCACCGCTGCTCCCTCCGGCTCCCTGATCCCATTGATAGTTTAATTTTCCTTGGGAGAAGAAAAGCAGGAGATAATTGTGGCAGAATGGGCTGATAGGGGATGTTTGGGCTCCTTTTCCAGCCATTCCCCAGAGGCCCATTATGGAAATTTTTCTTCTATCATTGGGAAATTGTAGAACAAGTAGGATGAGAACCAGCAAAGCCAGGCGGGAATTTGCATTTTAATGCAAGTGTCAAAATCCCTTCCCGGTGTGGGGCCACCGGCTCTGGGGGGGGTGGGGGTGTGACAGTCCCTGGGACCCCCTTGCTGTGCTGGCAGGAGTCCATGGTCCCACAGGGCACACAGGTGAGGGACAAACTGTGGGACACAGGATGGGCAGCGGGAGAGCAGCCCCCAGTCACAGCGGGAGAGCTTCTGCCCAAGCCTTTCCTGTGCCACCAGGTCCCTGAGCTGTGACATCTCCGAGCCCTGGACCATGAATTCCTCAAGTTCTGTGTCATGATATCCCCGAGTCTTGTGTCACAGTGACCCCAAGTTCTCTGTTATGATGTTCTTGACCCCTGTGTCACAATGCCCCCAAGCCCTGTGCCAGCTCTGCCCATTCAGCCAGAGCTGTGAGTGTCCCACTCCCCAGAAATGTGCTGGTGACACTCCAGGATCCTGGCAGGGCTATAAAAAAGCTGCTTGGGGTCCTGTTTGAAGCTTTGATTTAAAAGAAAAGAAGGAGTTGAAAAAAACAACCCCGGGACCTCCAGCCCCCTCTGTGGTGTCACAGCATCCCTGGGCTGTGAGGCCACCACGGCAGTGGCTTGTCCCAGTCCATGTTCCAAATCTGGAGCCTAATTAAGATGGAATAAACCCTCCTCCACACAGAGAACTGCCCTGGTGTGAACAAGGCAAAGACACCCAAATTAAGTTATTTTCTTGCCTCGCTTTATTCCAGTTTTTAATTAGGCGGCTGCGGAGACGTGGCGTGGCCCCGTGTAACGGTGTCACCGTGATTTATTGGGGCTGGAGTCACTGGCACCCTCCACGTCTCCACTTGCTGATGGGGTCCTGTGCCCATCCCTGGGGTGGTTTGGGGAACCCTCCTGCCACCTCCCCAGAGAGGGGCAAACCTGCTACAGACACAGTTGCTTTTTTTTAAAATAACACACACACACACAAAAAATCTCACAGAAGAGCTGAAAATATTCTGGGTCTACATTTTTAGTAATAGGAAAGATGCTTTCCAGCAAAGCCACGATGCTCCCAGCCGGTGGGGATGGAGACACGTCCCCGTGGGGCACAGGGGAAGGAGTGGGGGCACCCAGCGATGCTCAGGCACAGCAGCACCCATTTTTTGGGATGGGAAGGAGACACAGAGCAGGAGGAAGAGGTGAAAAAACCCAGCTGGTTAAAACTGAGGTTCATATTTCCTATGGGATGGCCATGCTGGGTGACAGCCGTGTGATTTGGGATCACTGGCAGCACCAGGGATTCAGGGATGCAGCCCCCCAGCCCTGCCTTGAGGCCAGCGCGGGTCCAGGCTGGGATGCCCAGCCCCCCGTGAGGTTTTGGCAAGGTTTCCCCAGCGCAGCCTTGTCCGAGCAGGATGCTGAGGCTGGATCCATCACTCCTGCAGCACAGGGATCCCTCACCCCCCTCCCAGCCTGCCTGGCTCCTGCCACCGCCGGCACTGCTCCGTGATTGATGGGATAATTCAAGCACCGATGACCGGGACAGAGGAGCGGGAGCACGTTGGTCTTTTTCTTTACAGCAGGAAAAAACCTCCCAGGGAGCTCTGAGGGCAGAGCCAGGGTGGGAACTGGGGGAGAAGGGCTGGGGCAGGGGCAAAATCCTGGTCAGAGTGTGGTCCAGGGGGTCCCACAGGTCACCCCCTCAGCCTGCTGACGGATTGAGGTGATTGCTCATGGAATCATGGAAGGATTTGAGTTGGAAGGGACCTTAAAGCTCATCTCACTGCACTCTCCTTCCCTGGGCAGGGACACCTCCCATCAGACCAGGTTGCTCCAAACCCCATCCGATCTCCGCCAGCAGAGAGATGGGATCCTCCCCGTGGATACGCCCTGAGCCTGGGATTTGCCTGGGATCTCCCTGAGAATCCAAGTCCAGGCAGGAAATCAGGGCAGGGAAAGGGAATCCTCATCCTGAGCACTGGGGGCTGTGGGTAAGGAAGGGGGAATCCATGAGTAATTACACTCTAATTAATTAAGGCTGTTGGATAGGAGGGCACCGGGACTGGGTGAGTTCATGTCGGTGACCTCACTCCTGTCACCATCAAAGTGATTTGCNAATTGTATTTAAAAAAAAATAAATTGCCAGATTCCCTTTAATTTTGTGATGAAAGGAGTTGGAGTGTGAGGAACGGCGCGATAATTCATCCTGAAGATGTTGGGCACTGGGCCAGGAGGATCCTCCTCCTGCAGAGATGAATTTCATTTTAAAATTGTTTATTTTACCTTTTTTTTAACACTTGTTATTTTAACCCAGAGGCTACAAAGTTCTGAGCAGGGAAAGCTTCTCGGAACTTCCCACCATGTGAACCCCTCCCAGCGACCAGGGAAGCACTGGATCCCCCACTTCCCTCTCCCATTCTGATATTTTAATCCAGAATTATTTTATCACCCACTGCCAAAAAAAAAAATAAAAAAAATAAAAAGAAAGTGTCTAAGTAGTCATTTATTAACAGTTATAAGTATCATTAGGTAGAAAGATGTGGTAAAATATAGATTAGAGCGGGAAGAATGGAGGATCCGAGTGCCATTTTTCCTGTTCAGAGTGTCATTACACATCCCGGCGTGGTGCATCACAGCCATGATTAGTAGCATCAAATGACTCCTGAAAAATGATTATGTGCCATTAAAACCATTAGTCTGGCTGAAACCAGCACAAACAAATGGCCGTGCTGGGGATGAGGCATCAGCTCCGGGGCTCGGGATGTGACGGGAATCCCCGAGGCACAGCGGGTGCTGTGGTGGCACCTGGGGCTGAGGGTGCTGGGAATGGCAGAGGGGTGGGAGCTGAGTGACTGAGTGCCAGGGGTCCTGGAGGGTGTCTGGGGGGATCCAGGGGGGTGGATGTCACGGGATGGGCGCGGGATCTGATGACAAATGAGTCCTGTCCCTGCAGGTCACAGGCATGGGGGTCCCCCTGCCCGGTGCTCAGCTTGGCCCTTCCACCAGCTGCAATTCCAGAGCACGGCCCAGGCCTTCCCTCACCCTGCAAAAGATCTGCCTGCGTGGATCATTCCATCAGCTCCATCACCCTGATCCCAACCAATCACCCCAACCCTTCATCCCAACCCAGCATCCCAAACCCACCAACCCAGTTCCATCACCCCCCCCCAGGGCTGTGCCACCCCCCTGCCGCCACCTNTCCCCCCCCCCCAGGGCTGTGCCCACACTGTGCCAGCCACTTCCAGCACTTCACTCCCTGCTGTTTCCGCTTTAAGGGGACATAAATCCAGTTAGTACGTCCAAGGAAGTGAAATCCAAGTGTCACATCTGCGGAGACGGCTCAATCGAGGGTATTGATTGTCACGGAGAATATTCTCACTTCATTCACCTACTTAGTCCCTTCCCCCAGGCACACAGGAATTCATCAAACGTTGTCACACCACATAATAATACTTGTTCCCAGGTGTTGTCGCGGCAGCTCAGACTTTGTCCTGCCTTCCTGGGCAAGCAGGAATTTAGGGAAGAAAGGACCTGCCAGCAGAATAGATGTGCCGGTGCTGAGATGTGAATTAACCCTCCCGCGGCCGAGGGAGCACTCAGCCCCCCGCCCGGGGCCGTGCACAGGATAATCACGCTTGGTTTCCAGTTCCTTGGGATTGTTGGTGACGGGAATGAAATTAGGTACGGGAGAAAAGATGTTTTCCCTTTGTTTGGAGCCTTTTATCGACGTGTTTGCTGCCTGACACAGCCCAGAAGTCCCTCAGAGCAGGAGCCAGTGGAGGAGGGATGTGGCTGCTTCCCTTGTCTGGAGGGGAAACAAGACAGGACAGGGAAGGAAATATAACCAGGAAGGAGATTTGGAGCAGAAAGAAATGCTGGATGAGGGGCTGTGGCTCGAGATGTAACCTTAGGGGGGTTCCTGCAGGCGTGCCAGTGTCATGGAGGAATCACCTCATTGGGGTGAGCAGGGTGATGGTGGGATGAGCCTGGACCCCAAAAGAGACCCCCAAAAAGGGGCAGGGTCACACTGGCACATCCCCCTGGGGCTGTGAAGGCTGGGCACCCATGGAGACATCCCAGCTGATGCCACAGTCCCCAACCACGGAGCTCTTCCATGTGTCCTCTGTCCCACAGGGACACGGTCAGGTGCTGCCACCACTGCCCCTGGGCCATGTGGGTGGTGGCAGCCACCAGCCCTCGTCTTCTGGCTGAAATAAATTGGAAGCAGGAACTGATGCCCCCGAGCCACGTTTATTATTCATATTATTTGTGCGCTGATGTGATTCCGTGTAATGATTTAATCTGTTAATGGCCCCTGATTCAATCGCTCCTCTCCCGTTAATCTCCTCTTGCCATTCGCACCTGATTTCCTGATTTTTCTGACAGGGCTTTGGCAGCTGCGGGGCAGGTTTGCAGCTCTCGGTGGGCACCCTGCCACGGCGGGTCCCCGAGGGGCCGGGATGGCAGGGATGGGAAGGGGGAGGAGGAGGAGGAGGCGTCCAGGGGGTCCCTCCAGAGGGAAACCCCTCGGAGCTGCCCACAGTGCATCGGGGCAGGTGATACTGGTCCCGGCATCCCACCCCAGTGACACAGTGATACTGGTCCCGGCATCCCACCCCAGTGACACAGTGATCCTGGTCCCGGCATCCCACCCCAGTGACACGACGACACCCGTTCCCTGCATCCCATCCTGGAGATGCAGCGACGCTCATCCCCTTGCCCGTGACATTGCCATTCCCACCTCGCTCCGCCAGACTCCCAGGCTGATTTATGGAAGCACAAGGATGCAATCAAGGCCTCGGCCCCCGAGGACGCGGCGGCGGCAGCTCCGCCGCGTTCGGGCCGGCACGGCGGCTGAATGCCCTGAATGCCAATGGGAGCATCCCAGCGGGGCCGGGAGCGCGGCAGGAACCGCCGGGAAGATGGATCTCCGCACCTGTGCCTGAGGATGCTCAAGGCAGGGCTGGGGGAGAGGGATGCGGGACGGGAATGTGGTGTCGGGAGAGCTGCGGGAAAAGGCGCCGTACCCGCCGCCCCTCCGGGAAAGAGCCCCCCGAGGCAAAGCGAATGTGCCCCCTGCAAAGACAGCGAGTGACAGGATTTGTCACCGGTCCTGGGGACACGCCGGAGCCCGGGAGCCTTTGCCTCCCTGGGGAGCCCTGGGCACCCCGCTCTGCCCTGCCGGGATCCCGGCGCTCCCAGCCCCGATTCCCGGTCCGTGCTGGCTCCTGTTGCCTGACGTGAGCTGATTTTGGGAGGCGGTGGGTGGCGAGGGAGTACAGCTGCCGCTAAGTTATCCAAACGATTTATCTTAAGATTCATCCAGAATTCATGGCGCGGGAGCCTGGGCCGTGTCGGTCCGTTAATATTCATGCGGATTTGGAGCAGCGTTAATCACCGGCTGACAATTGGCACTTCCCTTAATTGCCCGTGCAGCCGGCTCTGCCCGACGCCCCCTCCCGCCCCCTCCGCCCTCACCCGGGTGGGTGCAGGGTCGCAGAACGGGGCTTTTTGTCCCCCCGTGTTGCTGTGGGCTGGTGGAGGTGGGCACGGGGGGGCTGCACCCCAATTCTCTGCTCGGACCATCCCCGCCACCCCGGGGTGGGCATCTCTGCACCCACCGCAGAGCTGAGGGGCCTGGAGCATCCCCCGGGGGCTCTCCCTGTCCTCCCATGGCACATCCCAGCTTGGGGACACGGATCTGGACCCCACGGAGCTGTGCCTTGGCTGCCACCCCACCGGCCACCCCCATCCCCAGGGCTGCCGGAGCACCCTCAGCACCCGGGGGTGGGCACGGCTGCACCCTCCGCAGAGCCCAGGGATCCGGATCCTGGAGCATCCAGCCCCCAGGGGATCTCCCTGTCCCCTCCTGGCACACCCCAATCCTGGGGACAGGGCTCCGGAGCCCCGCAGCGCTGTGTCGCCGCTGCCAGCCCGCCGGCCCCGTGGCTGGCGTTACCTGTCACCGCTGTCACTCCGCTCCCATCCCGCCAGCTGCCGCGGCGCGGGGATGGAATACCAATGAGGAGCCGGGAGCCACGGGCTCGAGGGGGGCTCCCCTCGCCGAGCAGCACGGCGGGGACCCCCGGGCGTGGGGGACAAGGTGCCCCGGGTGTGGGGGGTGGCAGCGACCCCCAGGGAGGGGCTGAGACCCCTCCAGCTCGTGACAGCCCGCAAGGAGGGACAGGGACATGGCAGGATCCGTGGCGGGGGTCCCACGGTTTCATGCCCAAAGGGGACACATCTGAGGCCACTTCTATCCCCTTCGGGCTCCAACACCTGCACCGGGAAGGAGCCCCGGGGCAACAGGTGGGATTGGGACCCCCCGGCCCCATCCGCCCCTCTGCAGCGCCAAAATAATCCTTCCCAAAAAAACCCCTAAACCCCCCCCAAACCCCAGTCCCCCTTCTCGCCGAGGCAGCTTTGGGCAGGTTTCAGCTGTCCTCGCGCTGTAATTGTCCTAATTAGATCGACAGATTTTGATGAGGGTTTCACAAGGAAAAAGAAAGCAGGGAGACAGGAGGAGATAATGGAATCGCAGATGACATTCCCATCACCCAGCCTCTCCCACAGCCGCTGCTGCAGCCCGGTCGGAAAATTATGCGTGAGGGGGGGAGGAAAATTACCATAATCTTCCTCTGCAGGATGACACCAAATTCGGCTGGAGCGCAGAGGGGTGACAGGGAGCTGCTCCGTCCTCGCCCCGGCGGTGCCATCCCTGGTGTCACCTATCGGTGTCACACCCGCCTGGTCTGTGTTCTGCGGCCACCAGCACCCGCCGGGACCCCTGGGGCTGCCCACTGCCCCTCCTTGCAGCACCCATGGGTGGGGGTCTCCCTGCACCCCTGTCAGCCCCGGGGTGTGCCGGGCTGGGGTCAGCACTGGGTCACTAATGGTGACCCACCCCCCCCCGTGGGTTTGGGGACATCGGGGGGACACAGGAGGGACACACGGGGACAGCACCTCACACTCTGCCCTGTGCCTCCAACGGGGGCACGTCCCCTTGGAGGGGCAGAGGGGGGAGCAGGAGGAAACATTGGGGTGTCACCCCCCCCAGCTCCAGCCTCTCCCCGCTCCCCAGAACAGCCGGAGGCAAAGCTGGAGCCGCTCCCCATCCAAATGCTGATCCTGGCTCCCGTGTGGATGCTCTGCCCAGGCAGGATCTGGCCCAACCCATTCCTAATTAAAAAATATATCTATATTGCAGAGCTTCAAACGGTGCCTGACGCCTGAGGGAAAACTTCCAGCCCCTTTATCCCCCTTTTCCCTGCTCTGGCCACGCCACGATGCCAGGACTGAACTCAAGTTCCCTCCCCAGCTTTTTCCCCGGCCCTGTGTCCTCCTCCTCCCCAAATTTGCTCCCTCCTTTTCAGGCCATTTCCATGAAAACAAGCGCTTTGTTTCTTGGGATTTGCTCTGCCTGTCCCCCTCCCCTCAGCCTGTGCCTGCCTTTGTCCTCCGCAAACACAGAACAAAAGGGGAAGAGACGGAGGAAATATGAGCGAGGCTCCAAATGGGCTGGTTTGGGCCCCAAATTGCCCCTGGATTGCCTGTGGATGCTCCGTAGGAGCCCGGCTGATGGATGAGGCCGTGGAGCTGCATGAGGAGAGGATGGATCAGCTCTCGGCAGCGCTGCGAGGGAATCCGAGGGAGGAAGAAATTGAGAGTGAAAGGGGGGAAAAAAGAAGGAAATAGAGAGGGACTGGGGAGAGATTCGTGTCCCCAGTAATGATAAATGTTCCCGGCACACGGCACCGGCACGGTGGATTGGGAGATCCACCTCCCTCCTCTGCACCGGGGGGAGAAATTCCAGTAAACAGGGGGAGAAATCAATTCCTGCTGCGGTTGGAACGGGAGACTCTCCTGTGAACGTGTCCTGTCCTGTCTCCCATTCCCTCTGCCCCAGCACAAACCCCGTGCGGAGGGGCCGGGGAAGAGCAGAGAAGGGGCTGGGGGGTGCCAGCGGTGCCACCACGCTGGGGCCGGTGTGGGGACACTGTGCTCCCTGTGCATGTGCTGGGGGGGATTCAGGAGGGATTTGCTCATGGAAAGGGTGGTCGGGCATTGGAAGGGGATGCCAAGGGAGGTTTGGAGTGCCCAGCCCTGGAGGTGCCCAAGGCAGGGCTGGATGTGGCACTCAGAGCTCTGGGCTGGGGGACAGGGTGGGCATCGGGCACAGGGTGGGCTCGATGGTTTCGTGGGCTCCACGGACTTCCAGCTCCCAGAGGGTTTGGAGCTGCTGGAGAAGGAGGGGAAGGAA
>VXBX01008452.1:323636-337148 GCA_013400415.1 Scytalopus superciliaris | reverse complement strand
TTTTTTTTTTTTGGAGGTGGGGAAGTCTTCCTTATGGTCTTGTGTCCTCTGTGCTGGGTATGCAGCCCTTTACTAGCTGTTGGCCAAGCATTTCAGCCCTAATTCAAATAAAACTCTTAGGCATTCTGCTGAAGGAGGCACACTTTTTGTGTTGGTTGGCATCAGAACTGAGGAAAATGTGCCCAGAAGATCAGTGACCAGGCGACGGCCTCTTTAAACGCAGCCAGCAGAACTGGTGTGCTCTGGGTACAGCTGAACATACAGAGTTCCCAAAGTCTACCACTTGCTTTCCCCTCTCCTCTCTTCCTGGCCAAGCAGCTGGGATTGAGTTGCTCCCGTTCTTCTCTCCACACCTCAGGAAGACGCGATGCCCTCACCTCTCCAAAAATCCACCAAATACAAAGTTCATCCCTTTGATGATGTGTTGCTGAGCCTGATCTTGCTTGAAGAGGCAGCTCAGAACTCACAGCATTTGGGTCACATCAGGGTTACACTGTTGGGCCCTAGTAAGGCAGTTAGAGAGAATTTTGGTGGATTTATGTCCTAATGTGCATTGTATTGTGCCCTGTACTGATACCCACACTATTGATAATATGACCATAATTCTGGTTATAGTACATTCCACCTCGTCCCTCCCATTGTGCATACAATAGCCTGTAAAACGTGTCACACTGGTGGAAAACTACAGTCAGGCTGAATTAGGCTTATTATTATAATATTTTTTTCTTAGACTGCCCTCTTAGTGCACTAGTCCCTTTAATTAAAAGTTTGCAAACATGCTTTCCTTAATTAATTTCTGACCTTCACAGCTGGTTATGAGGCAGCTATAGCTGATGTTTTTGAGTAAAGTCTGTTTCTCAGGGTCCTTCCCTTTCTCAGTTTTGGGAACAACTTGTTAACTCTACAGTCAAAAAGACTTTTCTCAAAAGAAATAAAGTTTCTTGGTGAATATGTACAATTTTTCTCTGCACACCAAAGAGCTTAAATTTTCACTCCAGTTGTCAGGGAATATTGATAATGACTTTCATTAACCAACTCACAAATAACAAATGTGTGAGTTTAAAAAAGTCTTATTCGAACTTTATGAATTCATATGTGAAAAAGAAATTATTTTAAGAGTAACCATGACTGTTGAGTAAGGAGCTGTCATTTTCTCAGCAAAGAGAAGGTAAGGATATTGAGGTGCTGGCCAAATATTTCTGAGATTTTGTTCTGGCAAAACATACATGTAGATTTAAATCTATTTGTCCCTGTAAGGAGTTGACCGTGTCCACACATCAGCTGCTTTGAGGCATAAATCTTCTTTACCACTTCTTTATTTTCTGTCAGAAAGGATATACCAATACAAGGGTCTCGTTTCAGGCAACATGGTCAGATATATAGGTTTTTTTGGTTCTCATAGGATGGATATAAAACATGAGCAACATGATCCTGTTCTCACTTACACCATTGTAAATCAGGGTGAGGTTTTCTGAAACCACTGTTTATACCAAATTAAGGAGAACCAGGTATCTGAGTGCTGAGCCAGTGCTTCCTCCTGTTTGGCACTCACAGTCTGCTCTGGACCAAGCCAACAAAAGAAAAAAAAAAATCACTAAAAAAATGCCATGTAGGTGTCTAAATAGCTGCCTCTGAGTTTCAGCTGTGCAAAGCTGTGATCCTCTGTTGTCACTTCTCTAGCTGAGATCTCTAGACACCAAGTGCCCCTGGTCACGGAGAGCCTCCTCTCCTCCCTCCACCCCTGCTGAACATGTGGTTGCCCTGATATTTTGCACTCCTTTAGACCTGTAGGTGCAGCTGGTGCAGCCCCAGAGCCCTGAGTGCAAACTCCTGATTACACCAGTGACTCCTATTTTAAACATTTCCTCCAAGGCGAAAGGGAAAGGGGCTTTTAGTGTGTGATGTTCAAGCCTGTCTCTCCCTTTAAGTCTCGAGATCAGTTATTTATGGGAAGCAGGCATCTAGGCTATCTTACCCTTTTCTTCCGTGCATTGAAGGCAGTGAAGGTTGCAGTATTAATTGCTGCATCAGCAACTTCAAGATTTAATGTTTTTCCCCATTCTGCAGGCAATGTATCTCTTGCATGATTTCCCACATAGTCTTCACTTTCACAGCCGTCTGAATGATAAGCAACAATAATGTCTCTGGAAGTGATCCATAAATCATATTCAAATCTACACATCCAAATGATCCTATTTTTAATCTCTAAACTACTGTGGTGTGTGCTTGCTAGTGCGGTTCAATTGGAAGCATTATGCTCCCCACCTACATGTTTCCTTCAAATTTGTGCTAATGCACACCAACCTCTCCCCCCAAAAATAATAATAATAATAATTATTAAAAAAAAAAAAATCAACCTGAAGCTTGAGGAATAACACACAGAAGAACTATGGGCAATGAAGACCTCCCTAAATAAAATGAAGTGCTTGTATGAACTACAAAAAACACAGTTTTATCAGTATCTACAAAGAGAATATGAATGGTCACTGCATTAGAGTGGAGAGCACCTGAATTATCCTTGTTCCTTTTCCACAGAGTCATACCCCACCCAACCTGGNAGGCATAAATCTTCTTTACCACTTCTTTATTTTCTGTCAGAAAGGATATACCAATACAAGGGTCTCGTTTCAGGCAACATGGTCAGATATATAGGTTTTTTTGGTTCTCATAGGATGGATATAAAACATGAGCAACATGATCCTGTTCTCACTTACACCATTGTAAATCAGGGTGAGGTTTTCTGAAACCACTGTTTATACCAAATTAAGGAGAACCAGGTATCTGAGTGCTGAGCCAGTGCTTCCTCCTGTTTGGCACTCACAGTCTGCTCTGGACCAAGCCAACAAAAGAAAAAAAAAAATCACTAAAAAAATACCATGTAGGTGTCTAAATAGCTGCCTCTGAGTTTCAGCTGTGCAAAGCTGTGATCCTCTGTTGTCACTTCTCTAGCTGAGATCTCTAGACACCAAGTGCCCCTGGTCACGGAGAGCCTCCTCTCCTCCCTCCACCCCTGCTGAACATGTGGTTGCCCTGATATTTTGCACTCCTTTAGACCTGTAGGTGCAGCTGGTGCAGCCCCAGAGCCCTGAGTGCAAACTCCTGATTACACCAGTGACTCCTATTTTAAACATTTCCTCCAAGGCGAAAGGGAAAGGGGCTTTTAGTGTGTGATGTTCAAGCCTGTCTCTCCCTTTAAGTCTCGAGATCAGTTATTTATGGGAAGCAGGCATCTAGGCTATCTTACCCTTTTCTTCCGTGCATTGAAGGCAGTGAAGGTTGCAGTATTAATTGCTGCATCAGCAACTTCAAGATTTAATGTTTTTCCCCATTCTGCAGGCAATGTATCTCTTGCATGATTTCCCACATAGTCTTCACTTTCACAGCCGTCTGAATGATAAGCAACAATAATGTCTCTGGAAGTGATCCATAAATCATATTCAAATCTACACATCCAAATGATCCTATTTTTAATCTCTAAACTACTGTGGTGTGTGCTTGCTAGTGCGGTTCAATTGGAAGCATTATGCTCCCCACCTACATGTTTCCTTCAAATTTGTGCTAATGCACACCAACCTCTCCCCCCAAAAATAATAATAATAATAATTATTAAAAAAAAAAAAATCAACCTGAAGCTTGAGGAATAACACACAGAAGAACTATGGGCAATGAAGACCTCCCTAAATAAAATGAAGTGCTTGTATGAACTACAAAAAACACAGTTTTATCAGTATCTACAAAGAGAATATGAATGGTCACTGCATTAGAGTGGAGAGCACCTAAATTATCCTTGTTCCTTTTCCACAGAGTCATACCCCACCCAACCTGGCATTGAACAGTTCCAGGGATGGGGCAACCACAGCTTCTCTGGGCAACCTGTGCCAGTGACTCACCGGATTGTATTTTGTATCAAAGTGTATAAATAGTTCCAGGACACTCTGTACTTTTTTCCCCAGAACATCCATCACTTGTTGTGGTCTTTATAGAGGTATTCCTGGAACAGATACTTCTGCTTTATTGTGGCTACTGCTGAAACTTCATTTCCTTCTTTAGCTCCTCTCAGCCAGTCCACTGGGATCTTCTCAAGACAAAACTGGAATTGGTGCCAGGCTTCATCCAGCTGATGGCTGGTTGTGCCTCCTGTGGATTTTTCTAAGGATCTCTTGCATCCCTTGCCTGTCCTTGTCTGGGGTCTGCAACACCAGAAAGACATGGACCTGTTAAAGCTCAAAGGGCTGGAGCACCTCTACTATGGAGAGACAGGCTGGGAGAGCTGGGGTTGTTCAGCCTGGAGAAGCTTTGGGTGGACCTTATAGCACCTTCCAGATCCTAAAGGGGGCTTATGAAAAGGAGGGAGAGGGATTTTTTATATGAACAGACAGTGATAGGGCAAGGGACAATAGTTTTAGATTGACAAAGGGTAGGTTTAGATTAGATATTAGGAAGAAATTCTTCCCCGAGAGGGTGGTGAGGCTCTGGCACAGGCTGTCAGGAGATGTTGTGAATGTCCTCTCCCTGGAAGTGTCCAAGGCCAGGCTGGATGGAGCTCTGAGCAACCTGGTCTGGTGAATGACATCCCTGCCAATGGCAGTAGAGTTGGAACTGGATGACCTTTAAGGTCCCTTCCAGCCCAAGCCATTCTATGGTTCTCCCATCTGCATGCTCAAACTTGTGTCTGGCCATTTCCTTGCAGCTGGAACCCAGAGGAGAGAGGAGATAAAAAAATACCTTTTGTTATCCATGCCCATGTCTGAGTTAAAGCAGACTGTCCACCCCTTGTCTATGTTATGGGTGTTGCCTGCAGCTCTGGGGGAGGATGGGAAATAGGTATCTCTGGTGCTGGTGCCTCCACATATGCCCATCACGTGGCCTGAAGTAGCAGGTGCACATCCCCTCCACTGCCAGGGCACCTCATTATGCAGATATCCCCCGAGGCAGCAGCCTCCACAGTGCTACCCAGGCTGGAGTGGTGCCTAATAAACTTAGCCCTGACCAGAATGCTAATGGGCTTGTGACTTCAAAATGTTCTGTGCCCACTGCACATGTTTCTATGGAGGTGATTGCTGTGATTACTGGAGACAGGTTTGTTTTTCTTTTCTCCCAGTAGCTGGAAGAAGCCATGAGAGTGGGGGTTTTTTTGGTCTGTAAACCGGATTCTCAGAAAACCTGACTTGGGTTTTTTTCAACCAGATCACAGTTCTGGGTGTCAAGGAAGTGTATAATGTCTGAAAGGATGTTGGAATTGGTGTGTATGAGAGGCTTCTGTACACAGTCCCAGCACCAGTGGTGGACTTCTAGGCAAGGATGTAATGACAGTTCTGAGCCTCCACGTTCAGTGTGTGCCTGAGGTAAATATGGAAACAAACCCAAGAAATTTAGTAAAATGTCAGTGTAGGAGTTTAAACTTTGCAACCACACTAATGGGGAAATGGGAGCTATTATCTTAAAAAAGGTTTCTGGCTTCTTCATTGTCAGACTCAGTGTTGACAGTATTGCAGGATTTTTTTCCTTTCTTTTTTTATTTTTATTGTTTGTTCTGTTGAAAGCAAATCAATGTGGAAGTTTTTTAAGGTGAGAAGCTCTCTTAGTAATTTAAGTAGTTGATTACCATTAGGGGTTGAAAAAAGGAAAATGCTTCTTTATCAGGTAGTGCCTATATTGCTTGACAATATCTTAATTACTTATTGTGACTTTTGATATGGTTTGCATCTGACATTAACTGAGGTGGAGATTCTCAGCTGAATTCACATGAGACTTCCACCTTTCCCTAGCTTTCTTTTTCTAACTAAATTCAGCCTTTGTGGAATTGCAGTGGATGAGTGACCAAATTTTAATGCAAATAAGGCTTCTTTCAGTAGCAAGCAAATGTGGACACAAACCAGATGTGATTTTCTGGATATCTACACATCAGAAATAGGTACCTGAGTGAGAATAACAAGTTTTAGTAGAGTACACTATAGGAGAAATGACAATTCGGTTCAAAATCCAAGATGGAGGCTCAAACTTCTCTAGGATACTGGGCTAGAAAATCTGAAAACTGCTGAGACCACTGAAGTAGTTTTCTGTGTATGTGCCAAGGGAAGTGTTTCAGTGTTTCTCAGCTAATGTGAATGCAGACAAAACCCCTGTTTTGGCTGTTTCCCTTTGAGTCATAATTGGCAGCTTCCCTTTTCCTCAGACAGCCCTGTAAAGACAGGTGAGAATCCTCATGGAGGTGAGAGGTATTCTGAATAGAGCTTCCATCCTGCAAGTGAATCTCCTGTAGTTTCCTTCCACAGTGCTTATGGGTGGCAACATTTTCTTGCATCCTTTCTCCCTTAGGGTAAATAAAAGCAGCACTAACTATTGCAGGGAGTGGGGCAAAAAAGCATTCACATCTAAATTATATATTTTTTTCAGCTTAAAAGTATGTAATTTCACAAGGAACACTCTGGGACTCATCCTGCTGTGAAGCCATTGCTCAATTTCTCTCAGCAGTGGTAAGGTGCCTACTATTCTTAAACTGCTGAATAGCCCCTGTGAAAGTCAGGGCGCTGGTATTGGGGATGACAGCTGACTCTGGGATATTGGCACACAGCTCTGAGTGCTGTAACACTGTGAGATTTTGCTCCAGGGTTCCCAGTGCTTGCGTAGCTCGTGTGTGTCAGGCTCCTGGTTAATCATAGCTCACCGTGCAGTGAGTGCATCCTATTGACTTGACCAGTACCAAGCAGCTAATTTAAAAGAGATGACAGTGTCTGTCTTTTGACATCTTTCCCACTCTGGGGAAAAAAAAAAAAACAAAAAACAAAAAAACCAAACCAACCCAAAAGAAACAACAAGGTTTGAACCAAGCTTTTGCTGTAAGAAGCAGGAAGAAAAGTGAATGAGGAGACTGTTTGTTTTACAGATGAGGACCTCCTTAGCAGCTACAAAAGACTATGCTTTCATGAGCAATGAAGAGTGAAGAAGAACTGGAAAGGTGGCCAGGATAACTTATAAGAATATAAAGTGAAAATAAATGCAGTCTAATAAAATTGAAGGCTGAATTGTATTTGGAGTTGAAGGTTTGAAAAGCAGACACCAGTTTCTGTGGAAGATTTGTAAGCAGAACATGCTGCCAGTCAAAAGAAGAATAGTTGGAAGGAGAGAGATATTGTTGAGTTAAAGTGAGAGGCTCTAGCTCTTTCAGTTGTCCTAGAAAAAGTAAGTGAGGGAGAGAAAAAGGAAGAAATTGGTTAAACAGTTCATTTGGTTCTAGTGTCTTTTTTTTTTTTTTTCCCCCTCTGCAAAGTTGTTAAGAAGTTGAAGGAAAGTCACAAATTGCCAGGAAACAGGCAGGCTGGTGGAAGGATTATGCAAACAACATCATAAAACAGACTGTCTCCAGAAGACAGTTCCATGTATTAATTGCAGGTGTGCAGCTGAGCTAATGCAAAGCTACGAGTGGGAATGAATAGTGCAAAAGAAGTTTTTTTTACTGTCTCCCCCAGCTCCAAATGAGCTTTGTCTGAACCACACAGTGCTGACTTTGACAGTCTTCATGTACTCCAGCTCCAGTTGCTGCCTCCACCCCCAGCCTGGCTCAGCCACCTTGTGATTAATCACATTAGCCTGAGTGCTTGGAGATACCCAAGCGGGTCTAGGCTTCAGCAGCCTGAAATCCAAGAGCTCTTCCTGTTTTGGAGCAATGCCAGCTGCTCTTCCCTGACCACCAGTCCAGATGGAGATCATCCAACCCATCCAGAAGGAGGCCTTTGCAAGTCCAGCGCTGCCCTTCCACGGTGATGGACATCGTACTACTGAGAGGAGAGCGATTACATGAGCAGTGCAGTGGACCAGAATGTGATAGGGTTACCCAGGAAAACCTGGGGTTTTTTTTCAGAACAGAATGAAGTTTCAACATCAGCCTTTGATGAGAGCTGGCTACTAATACTCCATTAATGTTTTTTTCTTGGGGACAAACTATGCAAGTGTGTGAGAACATGTGTGTTTATGTTTCTGTGTAGATATGTGTACTCTGGTTTGTTTTCTTTTTTTTCCCCTGAGAAAAAAATCTATCTTTTTTCCAAAATGTTCCTTTTTTTTTCCCTTTTCCTCAATGAATTAATTTCTTCTTCCCCCCACAAGCAAAATATATCTGTAAGATGAGGAGGAGGAGCAAGAACTTATCTTTAAATTTTCCACAAAACATGTCATTTTTTTGTTTACTATCTCTGAAATGTATCTACACACACAGTCAAGTTTCCCACCCACATAGGAATACTGTGGCATTGTCATGTCCTTATTCCCCTTGCCCTTTTCTTTTCTTTTCTTTCCTCCATCTTTCAGCTGTGTTTAGTAAGTTTGGTTCCCTTACCTTTTACTCATACATCATACCTTCCAACCCGCTTATCTTTATCACTGTTCATTGTAGTCACTCTATTTTATTGACTTCCTTTTTATATTTAGTTGCCCAAAACTGATCACAGTTTTCCAAGAGGGGCCTCACCAGGGCTATGTATGGAGGAATTATTACCTCAGTAGTCTTGCAAGTAATTCTGCTCCACATCCCAGTATGGTATTTGCCTCTTTGTGCTACAGTCTCTCACTGTGAGCTCATATTTAATCTGTCATCCACTATCACTCCCTAAATAAGTCCTGCAGCACTTCCCCTTTAGTAATAAAAACACAGAAAAATGTTTGAAGAAAAAGTAAGTTATCCCCTTAGGTGGCTCCCTGAGAAAGCCAGGGGTTTCATACAGCTGGAAAGACGTAGAAGCACAACCTCATGCTCTGCTTCCACATATCTGGATTTTACAGCTCTGGTGCCAAGACTGAAAACAGGGATGGCATTTCCTATTTGTACATATTTTCTTAATATTTGCTGGTTGCAGTCCTGGGTTACCCAGAGCATTGATACAGTGGAGGAATGCCATATCTACTTTTAGGGTTCATATCTACTAGATTTCAGAAATCCTGCTGTACTTCAAGCAGTTTTGAAGTATGAGCTGTGAATGTTGCTTCAGCTACTTGATATTTTATGGAAATCAAGTGAATGCTACTGTATATGGGCAAAACTGGGACATGACTTGAGCTGCAAATTTGCCACCTCTAGATTTGGAGAGTTCTCCACTTTCCAGACTGGATTGCTTTCAGGCACTCTTTGGAGTGAGCATTTTCTCAGAACTGTCTGTCTTTCTTTTCTACCGCTGAATTTATTTAGAGGAACTTTGTTGATATTCAAAGTTGAAAAGCCTGCACAGTGTTTAATCTTCTCCTTCTTTTTGGCCAGTGAGTTGTCCTTCCAGAATAAAAATCCTTTCCTTTTTAGTCCATCTGATAATTCAACCTAATTAATCATAGTGAAACACACCAGTGAGGATTTTTAAACATTATGTGGGGAAGTTTGACGAGCCCATATTTACCTTCTGAAGGCTACAGGAATTACAATATGCCAAATCATAGTGTATTGCATGTGTGGCTAGTCTGTTGTTTTAGTACTCAGCCATTAAGTTTTTCCTTATTTATTGAGAATCAACCTAAAGCTTGCTGTTAAATGCCAACAATACTGATTTCACTTTCCAAACCATGTTTCTAAGATCTCCCAACCAGCTCTCTTTTGGTCTCCCTGAAGGAAGCCAAGCATCACAATCTGCAGATGAGCAGTTCTTCGAATTGCCTGAAGAGCCAAGTGCAAGAACTGAATGATGCAGGAAGAAAAACTCCATAAATATTGCACAGCACCAGCATTTTTAAAGTGCTCCCTCATTCCTGATTGCAGCATAAGAGCATACATTCATAAGGCACGCCACCCTGAAATTGATGGGAACCTTTCTGTGGACTGCACAATTTGTGTACTAAGCCTCCAAGTTCTCGAAGTGAACCCTCGCTGCTACAAAGAGCTCTTAAAATTACATTTAAATTGGAAATAGAAATCTCCTCAGCCCTGACATTGGAGCAGAGTTATTATTTCCCATGCCTGTCTTCTCTCACTCAGGAAGCCGCTGCAACATGAAACCCTCTTCTGATTGTTCCTCCTCCAAATGCCTCTCTCAACTGCCTAAGCTACACTATTTCCTTGTGAAAGGAGGAAAAATATGGGAATTTAGGCAAGCCGAGCAGTGCTCGTCGTGCTCAGACTGAAAAAGCAAGGTCAAGAGGGGTCTAATTTTCCCAGCCACTGAAATGTGTTTACCTTCTTCCTTTGTTTCGGCACGGGAACACGTAAAGTGCAATTCCCAGTTCAGCAAACTGTTGCAGAAAAACCAAGGAACAAAGAGAGTCCTCGGGTGTGCTTTAGGACTCATGAGAAGATATATTCCCAGCAGTTTAGTGTTGCAGAACCAGTAAGTAGTGAGAACACGTCTACATACACGTGTGCACAGCTCTGGACATGCAGTTCAAGACCAGGAACTTAAGAAGCTAAAATCTGCTCATCCTAGCAGGGTAACAGAAAAGGGGGAGCATGACTGCTGAATTATAAGTATGCTAAGTGGTTTTGTTTTGCTTTGGAAGTGGAAGGAGCACTGACATCTCTGCCTGACTTGAAATGGGAAATATAAAATCTTGAGAGATCCTCTGTAGAGGCAGCAAGTCTGGACAAGATGGTTGTTTGCCTTCTTTTCATGTTCTCAAGTTCAAGTTAACAATTTTATTACATGAGACAAAATTTCAGAATAGTCAGTAACTTTAAGTCTTAAAAGGAGAGGGATGATGTGAAGAACTTAGACTCTTGTCAAGCAGGTACCAGGAGTCAGTTTTGTGCACTTTTTCTTGATGGAGTTCATTGTCATCAATAAAACAAATCCAATCAGTGAAGTTTTAGTGACAGAAAAACTCCATAAACAAGGAAGAGATGACTGACTGTGTTGAATGTTTCACAATCAACACCATACAGAGTTCTGTCCTTCTTCTGAATTGCAGGTCTTTCCATTCTGCCTGAACTTTGTTGTTCAGATTTTTGTGCTGAAAATTACCTTCCTCTGGGAACCTCATCACAGGGATCAGGAATAGCATTTTCTTGGTCAGCTGCAGAGTGGAGCAGGTGATTTAGAGCACCAAGGGATTTGCTTTGGTTTTTCCTTTATCAGGTGGTATACCAGCACTCAAAAATAGAGCAGCTGTGTTGCCTGGTGCCACACTGCAGGCATCCAGTGATGTCTGCCAAAGGCTGCATTCCCTTGCAGAGGTCAGTGGCTCATCAGGGCTGACCAGGGAATGAGGTGATATGTGCCTGTGCACTTCAAACACAGCTACTGTCAGGAACTGGACAATGTGAAAATCTTGGTTCAGGCTCTGGTCACTTTTCTCACCACCATTCCTTTCCTAGTTTGGAGACAGATTGGAGCATTTCCTTCTTTTGTTTATTTCACTTGGGAACAAATGGTTCATTTCCCTCTGTCCCAGCTGCTCTGAAAGGTTTTCTAGTTTCTCCAGAATGTATTATGCAATACTGCAGAGCAAGTCCTTTTTTCTTTTCAACTCCATGCCTTTACCATGTATTGTAATCTGTCTGCTCTGATTAGGTTCATCCTATAGAATCACTGCCAAATTCTGTTTTACGCAGCAATGTTTAGTCTTCAGCCTGGGAGCTATGTACAGTCCTTTTTAGATGTTCATACATCAATATCAGTCCTGACTAATCCAAGAAGCTTTGGATGGCAGGAAGAAGAAAAGCTTGAAGTTAGCTGTGCAAGTTGCAGGACAAACACTGCGATCTTTACTCTGGCCAAAATTCCACAGCCATCAACAAAAGTTGGGTTTGAGAATAGGGCTGTAAATCTGGTTTCTAACATCGTTGTAGAGGCCACTGCCTCAGCTGGGTTCTGCTTCTGTTAAAGAGTTTCACTGCTCATTTCAAAAGGGATTCAGTAGGACCCCCCACATTTGCAGTGAATATGTTACTTAGGCAAAGGTGGATTTAACCCATGTAATGCTTCTTTTTAAGAAGGCCAAAACTTTCCAGAGTTTTCTTGCGTTTTCCTTAAATACGGGTCGATTCCAGATCAATATGGTGGCCTCAGTGGCAATTAGTAACTCGCTATTCTTTAATTAATTAATGTTCATATTGCAGGGTTGTGTGGAACCCCGGCAGGCTGGAGCAGTCCCATCACACACGTGCAGGCACAGAAATCCCCGAGCAGCCCTGGAAACGCCGGGAACACTGGGACCTTTACAGAGCTGTGGTTTGCATCCTTATCGAGGCTTGGTTAAAATTTCAGGGTGGTGGAGAAGTGGCAAACATTTTAACGTGAGAAGTGGTCATGGTTTTGTGGCTGGATACGGCTGTGGGGGGCTCAGCTGGCAGAGATGCCTTGTGATAAGGAAGGATGGGTAATCCTGCTGCGGAGGGCAGAAGGAATTAAGAAGCCACCTTTAACATGGGAGCTGTGTTGGCTGAGGAGGCCACTTAGCAAATTCCTTACTTGAGCATTCAAGGGCACTCTCTCGCAACTTGATCCTCACTTTTCCAAGTGCAGGGAGGAGAAGAATGTTTCACTGTCCAGAAAGCACCCGGGCCTAAAGATAAATGAGGATTGAAACAAACGTTTCCATTCATATCAGGGGCCCCTCCTCGCTAGCGTCCTCACTGATCTGTAAAAACCTTCTTTGTAAGTGGTTTCTAAAGCATAATCTGTGCTTTTAATACCATTTGATTGAATAATTCCAATGCTAGGTTTGTTTTTTAAAGGTTTTGAGAAGTGTTGCAAGTAGCAAAAGTTTTTAATAGAAACCTGAAGCCACTGACTGAGGAAAATTTCCTCACGACTCTTCCTGTTGTGGAGAAAACGAGAAAAATCAAGTCCAAAACACTGAGGGTCATGTGAATAGCTACAGACTGGAATTCAGGGGCTTCGTTTCAGTAATTGCAGTGAAATTGCTCCCAGCAGAGGCAAGGAGCAGTGGAGGAATTTTAAAGGTCCAAGCAAGCAATAACAGAGCTCTACCTGACTTTCTACTGCAGTGAAGGAGTCCTGAGCACAGATTTAGCTTACAGACCAGGGCTTTTCTTATCTGAGCAGATTTTTCTTTACCTTTCACCACCCAAAAGTCCACCCCAGATCCTGGGTGAGCTTTACCAGGGAACTAACTTTGTTCCATCTAAAGCCCAGGAATAAACCAACATCCCTGAAATGATGAAAAAAATATTAAAATGTGTATAAGGGTGGTTTCTTTTTTTTCTTTTTTTTTTTTTTTTTTTTTTTTGAGAGCTGGAATCAGTTTAGTGAAAAGTCACATTCACTCTTTGGTGAAGTTGCAGACCAAGGTTACATAGCAGCTACAAAGAATTTGGAAAACAACATGTAGGCTTGAAAAATGAACCATTCCTTCACATATATAACTTAGTATATCATCCTTGATCATAATTATAGACAGATTTGGATTGAAGCGATTATTGAATGCATTGTCCTTAGAGATAATCAGGGACATGACCACTAGTGACACTGTGATGGAAAAGACTAAACAGTGCAGTTCATCATCTCAGCCCTTGAAATGGCTGAGATATGCAAAAGCGCACATTTTATCCAAGAAGTATAAATAGTACAAAGAGAG
>VXBX01008452.1:288400-323577 GCA_013400415.1 Scytalopus superciliaris | reverse complement strand
GAGGAATCAGGTGGCTTCGCAGACTGCTGTGTTTGAGGAACAATTTGACAGAGACAGAGCAAGATGATGATAACTTGAAAAAGTATAATTTGTCATGATTACCTCCCTTTTTTTTTCCCTTCCTCCCAAAGCAGTACAGTTTGCAGTTTGCACCCATTGCAATTTATACCTGGGTAAAAAGATGGCTTGGGTAAAAGATAGCTTGCTTGGGAACATACTTGGGTAAAAGATAGCTTAGCAAAGTAAAGTATAATTTAATCCCTTCACTTACCTGGGCCTGCGCAAAGTATTTTCGATGTCTTGAAACCTCAGTTAATGAAGCCCCTTGCAATAGTCCATTAAATGCCTTGTGGGTGGGATTCATTTCTTGAAGGACACCAAATAGCAGGGAGGGATGATTTCCGAGTGCAGTGTGATTCAGATAATGCTACACTTCCTCATCCTGAAGCAAATGCCTCGTATACATGTCTCTTCTGCACTTTCATTAGTCAGCCCTTTCCACCTCTAATTTTTCTACAGACAAACCCCATATATTCTATAAGTAATGAGAACAGCTGATTATGTTGCCTTTGGCTACCAATGCTTTCACTTTGCAGGCTTTTCTATCCAAAGGTAATGGAACTGATGCAACTGTCACTGTATATGAAGATGCATCTGTGAAAGAGGTCAGAGAAAATAGAGAGTTTATAATCCTGGGATCCTGGGCAGTCTAACTATCAGCTTGGGGATATGCCAATTGCCTGTTACTCTGCATTACTCTACAAAGGGGACAGAAAAACTCCTCAGAGGATAATGGGTGATTAAAATGAGTGTTTTGTTTCCTTTTAAAATTTAATTCTCTTTTTCTCAATTTGAGAGGGCAGCATGCACTATCTGACTCCAGCAGAGTTATACATTGGAGATGCCATACCATATTTTTAAAACTTTGAACCATGTTATGTTGCTTAAAAGGTTTCAGAAGCTGTTTAAAAGGTTGCAGCATGTGCAATGCATTGGAAACTCTCTGATCTGTAGAGTTACCTTTTCTGCTTGTCATTCCAAGCTCCTTCCCTTTTACTTGCTCTCCATACTTTGCCTGTTCTGCTTCTGTACATCTTCCACCAGCATGATTAGTTTTGGCACTAGCAGCCATCCAAATGCATGATAGACTTTTAAAATAAATACCTGAAGTGTCCTGTTTCCTCCTTCCTCCATGTCTACACAAAGCAGAAGAAGGCTTCTTTGTAAAGGCTCTGTGAACAGCCCAGGCAGAAAAAAATATGGGGGGAAATTTCAGACCCTGTGTCCTGTCACTCTGAAGGAACGAGTGTTTTGCTTGAGCACTGGGTTTTTCCTTGGGAGCTCATTGTGAACATCCTCAGTGAAGCTCTGTAGCACAGATGTGGGCTGCTGAAGCATCTCCAAAGGGCTGGCTCAGAGTTGGACCAGTGCCTCCATCTAATTTAGAGCCGCCTGGAGGCTGCGAAACAGCTCTCTCTGTGCCTTTTCCCTTCCCACGTATTTGTCTTGCACTCCAAGGCTCAGCTCCACAGAGGTATTTGAGCTCCTCGCTCCTTGGTATCAGTGGGAGCTGTGTGCCTCGACAGGAAATAGATAGCAAACATCTGCTACAGATCCAGGCCCGAGATTTTGAACCGTCTCGTTTACCATGTGTTGATGATGACAGGATTGAAAAGGGACTACTGGGAAGAGATGTTTTGGTGGCCTGAAATTGCTGAGATTTTGCTCTGCTCTGCAGGCTTAAAAGCAGCTTGGAGGATCCTGCCATACACAGTGAATTACAAGACTACCACTCCTCCCTGCTGAAGTCTGTCTTCAGCGGAGAGAGTGACTTTCCAAGCCTTGCAGTTGCACACTGAGCTCCCCCAGGGTTGGGGTCCTAAATTCTCCTCCCTTGCACACCAAGAGTCTTCACCATAAGCAGCACATGGTCATCTTCCTCGTGGCAAGCCGCTGATTTTGAGTGAAGTGCTTGTTATTGTGTTAATGTTCACATAATTTATTTCTCTTCTGCTTATTGTGTGTCTTGTCTATTCTTCTCCTTTGGTATCTGTTCAGTCTTCTTCTTTTCCTTTGTTTCCTCCTTGTTGAGAGAAATGAAAGCAATGGACCTTTTGCCTCACTTGCTTATGAATTCATTCTCGTATCATCCAGTTAAACATCTCATTAAACAAGGCACTCTCAGGAAGGGGTTATTGACAGTAACCTCTCCATGTTAGGCCTCTGATTCATGTTTGAAATTAGTTCCAGAACAACAGAGGGAAGCTTTTTGGCCTTGAACTGTGATGTCCTTTGCGGTGAAAGACAGTTTTTATTTGCACAGTCCTTTTAACCTTCTGCTAGCTCATGGCCTTATTCCACAGTCCTCCACGGCTGATTCAATCCCTTATGCTTAACAAGTGCTAGAAAGATGCTGGAGTAATATCCCACCAGGCTGTACTTCCTTACACTGGCGAAGAGGCCCAATTTTTTTTGTGTTGAACCCACCTATGGCCCCAGCTGTGCCTGTGAGCCCTGCTTCTGTAACAGGCTTTGCCTCGAGCTCCTGTGTTGCCTTGTAAATACAATGACCTCCTTGTCTTTACGACCCCTAGTTCAGGAGCTGCAAAAAACAAGAGATAAACAGGCCTTCATCTGCTGGTGATGTGTCTTGTTCACAGCCCCTGAGGGCTTCAACTGGGAGCAGAAGCCTAAGATGCCCTTTAAACAGGTAGATATTTGCAGAGGTACCTCGACAAACTCAAAGGGGCTACAGGTGGGTTCAACACCCCTTGCCCAGTGAAACTTGGGGGTGTGCTTTGCTGCCGTCTCTGCTTTGGACAGTCCTCATTGATTCAAGGAGTCTGAAGTTTTGGTATTTCCAGGGAAGGCATAGCCATAGAGTTCCCTCTAACTGAACTGCAGGAATTTACCACTCTTAAGGAGTTGCCATTTCGAGTTTTCTCCATGGTTCAATCTTGTGAGTAACAACCGTAACCTGAACCTGATCATTACCCTTTCTCTGGAGAGAGACGTCACTAGCTGTTAAGATAGATTAAATTTGTACAGGGCCACTGGAGTAAAATCCCAATAGTTTTTTGGCCAAGGGGAGGTGAAACAGTTGAACACAAGACCTGTAACTAAACAAAGAAAAGCTATTGTTCAAATTTCAAGTAGTCTCACTGCTAGATATGACAACTGTTTCTCATCTGGGACGGATCAAGGCGTGTGGTGTAAACCCACACTGCCGCCTGCAGCCCTAGTTTAGGATTCAGGTTTGTCTGTGCTTAGGAGAACGTGTTCAAGTGTGATGCAAAACAACATGACACTGGCCAGCACTGCCCCAAGTTCCATTTGGAGAAACCTGAACCTGGAACACCTGTGTCAGCCACCCAAATCTGGGGTTAACATGACCTGTTCATCTGTTATTTGTAAGAAGGTTGGTCTAAATGCTAATTGAGATTACCAATCTACCAATCCCAATGCAGCAGGTGCTGTACAGACACAGTGATAAAGGCTCTGTCTTGAAGAACTTATGCTCTGAAAGGCCAGGCAAGAGAATGGATGGGAAAGGAAAAAGAAGCAAAATGGTTTGGAAGCTGTCAGTGGAAAGAGCTGCAGAGTTAAGTGTTGCCGTGCAAATTCATTTCAGTGGGATGGAAACTCTGCTGTGTCTGGTTGTGAACGATCTATCCAGACAAAGGAGGTTTCTTCCACCCATCTCCTGTAGCCCAGTCTTTGACAATGTCACTTCATCCTTTCAGCAGGTACTGGAGGAATGCAGCTCATGGTAAATGTGCAAATAAAGGCAGGAAGGAGAAATTACCTTCTGCTGTGGAATGCTGTCTAGCATGCTGACTCCTGTGCATGCACACACACACACACAGACACACACACACATTCATTTATGGACACACAAAGAGACCCAGAAGGAGGTGAGGAGGGAAAGTTTTTCAGCCTCACGCTAAGCCTCACAAAGGGAGTGAGTGAATTCTCCGAGTGAGCGGTAAAGGCTTGGAGGAGAATCCAACTGCAGTTTGTGTTTCATATTTGCGTTGGATGCTCAGGTTTCCAAATTAAATCTGCAAGTTAGACAGGAGTCCATGTTGCCTGCTGATCATCTGTTTAAGGGGAGAAGGAGAACAGAAAAGACAGAAGAAAAATACTTGCAAACAACAGCAGTAATTAAAATCAAGCATTTAAGCACTACCACCCCTCCCCCCAGCCAGATTTGTCTGGGGAGAAGATAAATAACTTGAACTGCAGGCTCAAGATCTGAAATATTTAAACCAGGTCCCAAAAGCCCATACACATTTTTAATCAAAACCTGCTCTTTTTGGTTCCTTTTTCTACATAAATACCCAGACTTGATAGAACACCAAAACCTCATTAAACTGTGATCAGTACAATGCAAAAGATGAAAATGATCAATGCCATTTAAACTGTTGCAACTGTACACATAGTGTGTTAGACAATTCCTTCTCAGGTTCAAGGTTACACATGGCATCATGCAGAGTTCACCTCCTCCCCCACTTCCAGTGCTAAACAGGGTTGGATTCTTGCCAGAACAAAAGAATCTGCAGTCAGTTCCTTCAAGATTGAAAAATAAAGTTAGGTTTTTTTCCCCTGCAGGAAAAAAAAAAAAAAAAAGAAAGGAAAAAAACCCTGAAGAAAAGCAGACAGCTGCTAACTAGTTGTCTAGCTGTCTATTTGTGGACATTTTCTTTCATCTTGTCATACCTTTTGTGCTGTTTGAAATGTTTGGAGCTTAGACTTGAAGAACACTCAGTGGATTCCAGACTTGTATTAAAAGAAAGAAAAAGAAAGGCTGAGGGGTTCTGACAACAGATGTGTGTATTTGTGTGTTGGGGCCACATCATTCCAAGCATCAGCTAGAGCATTGATTTTATTTTCATCTGACTGAAGGAAATTTTTCAGACAAGAAAATATACAGTAACAATGCAATTTGTAGAAAAACACATACAACTAGAATGCAAGTAACAGGGATATGTTGTGAGACCTCTGCAGAACAAGCAGAGACCATTTGGTCAATGACATCCTCTGCTTTTGCTGTTCTGTTTTCATAGAATGGGTAAAGTCAACCTCTTTCTAGACAGTTTTGCTCTGCTTTGCTGTCTTAGCTGTTGGAAAGAAGCAAGGCAAAAGTCTAATTAATGTCAGTGATCTTCAATGAGCCTTAGATCAGGCTGTGGTGACTTTATCTCAGCTGATTCTTGTTGCCTTCTGCTATCTGCTATGCAGACAACGAGCACAGAAGGAGACTGGGTCTTACTCTGGCTTCCAGATACGCCTCTGGAGCTTCCAATTTCCCCAAGCTTACTCTTTCTTCCAGCATAAAGGAGAAAGCAAAACCATCTGACAAGCGAGCAGAAGCCAGGAGGAAACCTCTGAAATGCTTCTCCTGTGGTGAGGAACCCTTCTTGTCCTGTCCCTTTCCAGCTGCCCTTGCTGGCACCCAGATGGCAAAGGGCTGTCTTCACACCTCTTCTTTTCTCAGGAGCAGCAAGGCTTTGTGCCTCTCAGCAAGTCTGAGGCAGAAGTCTCTCAGAAGGAAGCTTACTTGAAGGGACCATAGAATCCCTAGCCCATTCCCATTGGAGTTTGTGAGATTAGTGTTATACAGGGAATGGCATCTCCGCCCCTTCTCTCCATGCCAAGAGCCAGCTGTAGCAGAAAATTCCAGGTGCTGTGTGGCTGCCAGTGCGTTCTGTGACCCATCTGCCAGCATTTCTTAACCAGGCTGCAGGGGCAGCACCATCACCATGATCTGTGACCCTGTTGCTTGCCTGGCAATGATGCCGGCTGTTGGAGACAGAGTGACCCTGGTGGTTCATCAAGTCTTGAATCAGGATGGTCCAAGAGGAAGTTCTCCTTGGTTCAGTGTTTTTCCCTCCCCCACCAGCAGCCTTTTGTGACTCTTCTTGCACTTGCCAAAATATCAGAGCTCTAAGGACAGTAAGCTGAATGATGCTGGTTTCCAGCACCTGAGAAGTCTGTCTGCCTCTTAGGCAATTCTTGCTCATGCAACAGAGAGGACAAGCTGCCAGAGCAATGGTATGAGACCTTCATTTAAAACAGCTTCTGCTACACTGACTTCTCTCTCTCTGGGCAGAAGAAAGTGCTAAAAAGTCACCAACTTCCTGAAAGCAGTCCCATGAGCTCTCTTGTGCTCTTCAGCTTTGGCTCTATAGCCAAAGTGTGCCTGCCATGACCATGGCAGAGACCCTCTTGTCTGCACTGAGTCCCAGTCCCCTGTGCCAGAGGATGTCCATGTCAGCAGCATGAGCTTCTGAGACTAAAGTGATATGAGAGAAGTCACAGCTTCAAACCTTAGGTGAGAGACAAGAGCTTTGAAAAAGCTTTTTCCTCCTGACAGCAGATGTCTTTTTAGGAACTCCTTGATTAGACCCTGGATGATCAAGAGGTTGAAGTGAGATGGGGTATTTACATATAAAAAGGAACTCTACTTTTGGGATCAATTAGACTATTCAGGGTTCACACTATACCCCCTTTTTTCCCAGACTTTATAGAGCCCTTGCTAGGATTAAGCCTCCATCGAGTAGATTATCTTTACATAGAGGCTGGATCTAGTGTTACAGGCTCTTTATTATCTCTTCTTTGACACTGTGCAGGCTATCCCCTTGAAGTTCTTAACCCTTAAAGCACTTTATCTAGTATTTATTGTTTCTTCTCCACAGGCATCTGAGATGGCAGCACTGGTATACAGACTCCACCTGTCCTTGGTCTCCATAAAAGCATCATCTCTCCTCCCCCCACCTTCTTCTGTGCACAGGGGGCCCACATCAGCAACAGGCCCTGCTTCCTAATCCTTTTCATCCCCAAGAAGTGTGCACCATTCTTGCTTGACTCGGGTGGGCCGCAAAGTTCCTGTCAAATGCAAACATATTCCAGCTGCTGGGAGCTTGATGCATTCATTTTGAGGGATGTAAGGGAGGCCGTCGGTGGATCGGGTGATGAAAAGGTCAGGACTGACCGCCTGAGGAAAGTGGAGATAAGAGGAACTCGGGGTAGAGGGTTACAAAGTAGTGAGTGGCTTTAAGCTTTCTGCAGCAAAGCTGTATCTATTGAGCATAACAGGGTGTTTGGAAGAACGTTTGTAAGTTCCTGGGCATAATCTTGCATTTCCTCCTAAAAGGGCAAGTTCTAGAGAAGGCAAGAGCCCCTGTGGACCCATGGGTCTGGCTTCTTCATGCATGTGCTCCGGGAGCAGCTGGCATGGTGTGCTGCGGGAGACTCCTGGCAAACACACACCATTGGGGCATCCCTCGTCAGCCACTGAGTGGCTGATCCCAGCCGTGCCTTTTCTCCTGTGCTGCATTCTCTTTCCTGATGCAACCATTGCTCCAGGACGTCTGTCAGGACCCACATGTGAGAAGAAGAAATTTACTGAGCAGCAGTATCTAGACTGTGGTGACATTTCCCTCTCACTGTTCCCATAATTGAGCAGAGACACATTTCTCCTTGCCAGCCTCCTGTTCAACAAAATGTCAAACTTTTCTGAATTGCTTTTCTTATAATTTTTTAATAGCTTCTGGCTGTGGACATCGGAATCTGCTACAGTGCTATCATATTGATTTCTTTCTATTTCGGCAGAAGGAAGTGATCAAAAATAACATCTTGGAGTGATCTCCAAATTGTCTTGTGCCCTCAGCTTGTAAATGACCCAGGCAGCACTATCCTGGTGTTATCACCAGACAAGATCCCCAGCTGGTGTTAGCTAATGCGTGTGCACTATTCCACTCTATTTGTGCCAGTCTCTTGCCATGTCTTTGCTCCCTAACTGGGCATGACAGAACTGAAATAAATGGAGCTGCATTGATTTTAATGGTTCACCCTCATCTGAGAAGGATGAGATGGCCTTCTTAGCTATCAGCTGCTTGGATGTCTGCTGGCCAGCAAATGAAGCATATACTTTCTTTCTCCGTACACTCGATGTGCTTATTCTGCAGTCATGCTACCCCAGTCTGAACAGGAATAATCACAGCTCCTCCTTCACTGACAATGGCCACTTATGTGAAAAATGCAGAACTGAGCTGGCTACGACTAAATGTGCTGGAAATATGAAGAGGAGAATGATCTTTGGCTGTGCATCAAAGAGCATTAAGGCGTTCTGAAGCAGATTCCTCTTGCTCTCTGGGTTTAATTCAGAAGGGATTTTCTAGCCACAGAATCAAACTCTTCACTGTAGGAACTGGGAAATCCTGCGTTCTGTGCAGGACACAAAAAAGCCATAAAGGTGTCCAGAGTGTGTACGAGTTTCTGTGAAGGTGACAGCAGGCCTTTCTGCTGTTCCAAATGTGCAATGCTGTTGGACCTGAGAGGCATCATTCCTGACTATCTCTGTTTCTAGATATTCGCATTGCCTGTTCTTAGTCAGCTCATACTTTTCTAAATATTTTTCCTCTTGATCTCCTAAAATAGTTTCCCAGGCTGTCTCAACTGCTGACGTTAACATGCTCCAGTCTGTGTTCCTTTTTTATTATGTCTCTTTGTCTCCTTTTTTTTTTTTTTAAACTAAAAACACATAACTGTCTTATATAATTCACTTTTGAGTTCATAAGCCATTTGTCCTAAACACAGCCTTCATGTGGAAACATGCAGGGATGCTTCTTTGACTTTCAATTATTTTTACTTTTTTTTTTTCTTTGGGTTTTTTGTTTTGTTTTTGTTTCTTTGTTTTTAAATTCTGGAAGTATTATATCACCTAGAATTGTGGCCTTAATTCACTGCTAAGAATTCCTTCTGCACGCTTCTTCATGCCTTTCCTCACTTTTCCAAAATTATCATTTCAGCTGAAATGCATGCAGCATGGCTTCCTTGGTAAGAGCTAGATAAACCATACTTACTCTCAAAATGATCAGCATTTACGAATAATTACACAATCAATTTTGCATTGTTCTGTTGTAAAACACTCATTCTGTAGCAATGATCAAAGTATCTAATGTGGTTGTTCCTTTCTTATGCATACATATTTGTTGTTCATATTTCATTTGGCTGCTAAGACCTGCAATTTTTAGTTTTGATGTTACAAGTTGTTGGATATTTCTTGCTTTCAAGTCTCAGCGTTTGCCCCACATCATTCAGTGCTTATTATATCTAATGCTTCCTTTTCTAGATCTGTTTACACCTATAAATATGCCTAGTTTATCATTTGAGATTGCCCCCTATTCCTTTGCCAAAGCATGTTTGGCTTTTATCTTGCGTTTTAAACTAGTAAATATGAGTGTTCATGAAAGATGAGGAACATAACAAACTTGTCTCTAGTTGTGCAATCAAGTATAAGTGTGGCTGCCTTTAAACAGAAGGTGTCAATTCTGTGATCTCGGTGATTTCTTTTAATAGGCCTGTTGTAACTTGTCTCCTGTTACACTGAAACACACATTTAGGTGTATTCTCAGTAATAAGACCACTGTTCATGAATATACACTAGTAGTTATTTAGCACAGGTGGGAAATGACAGCTCTACTGCTCTGTAGGCAGGATTAAATTGATAGGCTTTCCCTGGACAAGCTGATTTAACCGAAGTGGGAAGCATTAACTTGTCTGAAATATACCATGCTCTGCTTATAACACAGTGGTTGGTGTCAGCCCATAGTACTGACCTGGTCTGGCTAAACTACTCACTGGGATAAAGCAGAGTGTGCGTTTGAGACCATGACTTTTCTTGCCTTCTGGCTTCTCCCCTGTTTGTCCGGGAGTGTTCCTTGGTGTTTTTTGCATCCTGACAATGTTCTTTGGTTCAGCTGCCATCAGGTGTGTGCATGCATGTGTGTGTGATCCTTCCATGCACATCTCTGTTTAGTTCACCCTGGGCTTGACTCCCTTGATGAAGACTGGTGTTGGTGGAAGTGGCAGTGCTGGTTGTATCCCCACATGTGACACTGGTGAGAGGTGGTGGTAGTGGTCAGCATGCTGGTAGCCCCAGAGCCACTGCAGGTGCAGAACCAGTGCTAAGGCTTGATCCATGCAAATCCATGCCCACTGGATCCTGCTTTTAGAGCTGGATTGAAGATGTGATATTGCTGCCATTTTCATCCGTTTGACTTTTTCCATTTGAGCATGCAAGTAAACACATCAGATAATGGGATTAGAGATGATGTTGATTACTCACACATGGGGTCTAAAACTGTGTTCATGGAAGTGAATGAATAGGATTCTGCTGGCTTTGACAGGGAGCTAGGCCAGGCTGGAGGGTACATGTAACACCAACACTGGTAAGCATCTTCAAAGTGTTTGCTAAAGCACTGAAATGTTACCATCTTGTGGAAAGTTCTAATTCATTTTGCTTCATAATTGTCTTTTCTGGGTTAGTAAGTAAAAAAAAAAAACCTAGCAGCATGCAGTCACAGCAGGTATTCTATGAAACACACATGCATATCAGAGTGTATTTGTGAATGTGGCTGTTTCTATTTTGTTGACAAAGCCTGCTCACTCCATGCCTCATGTTAGTCATATTCTGTCGCATATCTGAGCTGAAGATCCTCACTCAACAAAAGAGGCTGAGATAGGATAACATGGAAATTCCAGGTCCCTCCAGTAGGGACCAAGGCAGGAGGTGAAGAATACATCCCTGCTCCATATGTGCACAGCAGTATTGCAGCATTCCCAGAAGAAAATGTGGAGCGAGCAGAGCAGGGGCAGGGGATGCAGCAGGTTAGACCTGCGTGAAACAAGGGGAAAACTGTTCTTCATCAAGAGCCTGGTTTAGGGTCTCTTTGTCTTCCTCTTGCCTAAGGATTAAGGTCATGAAGATCATACGAAGCAGCTGCCTCTGACTGTAAAGATCAGATGAAGTGATTTATCTCTTGCTTCCCTGCCAGGAGGAATCAGAATGACTTGGGTGAGGATTGGCTCCACTGAGCCTTTCCAGTAGAGACCAGCAGTAGCAATGGTGGGTTGTACAGGCAATGGCCAGATGAACTTCCTTCCTTCTTGCTCACTTCAATTCTGCAAGTATTCCTATTAGAGTCTGGAAAAATGGTCTTATAATAAATAAAAGTGAGGGATGGCAATGTTTAATTTATTTCAGGACACATATTCATTCCCTTCATCACCAATGTACCAGTTTGGAAGCTGGTTTTCTTCTGCTCCTTTGTGGTGAAATTAAAAAGGTCTCTGTTAAGTGTGTATCTGGAGAGAGGAAATCCCATCCTAAAACTCACTGGATTAGTGTCAGATCCAAAGACTACTGGAAACAATGGGAAATCTCCTGGTGAGTTTGGTGGGCTTTCAGTTCGAGGTCTAAACGTCTGATGCTCTGAATAATGTCTGTGATTACTTGTGTACCTCTCCTCTCTGATCGTAATCTCTGTCTCTTGATGTTGAGTCAGGAGGAGCAATGCAGCAATTTGAAGGACTTACCTGGCAAGATAGTAGCCTTGCTGTAAAGCTGTATGTCTTGCTGTCTGCTGTGCTCAAATCAGCCTCAAGTGACCACGTGGAATAAATGTACAAACAGTCCCATCAGACTTCAATTTTCTGTTCAGTGTTTACTACAGACCTTTAAGCGATTTTTTTCTTTCCTGTAAGCCTCTGGTTTTGCTTCAGTGTGAAAGGAATAGAAGTGGTGGCCTTTCTCCCTTTTGTCTGCAACTTATCTGCTAATATCTTGCATCTTAATTTGGGGCAATAGAAAGCAGACAGAAAGCCAACCCTGCTCCAACTGGCCTGTTTTTCTTGGGTGTAAACAGCTGTAGCACACTCCAAGCAAAGGAGAGTCAGACCCCATTGCAAATTATTGCTACCTTTGCCATTTAATGCTCTTTTGGAAAAATCCATTTTGGACCGTTTGAATCTAGTTTTGAATACTTGCATCAGGCTGCATATAATTTGGAAACTATTTTCTATGGTCATGAATTTTTCCCTGGAGTGTCATCCCAGGTGATAAAATGTTAGTGTTTCTTGCACTAGAGATGCTAGCCTTTCTTTTATTAAGTGCTTTGCATTCTTAACATGATGTTCATCTTCACTGTTTTGGTGCTTAGAATCACAGAATACAATGACAGAGCAATTTAGGTTGTAATTCAGTAATTCAAGATCATCAAGTCCACACGTTAATCCAGCACTGCCAAGGCCAACACTAAACCATGTCCCCAAATGTCACATGTACACATCTTTTAGAACCTTCAGGGAAGGTGATTCAACCACTTCCCTGGGCAGCCTGTGCCAGTGCTTGACAACCCTTTCAGTGACTAAATTTTTCCTAATATTCAAGTGAAACTTCAGCTGGTACAACTTGAGGCTGTTTCCTCTCGTCCTGCCCCTTGTTCCCTGGGAGCAGAGCCTGACCCCTATCTGGCTACAGCCTCCTGTCAGGTAATTGTAGAGAGACAGGTCTCCCCCTGAGCCTCCTTTTCTCCAAGCTGGCCACTCCAGCTTCCTCAGCTTCTCCTCATCACACTTGTTCTCCAGACCCTTCCCCAGCTCTGTTCCCTTCCCTGGACACGCTCCAGCCCCTCAATGTCTTCCCTGTCATGAGGAGCCCAGAACTGCCCCCAGGATTCGAGGTGTGGCCTCAGCAGAGCCCAGCACAGGGGGATGGTCACTGCCCTGGTCCTGCTGACACAGGCCAGGGGCCATTGGCTTTCTTGGCCACCTGGGCACACCTGGGCTCATGTTCAGCTCCTGTCAACCAGCACCTCCAGGGCCTTTTCCAATGGGCAACTTTCTAGCCACTCTTCCCACAGCCTGGAGCACTGCCGTGGGTTGTTGTGGCTGAAGTGCAGGACCCAACACTTCCCCTTGTTGTCCCTCACACAACTGGCCTCATCCCATCGATCCAGCCAGTCCAGATCCCTCTGCAGAGCCTTCCTGCCCAACACTCCTGCCCAGCCTGGTGTCAGCAGCAAACAGACTGAGGGTGCCCTCGATCTCCTCATGCCAGCTGTTGATGAAGGGGTTAAACAGGACTGGCCCCAGCAGTGGGTCCTGGTGCACACCCCTGGTGAGCAGCCCCATGGGTGCCACTCCATTCCCCACCACTCTCTGGGCACGGCCATCCAGGCAGTTTTTTTCCCCAGTGAGCAGGGCACTCATCCAAGCCATGAGCAGCCAGTTTCTCCAGGACAATGTCGTGGGAAAAGGTGTCAAGGGCTTTAGAAAAGTCCAGACAGACACATCCACAGCCTTTCCCTCATCCACTGATGGGTCACTTTGTCATAGAAGATCAGATTGGTCAAACAGGACCTGTCTTTTCTAAACCAAGGCTGGCTGAGCCTTATCTCCTGATTGTCCTGCATGTGCCCTGTGATGGTACAAGATGATCTCCTCCATAACTTCCCCCAGCACCAAGGGAGGCTGACAGGCCTATAATTCCCTGGAATCTCCTCCCAACCCTTCCTGTAGATGTGTGCCACATTTGTTAACTTCCAGTTGACTGGGACCTCCCTGGTTTGCCTGGACTGCTGATAAATGATTGAAAGTGGTTCCACGAAACCCTTCCACCAGCTCCCTCGGGTGGACCCCATCCAGCCCCATGGACTTGTAAGTGATGTAGCAGGTTGCTGGCCAATTCCTCTTGGATTATTGGGACTTCTGCTCCCTATCCCTGTCTTCCAGCTCAGGGAGCAGAGTACCCTGAGAACAGCTGGTTTTACTATTAAAGCCTGATACAAAGAAGGCATTAAGTGCCTCAGCCTTTTCCTAATCCTTTGTTACTATGTTTCCCCCTGCATCCAATAAAGGATGGAGATTCACCTTGGCCCTCCTTTTGCTACAGATGGATTTATAAAAATATTCTTATTGTCTTCAAAAGCAGTAGTCAGAGTAAGTTCTAGTTGGGCTTCGGTCCCTCTGATTTTCTTCCTGCATAGCCTCACCACAACCCTGTTGTCCTTCTGAGTGGCCTGATCCTTTTCCCAAAGGTCACAAACTTTCATTTTTTTCCCCTGAGTTCCAGACAAAGGTGTCTGTTCAGCCAGGCTGGTCTTCCCCACACATTGTGTCTTCGGACACATGGGGTCAATCTGCTCTTTCTTCTTTAGGATTTCCTCCTTGAAGAATATCCAGTGCTCCTTGACTCCTCTGTGCTTCAGGATGGCCTTCTGAGGGGCTCTCTCAACCAGTCTCCTAAACAGGTCACAGCCTTCTCTCTACAAATCCAAGGTGACAGTTCTGCTGAGTCCCCTCCTTACTTCTCTGGGAATGGAAAATCATCTTTCCATGATCGCTGAATCACTAAAGAGATCATGATCACTAGAGAGCCAACAACTGTGAGACTTCTCTCAGCCGCTTATGGAATATTTTATCTGGCTCTTCGTCCTGGTCAGGTGGTCTAGAGAAGACTTTAACCATGACATCTGCCTTGTTGGCCTTCCCCCTGGTTCCTGTACGTGAATTGTCAGCCCTACTGTCGGCATCATCAAGCTCTGCACAAGCAAAACACTGCCTGACATACAGGTCTTGATCCTACTGGGAGACCAGTGGCTGAGAACTGAAAAGTGTTTGGCTAAAACTGCAATTGAAGGATGTTGTAATTTTCCGTCTTACTTTGAGCCATGTGTGTTCCTGTCTCTCCTGCTTGGAGTGTTGCACTGACTGTGATAACAGGAAGGTTTATAAAATCATTGCAATTTAAGGAGCAATTGCTTCACACTGTCCAAGGTTTTTCACCTGAGTTTCATTGGTCCATATCCAAAACCCACTGAATCCAGTAGGAGTCTTTGCCTGGTCTGTAAAGACATTTGATCAGGTTAACCACAAACTCAGTGTTTCAGAGAAGAACAGTAACATTTCCCTCTATGTCCAGAGTGGAGTATGATGTGTGTGTGTTTACATTAATCCAAACACTTTTAAAGTTTTGTGTATTGTACCTCTTTCTCTAAGGACACTAATAAATCAGATGGCATTAATGGCAAAATTGCAGAGAAATGCAATCAGAGCCTCATTCAGAATGCTTCTCATCCTGAAGTCACCTGTTGTTCCTTTGTGGAAATAGGACTGGGAGTGTGTTGGTGGACAAACTCATTTCCTGTGGCCCCTCTTTGAAGAAAATTCAATAATTTCAGGGTTGTCAGAACTCACAAAAACTGGTAACTGTGGTATTTGAATATCTTTAAATGTAAAAGTACCAGGCTCTCCCTCCTTGCTTTAAACAACTGGTGATTGCAGACCTCCTGTTCCTCCCCCAGCAGCTCTGTCATGACACTAAGGTAGGAATAACAACAAAAAAAGGGGGTGATGGCAATTTGTTTCTTATCAGAGGAAGTCTACTTCATAGTCTGACTCACAGGAATAATTATCTGTCAAATTGTCTCTGTGTGTAGAAAGAGTGAACATTTCCTTTCCTCAGCCTGAAATCATTATGGTTCTTACCAAACTGGGCATTCAAGAGGATTTCTTTGTCATTTGGTGGGTTCTTGGTGTTTAGGAAGGGAACTGATTTTTGGAGGGAGTTTTAAAATCCCAGTGCTCTGCAAGGCCAAAATTCTTACCAAAGCTTGCAGGACCAGTGTAGCTGTACTGGATGAGACCACTGGTTATTTTCCTGATGATTTTGATGGAGTCCAACTGCAAGTGAATAAATGAAGGGCAAAATCTCCAAAAGGCAGCTAGGCAGTTTGATCGAACTGTGATGAGAAAGAGAGCATTTTCTTTCTAATCCAAGTGAGCTGTCTGTATATTCAGTAAATAATGAGGTATGTCTACCAGTTTTCTGTAATTATTTCAAGAACTGGTTGAATATACAAGATGGGGAGGAAAAAAAACACTGAATTTTTTTCTCCCTTCTCCCATCCTTGAAAAGAGTATTTGACAACATTTTCCTTAAAATGTGTAGCCTTTATTAAAATTCAATCTATTTTTTTGTCATTAATGTAGTCAGGAGCATGGATTATAGTCATCAAGTCATTAATGTTGCACAAAACCCACAAATTATGTACAGATAGGCTTCACAAGAGGTGTCCATGTCCATTAAAAACATTGCTTTTCTTTGCCTTTAACATTTTGGCTTGAAGATTTGTCTCCATCCTACATCAAACAACAGGATAGAAAAGAGGACCTTAACATTATCCAGCTCACTTCCACCTTTTTATCTGATTCTTCTTTAAAGGGCTCTTGGATGGGTGATCTGTTGTTTGTCATTCACCACTTGTGGCTTGCTTTTTTATTTTCTTCTAAGATAAGTAATCAAAGAGAAGTGGGGGTTAAAACTTGATTTGGAATAACATCACAGGCTGCAAGGCCAATGTTGCCTGGCTTCCCACATGACACAAGCAAAAGAGGAGACTCCAGGAACCTGTGCTCCAAGCCTGCATTTCTACTCACCCTGTGTAAGTGAATTACAGTATCTAGAAACAACAAAGTTGAGGAGAATAATCTTTTTTTTTTTTTTCTCTTGCTTTACAGAGTGGAACTTAGAAATGTTTCTCTTTGACACAGAAGAGGTTTCTACCAGGCACTGTGTGTGTTTGAGTAAATAGAAGGAGATTTACCTTCTGAAGGTCATGTGAAATCATTCAAACTTGACACTGTTCCAAGGCATGGCAAGAAAGGAGGTAAAATTCACTGTGCCTTAAGCCATGGAAGGGAATGTGACTGACCAGCATGCCATAAACTGACCTTAGCACATCAGGAACCCTAGAGTCATGGAAATGACTATGAGTAGCCAAACACTTGCCCCTTTATTTAGCAACCATGAAGTGCAAGTTGTACAAAGCCTATTTGACACGCTTTTCCACACCAGACTGGTTGGAACGGACTCTTGCCAGAGAGTAAGTAGTAGTGGAAGAGAAGAACAGATGAAAACACTTTCAGGAGACAACAATGTTTAAGGTGAAATAAATCGTATTTTAATGGTGTCTGAAAACAACCCTCAGGTGCTATAATTTCATCTCTCCAGTGTAGTTCTGATGTGAATAGGTGTTGACTTCTTACATGGTGAAGAAATCACATGAGCAGCCTTCCCTCTGCTCCTCCAAGGATTAATATTTTCTATGTGCAAACACTTAAACCAAATGTGAATTTAGAAGTCTGTTTTTACAAATAAGTCACTTCACCCAGGAATTCCCTTAAAGGTGCAATGGGACTAGGAGGTACTTAAAAAGCAAAGAACTTACAACCTGATGTTGGCAGTGCTCAAATGGTGTGTTGTAGCTACTACCTTTGCAACAAAGGAAGGGAAACTGTTTAGGACAGAAAGGTAAGAAAGAAAACCTGCATCCAAGAGAAGCTCTGGGGAGGTCAGTAACCAGGCAGGATATAACCACCTGAACTGGTGTCAGAGCAGGACATGAGCATTGTTGTTGGTACACATGTGGAAAATGCACTGGGATCTGAAGGCACAATATCTATCTATCTATCTATCTATCTATCTATCTATCTATCTATCTATCTATCTATCTATCTATCTATCTGTCTGTCTATCTATCTATCTATCTGTCTATCTATCTATCTAATCTATCTATCTCTATCCATATATATACATATATATATATCCATGTTTTTATGTGTGCTTACCATCTCAGCATGAACAGTGTACATGGCTGAGAAACAGAAGAGGGGCTGAGAGGAAGGGAAAAACATCAAAATAGGCCTAATTATTTTCTAATTTTGTTTCCCTTTGCTAGCTGCAGTTCACAAAATGAGTGTTTACATGCCAGCCTGTAAACATGCCAGTATAAAGTATGTGCAAACACAGCATGCCCTTTGCACGTCCGCAGAAGAGCTGAGTGCACAGGTGAAGGCTTGCATTTTGCAGAGGTATTTCAGTGCTTTCAGTTCTCCTTTGCTTCAAATCCTGTCCCACTGTGGTTCAGACAACATTTTTAGAAGTCCCTTCAGCATCTTGTTTATGATGACACCCCAGGAAAGCACCACTGATTTTTCCCATTACCAGAGGGAAAAGAGGCAGTTAATATTTGGCACACACAAAATAACAGGTAGGTCAGGTGTTCTGCTGATGTTTCTCCAGGAGCCAAGTTACATTAGTGAGAGCCTGACCAGAAATAGCCTGGTGGTGTTAAAACCAGTAAAGCAGGGCTGGTTTGCATCAGCTGGGGATCTGACCACTGGATTCCAATACCATGTCTGCACCCTTAAAAAATAACCCAAACAAACAACAGAGAGTCTGTTTGAGCCCTGGTGTGCCTTTTCAGATTGGTCATCAATTTATTTTACTGTATGCCCAACACAGACCACCTGCTGTGTTGACAGAACAAAGTCATGAGCTTGAAGAGTGCTAGAAAACATGAAGGAAGACAGGGAGAAAAGTCTCTGACTGACATCCTTGGTAAGGGGCAATCTTACTGCATAAACATAGGAAGCAGCCATTCTTTCTAGCTTCTCATTTTCATAAAGGTCATGTCACCAGCTGGCCTGCCATGCTTGCATTCCCCCTGACAAAAGAAAGACATAGTCCTTGCCAGAATGAGAGGAACTGGGGAAGCCGTGAGTTTGGTTCTCCAGCCAGTCACTAAATTGTTCAGGACATGTTTTGTTATTTGAATCCAAAGTGTGGAATAAACTCAGAGTTTTTGTATTACTCATATGAGTTATTATTAGTACTCATATTACTTACATGAGTTTCTATGTGAAATGCATGTTCCTGATCCTTAGTTCTCTCTTACTTAGACAGTCATTCCCTCAGAGATGGATAGCAACCAAGATCTTTCCTTTGGTCCATACTACTTACTGTTCATGGGCAGTTTTCCAGACCATGACTAAGGAATATATGGAAAAATACACCTTGAAATGTATCTTGGAGAAAATTACCCGCATAGAAACAATTTAATTAGATTTTGGTTGTTCTCCCTGAATAAAATACAGCTGTTAAGTGAACTACAAAATCTGCCAGCCCAGAGGTCTCGGCACAACAGCTGGATGAGAATTGGTCAAAGTTCTCATAAATTAGATGAGAATGACTCCTGCATAAGCAGGGGGGAGACCTGCACGGGTCTCACACCAGACCAGGTTAAAGAGAAAAGATACAGAGTACTAAGAACATGCCATCTCCTAAGACCTCTCTTGGCTTCCCACTTGACAGGGGAGCTGCAGGAACACACCAGTATATGCTGGTATGCAAGTTAACAGGGTTATTATGTTCAACATGGTAAGAAATGAGCCCCTGGCTTTCACACCCCATTTGAGGTCAGTCACTGCAGCCAGTGAAGAGAACCCTTCATCTCTCCGGTGTGCAGATGCATGTTCAGCACTCCTTAAGCAGGGAACACTTCCATAACAAGAAAACAGCAGCCTAACTTGCAAGAGGGGAGCTTAGGCATGTGTGACTGGGGCAAACATGCGTGAGACTGACATCTGCTCTCTGCCACCTGATTCTACACTGCTGAAGAAGAAGGTGTTGACCACTTTTCCATAGTTCCCGACCAAGGCAAAAGGAGTAAAATCTCACCTCTGGAACTAAATTAAAACTTGGCAACATGCTGATATTGGTGGAGCTGGCTCTTCCAGTAGCATGGGGCACATCTGGGGCTGGTGTGTATTTTCAATTTGTCTGTGATCTTTATCTTCACAGAGCATTATGAGTTACAGGAAAAGAAGGTGAGGTGCAGGTGCTTGTAGTAAAGGCTGGAGATACCTTGTTATGACATATAGTCCCATTGCTTCAGAGATCTTTGAGTCTCCTTTGGTCACGGGAAGTAGAAAGAATGATTTTAAGGGCTGTGAATTGCTCATGCTTTTATTTCAGAGTTGTTAATGGAAGTCTCTTTTTGCAACTAATGCTATAAAGCAGGTTGTCTGTTTTTATGGCAGAACATATTTTGGCTAATTTTGTGCCTTGTAATAAGCTTGGTCTCTCTGCTTCTAGAGTGCATGATTCATTATATTTATCACTAATCTATGCTGAAGTTGAACATACTTTCTTTTTTTTCCACTATTCCCTGTCCTGCTGGAACCATGTTTGGCCTGAACCACAACTTGACTTCCAAGCCTCACTCCTCATAAATGGAAAGGCACCTTAAATACAGGTCTAGGTATGAATATTCTCCTTTGCTCTTTGCCATCCCATTTTCCCTTAAGGAAAAACATCTTTGGAGCTTACTGTTGGTCCATGTCTGTGATAGTTGCATGCAATTAAAATTTTGGGGGTATATTACTTTCTGGAGAAGGTCTTACAGCTAAGAAAAGTGAGACCTTTGTCTTAAGCACCATTACATCTTAGAGAGTGCTCTTCCAGGAATTCTTCTTTGTAAAAGATGGTGCTAGACTGGATGGATCATTGTGGGAATGAGAGAAGAGTTTCATGCCATTAAAGTTGTTTTACCCCTAACAAGATTGCTCACAAAAGCTCTTGTTACTCTCAGTGGCTTCAAGTGGTATCACATCAGGGACTGGCAAGACTGAATTCTGGCAGTTTTTTGTTCCTGCACCCTGTACGAGCTCTTGATGAGTCTCCGTGTCATCCATTAGCATTCACCCTCTTATCCTGTCAACTTTTCAGCTTTGCTTTCTTTCTGTGGGATATTGGTCTCTTGTCTTGCATTCCTGTCCCTCTGCAGGACTGCTGCTGGCTGGTCCAAGTGCAGAAGTGGTAACTGACCCACAGTAAGTGACAGAAGACGAAACTGGCTGATGGGAACCTCACAAAGTTCATCAAAGGCAAATGCAAACCCCTGTGCCCCAGGTAGGACAGACCCATGCATCGAGCTAGGATGGGTGTAGAGAAAGATGTGCAGGCAAGAAGAATCAGCATCTGGGCTCTCCTTGGAGGGGCACTCACACTGACAGGGTGTAAGGACACAGCTTGCAAAAGGGGATGCTGCTTTGAGGCAGAGAAGGCCCATTTGGTCCCTTGGATGGTGGTCTGAACCGGGAACAGGTTGCCCAGAGAGGCCAAGGGATGTCCATTCTGGATTAGAGTTTGCTCTGCTAGTCCTTTGCTTTGTGTGGGGTAGACTGGAAACTGCCTGAGGTCCAGGCTGACCCATCCTACTCCTGGTGGAAGTATAGATGGAGCTTGTGGTTGGCAACACTGCTTATTCCTGCAATTTATTCCTTGAAATAAATTACCTTACAGTATTTTTCACTCAGAAGCCTTTAGCTTAGCGATGCTTTCCTTGAGCACAAAAGCAGTGGGAGGATTGTATTTTTAAAGGAATCCCCACTTGAGTTGTGGATGATACGCTTGCACGCTTGTGAAATGGGGTTGCTCAAAAGTTTCTCTGCTGCTGCCAGCTGCCAGCCTTGAGGTGATCTCGTGCCTGTGTGGATTCCTGGTGGCTTCCCGGAGGCTCCCCTGGGCATGCACAGCATCGACTGCTGCGAAGTTCACTGTGGGATTGAATACAGAATAATTTTGTATTCTATGGGTAGTCTGAAAGATGGATTCCTGCTTGTGAGGAGGGCCGTTCCAGTGTCCAAAGTGCATCTTTTGTGTTAATCAGGGGGTAAGGAAGTGTAAAGGTTTCTTCACACCCTCCTTGCTGTGGATTTCTTTCAACTAAGCCATTTTATTTCTGTTTCTGAGGGACAGGGAGAAGATGCTGTATCCTTTGTTTCAAGGCCTTAGGGTTAGAACTTCATCTTTGGCTGTCTTTAGGTTGCTACATCAAAGTAGGCAGTAAGAAATTAAAACCACCAGGATAACATAATAAAAAAGCACAAGCCATTTAGGGGGGGAAAAAAAAAAAAAATCAATATTTTGTCTTTTAGGTCCCCACTGAGAAATACTTTTGTAGAAAAGACAGAGGGGAGAACATGAACAATGGGCTTCTCCTGCCCTAATTGCAAGTACAGTAAGCGTGTCAAGTGTGAATTTGAGACACAGAAGTAAAGGACTATTTTCTAAACAGAAAGAGAGCTGCTGAAACAGAAGGACAGAAGGACAAAAGCCAAGGGTCATTCTGTAGCTAAATCTACCTCCAAGAAACCATATTTGAGGAAGAGATCAAGTACATATACTTACCCTGTAGGTATCATTCTAGATCAATGTATCTTTATCTCCTGATGGATGTCCTTGCTGCATTTTATATGAAGCCTGATTGTAAAAACGGGTTATGTGTTTTGTAAACACTTCCAGGTTTGGGAAAATCAGGTGGCGGATGTCTGGGTTTCACTATGATGAAGGGGGAAGCAGCTGCTGGTTTTCTGGGCTGCTGCAACTAGACCTGCCCTGGACCTGGCCTGAACAAGGCTTTGGGGGCACAGGAGGGTGTTGAAGTCTAGCTGGGCTTCACTCTCCGCAGAGCGTTTGGTCTCCAGAGGCAGAACAGCATTCACCTTTTGAAACATTGTATGTTTGGGTTTAGGGATGTCTTTCCTGCCCATATAGTGAATATAGCCACTCTTCTTCATTGACATTATGGAGTGAAAAGTGACTGCTCTAGCAGTCAAAATAAATTAAACCCTATTCAGAATGCTGCCTCTGAGTATTAAAACTGTGTAACACACTCTGGGCAGCAAGCTGTTAAATATACAGGGAAAAGGTGCAGAGGTTAAAGAATATTCAGATAAGTTAGATATATGCTAGTCAGCAGGGCCTCATGAAATTCACCCTGGAGTACTTCAGGTACTAGCTGAAGTGATCTCTGAACTATTAGCAATTATCTCTGAGAGCTTGTGGAAGATGGGTGAGATCCCAGAGGATGGGAGAAAGGCAAACACGGTACCTATCTTTAAAAAGGGGGAAACAGGGAGACCCAGGGAATCATAGGCCAGTCAGCCTGACTTTGATACTGAGAAAAACGCAGGAGCAAATTATTGAACAATCAATTTGTAAACACCTAGAGGAAAATAAGGTGATAAGAAACAGCCTGCATGGGTTTGTCAAGAACAAATCACATCAAAGCAATCTCATTTCCTTCTTTGACAGAGTAACTGGCCCAGTGGATAAGGAAGAAGAAGCAGATGTGATAGATCTTGACTTTAGCGAGGCTTTTGACACACATCCACATGACATTTTCATAAGTAAACAGGAGAAATATGGTTTAGATGAAGTTATTATGTGATGGGTGCAAAACTGAAAAATTGGGCTTATCAGTAAAGCACTTATCAATGGTTTGTTGTCAAACTGGGAAAACATATCAAATAAGATACCACAGAGGTCTGTCTTAGGTCCAATATTATTCAATATTTTCAGCTTTGATGATGAAATATGTAGAAAACTTTTAAAAATTGCATATGGTACTGAACTAGGAGGGGCTGCAAACACTTTCCAGAACAGGATTTGAATACAAAATGTGCCTGATAAATTGAAGAAAGTGTCTGAAATCAATAGGATGAAATTCAATAAGGAAAGACAAGTAGAATGTATTACTTTTGGGGAAGAAAAAATCAAATGCACAAATATTAAATGGGAAACAACTAGTCTGAGAGCAGTTTTCATAAAAGAGGCTTAGCACAGAGCACAAAAAATGTGAAATCCAGAAATGTGAAGATGTATGAAGAGTAAATTCCATGATTGCGTGAATTAATAGCAATATTGTGAATAACTGGAAAATAATTATCTAGTTCTGCTGAGTGGTGGGGCCTGACCTAGGAATACTGCACCTGTGCCCAATGGTGAATGTACATTTTAAAGCAAAGACCTTTTGAAGATCATCCTCCTTTAGAAATGAGAAAGAACAAAGTCTAGAAAACAGCTCCTGGGAGGAAAAGCTGAATTAAATCAGTATGGTTTTTTTCCTTAGGAGAAGATGTAATAACATAAACTATGCAAAAATGTTATTTAAAATGTTATTAAAAAAAGGACACTTACCTGCTTTCCCTATCTAAAATGGTGTAAAGAGAAATTGATGGAATAAGCTGAGGCAGAATTCAGATGGATGTTCTGGTTATGGGGATGATACAGCACTGGAACAGGGTTTCTAAGGATATTCTGGAATCCTTGCTTCAAACCCTGAAAATGGGTCAGACAGACATCTGTCTGTGATGTGAAACAGATGTCCTCTTGAGAGTACTTCTACTTTTACATTTCTACAGTAATTCATGCACCACAGTCAAAAGAAAAGCTCACATGAACAAGATAAGCAAGAGCTGCATGCATAGACATACATTTCCTCCAAAACTCCCACCTTCCCCCTGCAAACTCCTTTTAAAATTTATGTACACTTATCACACAGTCTTCTATTCTCCTTTTCACCTGTCTTTGCCTTGAAATATGGAGAAGAGTTGCTAGCCATTCCATAATTATATGGAAGATTATGAAGCTGGACAGGACTGCCTTCAATCCAAACATGAAATCCAGCATGTTGAGTTTTTCTGGGCTGGCTCTTCAAATGTGCAAAACCAAGACCCAAAGACATAAAAAAAGCGCCTTTTTTATAGTATCTGCTGTAAGATGCTCTAAGAATTGCTTTGTTCTTTTTTTTGTTTTTGATGAAGATACACAGTCAGAGAATGAAGCTTTATAAATATGCCTACTCCTTTTTAATGATAAACACGGGACAAACTGGAAGGTACTTTTATGAGGTTTTATTGGCATGATTTTGAACTGGTATGTTATTTATGGGACAATCCTAGACAGAATGCAGCAAAATCTCAGCATCTTGTTATGTTTTCTGTGTGGGCCACGTGCATCTGAAAATGTAACCTTGAAATGTATAGTGAGAAGTGGGAGCTTCATTTAGGGCTGTAAGGCCAGAAATCTTAGTCATCAAGTGTTGTTTTGTGCAAAGACTATGATAAGAAAAAACACTTTTAAATGACTGATCTAAATTATCCAACATCCTTAAATGAAGGATTTGCACACTGCATTGCGGGGGATGCTACACTCAGAGAGCAGAATGTCTCTTCTCCTTCATGTGCCTGCCTTTGTGATGATACCTGCATAAAATAAGTTTGTGAGACCCTTTTTCAAAGGCTACGAGACCATGCTCACCAGTAAAGAAATTGCTTGTTTTGCTGTGACATTTGGATTCTTCCTTTTGCATCTCTGTGAAACCTCCTCTGGTGCAGGGAACCAGGGATGTTACATTTTGCATAGTTGTTGGTGGGATGAAGGTATTTGCAAATTTGGGAATTGGAATTTCTCCCAAATACGAGGACTTCAGAACAGAAATTTATGTATATGGAGAAGGGACATTTATTTACCAGGTAAACTGGCCTGCAGGTGATGGTGTTTGAATGGGATCAGCTCTCAGTTCCTTGGGAGTGGTTTGCCCGGTTTGTGTGGTGAGTGTTCCTGTGCACCCAAAGGGACCCAGGTTCCTGCTGAGGCTGTGTTTGTGTGGTGCTGTGCTGAATGGATGTCTCTATGCCAAGGTTAATAGTATTATAGACTTTCCTTTACTCTGTTTTGCTCCGGCCCTATTCTTACTCAGATGTGTTTTTAGCATAGTTTTAGTTTTACCTGAGTTCTAACACTCTCAAATTATCCTTTGCAACTGAGATTTTGTCAAAACTGAGCCCCCCCCAGGCTCTACTGAAGTGCCAGCAAGATTTTATACACCAGATAAGTATCACTTAAAGACTATTTTGAGACTTTACTGATGCTATGAAGAAAAATAAACTTGTAATCAGTGACCCTTGCATATAGTACACTTGGACTGGTAAGAAGATATACCACTACTCACATTTATAATGAGGTCTACAGTACGTAACTTTTATGAGGAAATTTTGGAGTAGAAGGTTTTGGGAGGTCACTGATAATACTGTCATTAACTTGCCAGTGAGAAGACAGAACCATATTTAGAGCCACTTTTACCCCTGTCTTCTGTAATCTAATAGGTTTTGAACTTTCATTAGCTACCACAGATGAAAGATTTGTGGTAGTATGGAACTCAGTGTGTTCTTATCACTTGCAAAAGGTCTTATTAAAGATACAGTAAAATAAAACTTCCTGGATCTAAATATAGGCTGGACTAAATTGGCAGATTTCAGTAAGCATGCCTGCTTAGTAATGGAGACAATGCTGAGTGAACTTCATAGAAGAGGGGGAAAAACCTAACTAAATAAAAAATCTTGTCTGAAATGCTGCCAAAAATTAATGCATTTTCCCCCTCTATGAAACAAGGTTGTCCTTGTTTTCCATCTCAACCAGCTAGAGACATCTCCTTGAAAGACATTTTCCCCTGCCTGAAACACATCCACAGCCTGTTCCATGCTGAAATTATCAACCATAGAAGTTGTGTCATGACAGACAGGAAAAAAAAACCACCAAACCCCAGTCTAAGACAAGATCAATTCCTGACCATATTTCTCTGATTTCTATTTCTTTCTTTTTTTTTTCTTTTTCTTTTTTTTTTTTTTTTTTTTTTTTTTTTTTTTTTTTAAATTGAAGCTGGATTCACAGAATAACTTGCCTAGGAAGGAGTAACCTCTAGGTAGTCATCTTGTCAGATGCTCCTCAGAGAGCAGATCCAGCACAGAGGTTGCCCATCATAGATATGGCACATCTGTAACTGCAGTGGTGATGCTGGCTGAGATGGAAGATCTCTTCTCATCTCCAGCATTGGCCAGAAGGAGTTAAGTCCATTTCTGAAGTCTTTGAAATGATCTCCCTGAGGCTGAGTCTTCACTTGAATTTCCCATCTATCTCCCTTTACCCCGAAGCCTTCAGGCTGTGTTCTGTGTTATGCCAGAGGGCAACACATTGGAGAGTCTGGATGAGCACAGCCACCCTCTAACAGGGACTCAGTGCGGCTCTGCTCATTTCCAGTGACTTTCCCAACTCCTTCCCCAGGTCCTGAAGGGAGAGGTGGTATCTTCTGCAGATTTCTGGATGGACCAAATTACTGCAACACAGAAAAACTGGGAGACACTCATCCAGATGTTGCAGTCATGCATGGAAAGAGACAGTGCCAGTGTGTATGCAGCAACTCAATCTGTTGCTTAATTCATTATTACTTAATTCAAGTGTTGACTTTAACAGTAAGAGCAGACTTTGTTGAGAGGTATGGCCCAGCTGTGATATATATATATATATATATATATACACACATATATGCATATGTATATCTTTATACAGTATCATAGTGATAAATTTTAATGAGAGTTTCTTCATGACCAGCTGGTGTTGTTTGAAAGAAATTACATTAATAAATGTGGCTAAATTTTCAGTGTAAGACCAAATAATGAGAGTTGTAAAGCTGCAACATATTGTTGAGTCAACATTCGTAGTGGGCTGACACTCCCACCTTAGGCAAGTCTCTGAAGCTGCCTGGTGCATCACCCTCCTTCTGTAAAATGAGGTTTAACCCTCCCTCCTCCACACCCCACTCAGATGCCACAAGGGTGTAGTCTCCTGGCACCGAGGAGAAACGCTGAGATATCTGACAGTGAGGTCTGTATTAACACTTCAGGTAGCACCTCTATTTTGGGGCCAGCAGGCTGACAGCTCCTTGCTATGTGATACTTCTGTTCTCTGTCTCCCTGTTTTGGTATATGCTGGATCCTGCCTGTGCCACATTGGGGTGCAGGGGAGGGGTGGTGGAAATCACAGCACTCCTCTCCTTTTCCTGCTGGTCTGCAGTGGTGGAAAGGCAAGGGCAGGCTGTGGTTTGAATGTGCTGTAGGACACAAGGTCCAAGAGGTCCTGTGAGGTACCTGGACAGAGATTTGCATCATGCTGATGGTGTTGCCAAACTCCATGGTGGAAAGGCTCCACTCCTGGTAATGAAAAGCACAGGGTGCTTACCACAGGACAATGAGAAGGCAACACTTCTCACCAAATATTGAAGCAAACCTCCACCAGAGTGGAAAGATTTCACCCCTTCTCCTGTTAAATAGTCTCAGTACATATGTCTAAGGTGTTCTAGGATGTCTCCCTGGTTTCTTTACGGCTTCTGACTGAAGGTCAGCACAAACTCATAGATGCTCCTTTTCTCTTTTTGGTTCTGAATGCTGGCAGTTATCCCCAATTTCTGCGTGGCTATCCAGGTCCCTGCACAGGAACACGTGATTGAAGACACATGTGAGTCTCAGTGTGTGCACAGACACACAGATGCCCATGCAGGGAACTATTGCTAAGTCCCTCTTTCTAAGAGTAGAGTTTCTCCACACATTTTGCATTATCCATGACTTACCTCCTTCCCTCAGTATTACATCACTCTTGTCTGTCTTGACACTAAGCTGTATGAATGTTTTCTTTACTTTCTAAATCATGATTAATTAAAAGATTTCTCAGTTTTCCTCCTTTTTTTTTTCTTTTTTCTGAGGCTAATCTTCAATTAATAAGGAATGCAAGCATATAAATAAAAAATGTCTGTTGTGTGTTTTTCTTGCAATAAATCTGATCATTCCTTATACTGCCATTCAGTATATCTCCCCTAAGGTATGCTGAATTTGATCAAATCACTACATCACTGGAATGCTGAGCGTTACTCATTTGTGTGCTAATTACTCTTAATCTGGGTGCTTTTAAAAAGGTCGTCAGTTAGACTTTATTGAATTGTCAGAGTTCGTAGCAGTGAAGGGAATCTGGTAGCTGGTGTAATGATGTCACAGATGGCTAAATACCCTGTAGTCTGAAGGGGAAAATGAATTAAATATAAGTTCAAGTTACAGAACGTGGTGTGAAAATGTGGGAGCCAGGCTTTTTGCAGAGGAAACCGCTGTTCACAGTTGATTGAAGCTGACTCTAAAGACCTCTTTTAAGGCACCCTCTGGAAAGAGCTATGAATAAGTGACCCTTTCTCATCTTATTGCCAAAGTTCACCTTGAAATAGATCTCTTCTAGGTGGTGCAGGTCTTCTGCCTTCTCAAGAACATCTCAAGGCCACCTTGCTGTTGCTAGATTTTGGAAAGGCCATGATGTGACATGTCTTGTGCCACCCACCCTTTTTACCCTCTGTGGGTACATCCACCATTATCACACCAAGCAGTGATAATGATAGTGTCCTCTACAGGCTGTGAAGTGGCCAAGAAGGTTAAAGCGTTTAGCACCAATTACTCAATGCCCACCATTTTTATACCTTAACCAGTAATTTTACAGGTATATTGAGGACTTGAAATAAATGAATAGACATTTCATAAGCCCATTTTCTCAGGAATTTGCTGTTTGGAACTCCTGGCAGTGTGTCACAAGAAAGAATAGACAAGCAATTTCATGTTCACAGATATTTTGTTTAGTAAGTTGGTCTAGGAAGAATTCTGAATGAAGAACATTACAGCCAGAATATATCTGGCAATCAATACTTTGTTTCAACAATAATTAATGCCTGAAATTGTACTTAGCTATTCATGAGCACAATGGTCAAAATTCTGATATAAATCAAGATTTTTTAAGGTTCTGATAGTGAGTTTCTTGTGTTGTTTGACCTCCCTTATTATTTGATAAATAATTGTCACTGCACATTTAGCTCAAATACTTATGATTGTCATCCAGTTAAGTAACAGAAATTCATACCCCTGTTATTTGTGATATTACACATTTAGGGAGTGTTGAGAAAAGTCACAGAAAGGGGAAGAAAGGGGATGTAGTCATTATCCTGATCAGAAAACAGGGCAAAGTGACCAGTTAGTGATGTATGTACCTTACAGATCTCATTAGTGGGCGCAATTTAGTTAGTCCTGAGGTAATGATTTTCCAGGTCTTTTTGACTGCACGGGAAGAGAGAGCAAATCTAGCTTAAAAATGTTATCACTTTTTCTAAAGTGTATTTAAAACTTTGAGCACTGAGAAATTTGAGTGAAGGGGAGAAACTGTTGTTACTGTGGGTTTTTATTATTTTTTCCCCTTCTTATTCAAATAAAGTCTGTCCAGGATTGGAGAGAAAGATCCAGAAGCTGTCTTCAGAAGAGATAGAAAGTTCCAAAACAAGGAAACTAAGCTAGTAGATAACAGCACACAGTACTTCTAATTACTTTCTGTGGTCCTGTTAGCAGGGAGAAGGAAGCAGCAGGGATGTTGGTAACCTGTTGAGACAGAACTACAAGGTCCTCTTTTGTCTGGCTGTGCTGCTGGATCACAACCTCCTTGGAGCAGGCACTGTCTGGTGTTACACACCAGACACAGTAGTCCCTGATCTCCCTTGAGTTCACGAATTGACACCTATATGCAAATACACAGTGGAGATGTTTTACTAACAATCATACGGGATACTGCAGTCTTTTTCTGGTGTGTGTGGATGGCTGAAATATCTCAGCTTGTGAGGCACTGGGGAGCTCTGGCTCTTTTTTTCACGTTGATTACTGTGAGATATGGAATTTCCTGTTTTCTTTTAACTTTGGGCTGGATCCTGATTCCTTTCACTTTACTCCTGAGCTGAATGGTACCTTGTTCCACAAATGGTCCCATTGGTTCAATGAGGTCATTCATTGATGGGAAGGTACCATCCAACACCACTAAAAGCCTTGAAATCTGGTTCTTAAATCAAATTTGCTAGTTGAACTTTATGTGTCTCTTTGTGCATGTGTCTGTTTTAAAGCTCTGTTTCTTACAAGGGACTCTAGTTTGGCTTTCAGACTTCACTGAAACCTTTCATTATTAGTACTACCATTAGGTCACAAAGCTTCATAATGTTCTTCGTTGTTGTTTGCTTCATGCAGTGAATTAGAAATTAATTCTCTCTCTCAGCTTCCCTGGCATATGCTTCTAAACTTATATTCTCTGTTTAATGTATTCCATGGTATGTGTTTCTCATCAAATGTGACAGATTGGGGTGATTCTGTCAATAATTCATATTTGATACAGAGTAGAGCAAAGTTAAGAGGGAATCACAAAGTAATATAATCCCTGTCCCTTTTAAACACATGAAGTTGGACTAAAATTGATGCCTTCGACCAGGACACTTAGCATTCAAAAGCTAAACCTACCAGCACAGGGAGCGATAGATGCTTGTTTGGAAGTAATATGTGAAGTGAGGGCAGAGGATAGCTATTGACATCTTCAAAAGAAGTCCTGTGGGCCTCGCTTTTCAGAGGTGAGGAAGCAGCCACAGATCTCATCAAACTCCACTGGAGTCCCAGGTGCTCAATACCTCTGAATTTCAAGCAATTAAGTAGGGCATGAAAACTGGGATGCTATAAGCTGACAACAGTTGAGGCTGATCCACTTGAAGATACTGCCAAAGCAGTTGCTGAGAAACTACAGACTGAAAAGGAAAATAGTGAAATCAGTTTTGTGTGTGCCAAAGACCCTGCAAGCGTCTTTAACTTCTTTGATAGAGGCTGAGATGCTTTGATTAGTAAAGAGAAATAGCAGTCAAGGAGGCTTTTTTTAAATAGCAGCTCTAAATGGCTGGAAGATACAAGGACTAGGATCTGTTTCTGTTCTATCTGGGAGAGGAAGTTTCCCTGTTGTATGCCAAGAGTTTGCCCCATGATCCTGGATGGAAAGCAGGGGCTCCTGCTGAGCTGTGCAGGCTTTCAGTGAAGCAACTGTTCTTCAGAGAGGGGGCTGGTGAAATTTCACATGGGTGTTTTACGTGCAGATTGACCTCCAGTGCTGCACCAGGCAGCTTTTTCCTGCTACAAATGGTCTTTCTTCCAAGGGCATTTGCTACAGCTCACTTCCTAGTCTGGTCCATGACTGAGATATAGAAGGGAACCCTTGGATGTTTCCAAGAATCAGAAATATTTTAAAAACCCCTGGAGACCCGGAAAAATGCAATTTTGCTGCAGCAGTAGTAGTAGCAAAAGTGTCTTCAAACCCCCATGTGATCAGTGTCTACCTGTGAGGAACTGTCTGATACTGCAAGTTTCTTCCTTGCACTGTCTCCTGTAGGATTCTTCTGCTGTGTCTGCAATGTTCTCATGATGCCCATCTCTTGCAGTCAGATAACACACCCTGAATATGTTCTGTAGTTTCCTGTGCAATCCGCTGTTGAGGAAGATACATTACCACAAAAAGCGCTTTGAAATTTTTAGAACTATAAAGTTCTCGGCTCCTGGGCTGTTCCCAGCTCCCTGTTTCCCTCAGCAGACTTAGAACAGTTGTCCCCTCTTATCCAAAAGAGGCACTCTCCCTTGGATCAAAATAGCTTTGCCAAGGCCTCTCAGGGGCTGATTTATGTGCTGACAAAAGCAACCACGTGTAAGGAAGCAGTCTGTCTTCCCAAGCCTTTCTGTAGGCTGGAGAGTCCTGCTGCACAGATGCTGCTCAAGAAAACATTGTGTAATTCAACTGCAGGAGTCTCAGACGGCTTGGAAAACACAAATCTGGCTGGGATCATCGAGTGTGGTACTGCATGACCATGGAGAGGAAGCTCTGAGCTTTCGTGTCTGTGTGTCTTGTTGACAAGATATGGCAGGACAGGGAAAAGCACTGTGGGAAGAATATGGTAACTGTCTTCTCCTCCAAATAAAATAGGTCTGACCCAAATTAAGTGCTCATCACCTGTTAAAGTCAATTTTACCCTCTTGTTTATGCAATATTCCCTTGCCAAATGTGTTGCAAAGGTGATGACATCACACGCTGCAGTGAGGTTGGTGTTGTTTGAGGTTTTTCTCCCTAAGGGTGCTGAATGCACAAAAAGAAGATCCTGGTCATGGATGGTTAGGATGGGTGGGAACACAGGTGTGCAGAAAATGCTTCACACAAAGGGTGTCTAAGGCTGTCAGAGTGTCTTGCTCATATGGGAGAATCAGAAACACACACACACACACTCTCAAATGTAATTATTTCAAAATCCCCGGTCTGTTTTGGAAGACACACACTAGACTCATAACTGCAAGTTAGTTCTCTGTATTACACTCGTGGTGGATTTACTTAAGAACTGACAGTTCAATGGGCATGATTCTTCCTTCTTGTGCAGTTTTAGGTTGGCAGTTGCACAAACTTTATGGGATATCCTTATAAAAAACTCATATTTATTTGTTCTTGTTTCATTGGGGGTAAACTCTATCTGCAGTACAGCAAGTATTGGGTTTTTGGTTTCTCCTTCGAAGTTGAGTCTGATGGAAGTAACTACTCGCTGTTATTCATAACGGTTTCACTCAGGTCAAAAATTGGAGTGAAATTGTTGGGAGAAGAGGATTATGCTTTGACAGTAGTGAGGAAAACAAACACTTCACTTTGAGTGATCTGGAATGGGGGGGAAAGGGAAAATTCTGGGTAAGGGCTCTAGTCACCAGGTAACAGAAATGCCTGAGAACAGGCATTTACAGGCTTTTATGAAAGCATTTTCCTTGTGCTCCAGCATAGAAGAATAATGATTTGAAACACAGGAAGTTGCCATGGAACAGAATTATCACCCACTGATGAGCTTTATTGCCTCATAATGTGTCAGTCTACAAAAAGTTGCAGCAAATGGTCAAGATATTTCTGTGGTGACTGGCCAAGACCACGGCACTGTCTTGTGACTTACTCAAAAGGTGCAATAATAAGCATATCTTCTGCCTGTCATTTTCTGTTTACCCCAAAAAGAGGATAACTTTTCAGAAAAGAGTGAAAAGTTGCAAACAAGAGGGAAAAAAAATATTTTCCCAGAGCAGAATATTCTGTTATATAACAAACCAGAAAGATTACTGTGTGCTGGAAGGGAAAAACATACTTGAAGAGCAAGATGAAAACAAAACTGAAAGAAGTGAGTGTTGAATGCGTCCCTAATGCAAACTGAGAAAAGCGAAGTTAGAGAACATAAATGATACACCAGTCATGGCACTTTTCTGCAGACTGCACTTCTAAATGTCGTATGCTGTAGGTCCTTCTTGCTCCCCCAGTCCACAGGAGAAACTCCTTCCTCTCCACCCCCCCGACAATGAATGTTAAGTTTGCAGCCTACATCCAAAACACATTGTTCTGGTTTCCATTTTCACAGTTTTACTTATTCTGTGGTTTCAGACCAACCAAACAGACTCTTTTTCTTTGCAATCTGGAAATCCAAAAATCTCAGCCTAATCTTTCTGCTTCTGATGCCTTCCAAGTTTTGATGAGGTTGTTTTATCTCTTGCTGTTATTAAAGAGCTGGTCAATGCTGCTCCACTTATTCTGTAGATTTTTACCACTCTATGGATGTCAGGAATATTCTTTTTATCTTCTCTTTTGAATCCCCTGTTAATCATATCATGATGCACCTTTTTCAAATCTATAATTTTATTGAATGGTGTTTTTAATCTTTGCAGAACTCCTAACTAGTCACGTCCATAAAGAAATGAAAAAAACCCTGGTATTCACATCACCTGATGTGGTTGGTTTTTTGGGCTCTGCAAAGATTAAAAACACAGTAAGACTTGAGAGTATCCTAGAGGGAATATAGAGGTTGCTATTAATATGGTCTTCTTTTGAACAGAACTGATCTGAGGGTTTGGAAATAGAGGAAAAGTGACTGTTTAAAGCAATAGACAAGGTTGAGATTTTAGATACATACTGCTCTATATTACGGTAAGAAGAAACTGGAAAAATTTTGAGGGCCAATGCTGAAGCTACTTGCAGGTTCATCCTCATTTCCCTGTGCTCTGATAGGCAACTCCCTGTTCCAGGAGTGCAGTAAAATAATTGAGTTGGTGTCAGCAGTGGGATGGCTCCTCATGTAGTCGTGGAGAGTGGCTCTGTGGTAGATGGGCAGATGGCCAAGGAGGTTTTAAAAGCTTGTTCCTGGCAAGAATAGCTCCTTGTGTCACTCTCCTGGAGGGGCAGAGCTGCTGGCTGGGTGCTGCCTTCGGGAAGAGCTGCTGGTGGGGAAGGACTGCAACCCTCAGGCACTTGGTCCCCATTTCTGGCACTCAGGCCAGAAGGAACCTTCCTTTTCCTCCTCTGCCTGATCTTTATCAGCTGTGGCTGTTTCCTGGAAAATGTGGTCAACAGCACGGTATCCTGGCTAGGACATGCACCAGCCCAGTCCCTCTGCAGAAGTCATCAGTCCAGTGTTCCAGAAGCTCCACTGAAAAGAGGGAGAGGAGGGAGGAAGAGCAGAGACCAGGCAGGGATGTGACCTGGTGGCAAGCACAGAGGAAAGGATGAAGGGAGCAGGACAGGAAGGGGATAAGCGCTTTATAGAAAGAAAGGGCGGGATGGAAACACAGCAGGGACAGAGAGCATTCCTGTCGGGAATCCTGGGGTCTCTCTTCAGGTCTCGGCATGGATTTGTCATGCAGCCTTTGGAAAGTCATGTCACGTTCCTGCCTGCAATGTGTCCTCAGGAGCCTGGAATGTGAGCTGAGCTGCTTATTATTGGACTCCTTATTTACAAAGCTAGGAGGGCCTGTTTTGATCTTTTATTCCAACTCTTTTTGCAATGTATGTGGTTGAACTCGCTAAAATTAATTCCTGCTTAAACTGCAGCCTATCTTCTACGGGAAAAACTCCAGCACTTGTGGGGGGAAATCCAGTGCAAATCTTTAAATCCAAATTTGGTGTGTTTGTCTAGCAGTTAATTGTCCTG
>VXBX01008452.1:245473-288393 GCA_013400415.1 Scytalopus superciliaris | reverse complement strand
TTTTTTTTTCCCTTTTTTTCCTGCTCTAAATTGCTTTACCTTCAACTTCAGTAGATGTTAAACCTCGATGTGTCCTTGTCTCCAGTCCGAAACCCTCCTCAATTATCAGGTATTTTTCGCTCGTAGGTGGCTGTAACCTCTGATTAATTCACCCCCTTAATGTGGGTGTTTGGGTGTTTGGTGTTTTTTTTGGTTTTTTGTTTTGTTTTTTTTTTTGGCAGAGAAAAGCTTGATTTATTTAAGCCACCGGGCGCATTCCCCCCACGCTTTAATTGTTCTCACGCTTCTTCTCCGACCCACCTCCAGGCTTTGCCTCCCTGGGTCGCGGGTCCCGGGGTGGGCGCTCCATCCCTGCTGGAGGGGGAGCCGCTTCCAGCGGGAGGGATGCGCGGCGTGGGGAGCCGGGAGCAGCGCGCACCTCACAAAGAGCACAAAGCCCTGCTTGTGGGCGGACAGCAGGAAATCCTTTGTGACCGGCTCCCGTCCTCCCCTCTCGCCAGGCAGGCGTGACCGAGGCTGCGGGCAGCAGGCAGCAGGAATGCCTTTCCCTCCCCATCCCTCGCCGGAGATGCCCGGTGTTCCCACATCCCCTCTGCAGGTCGGGGAGGCTGCGATGGGGCTCCCGGCGCATTCCCGCAGGATGCTCCTTTGTCCCGGGTGGCTTCAGGGAAGCGCTTTTGCTGTCCTGAGGATGGAAGATCGCTCCTCGTAACAGTGTCTGACTGCTTTTGTTTGGTCCTCCGTGTTTAAACATTACTCTGCAGCTGTTTCCNTGGGGTTTTTTTGGGGGGTGGGAGGGTTTGAATTTATTTTGGGTTTTTTTGTTTGTTTTATTTTCACATATACATTTCTGAAGTCTGAAACGAGACACCCCCCCCAGAAAAAAAATATTAAAAATAAAGGATTAGTTGCTATTAAGTAGCACAAATTACAAGAAGTCTGGAACCAAACCCTGGAATCAGAAGAATACGAGACTCCAAGGGAGTTGAGGCTGGACCTGAGTCCAAATCCACATGCTGTGGTTTACTCTCGATTATATGATGGGTCAAGCCAGAAGTCTCATTCAGGGCAGAATGGAACATGAGCTGAATTTGGATCTGGGTCTGAATTTTGCTGTGCAGACACATTGACAACTGCCAGTGACAAAAGGCATTTATAAAGGAACAAATTAAGTGGGTGAAACTTATTCCCAATGAAAAACCAATACAAAGCTGCAGAAGGAAAAATGCAATTCCAGCCTAACTCACAGGGCTAATCTGCAATTGTTGACTGGCAGGAGTGATTTCACTCACATGCCTCAGTTGTTTCAAACACCCTGGACTCTCCTCTTGCAGCTTTTACATCACTGTGACTCTGCTGACTTTAATGAAGCTATTCCTAATTTACACAACTTTAAGTGGCAAGAGAATGGGTCTACTGACATTACCAGTGTCTGGTCCATGTATAATAAAACAAAACTTAATAAAATAAAAACTGGTTTACATACTTACTTTGACAGAGACATACATAAAAATACACCTCCCAGTCCAAGTAAATATGAAAAGACTGCCAGACGTGCCTATATAAATCTCACTATTTTCAACATTTAATTAAAATAGAGAAGTCTTCACACTCCTTATTAGGAAGGGAGGGAAAGGTTAGATTACTTTAGCTTTTTCAGAACTACCAATGATATAGCAGTATCTGTTCCAAAATGAAAATATTAACATCTGTGATCCATTTAGAAGAAATGTAATAGATTTTTTGGCTAATTGGCATTTGGTATCAAAAGAAATAAGCTATTTTTTTTTAACCTCTGCTATATATAAAAATTTTGGTCTTCTGACTATCTTGTTTAAAAGAAAAAAAGCACAAAACATTAAAACCCAATGCTCATTATTGAAATAAAGGGAAACAGTATAGTGTGTGAAAAAGTAGGTATTGATTTACATTAGAAATAAATTTTTAAAAATATTCATTGCAAAAAAACAGGACTTGCTGCCTTTCAATTCACAACTGACTTGTGAGCTGATCAATGTTTCTGTGAACATATTTTACCCTGAAGTTTGCCAGTAAGCTTGTGAGAAAAAAATTCTAAGAGAGTTTTCTCTCTGTATCTGCTGTATATCGTTACATGCTTGGTCTATCCAGGAAGTTCTGGTTTCTTATTCTACCATTTGAATCTGGATTTTTTGTGCCATAAGAAATGTAAGTTGTGTCATAAAGTTCATTCAGTCAGTGTTTTCAGTGATGGAATGCAATTTCCAAAGCCTCTGTGCTGTGAAGTTCTGACAATTTTACCACTTAAACCCCTTTGTATGTGCCTTTTCACAGCATTTCATAACACACTTGCAATGGCAGATGCTCTGATTTAATTATTAACTCATACTCCAGATACTTCTATTTTCTTACTTGGTAATTTTAAAGACTGATTGTCTGAGGAATCTCAGCACTTTTTATAAATTAATTCCATTTAACATCTATTATTTTTCTATTAATTTGCTTTTGAAGGCGTTTAGACATCTGCCTATACCTCTGATGGATTTCCAGATTTTGCATCCATATGCTAAGGTAGAAATAACATTTGAAGTAAAGAACAAAACAAAACAAAACAACCTAAAAAACCCCCCAAACCAACCAAACAAAGCCACCCCCCTAAAAATAAAAGAAATCGTTTTCTGATGTTCAATTTGTAGGCTGTTCATGATGAAGTTTTGAATAAGCAAAAAGCTACCTTTCCGCCCTTATTAATTCATGACACTACTTTCTTTTTGGGCATCTTTGTTAGTTTCCCTACTGTTATCTAGTGAAGAAAACAAATCAACTCCCCTTTAAGATACATACATAACTGGGACTGACCAAAGTTCCAATTAGGTAAGTCTTTTTCTCCTCTCTGATTATTTAACCCACAATTTTTAGTGATGATGTGTGGTCATTCTGTCTCATGATTTCAGGTTTAGTAAGTTATCACTTTGGACAGCATCTTTGGGAACTCAGTAGCATTGGGTTGAACTAAGTCATGCTGATATTTCAGATATTTATGTTTCTTCTCCTGGTGAAGACTCTTGGTTTAAATGTTTTGGTCTGTAATCACAAAGACCACAAAGAATGACTGACTAATATGATTCATCTTAGTGCCTATTTCAAAGACCCATAGAGATTAAAAAAAAAACAAACCAAAACAAAACAGGATGTGTTAAATTTTGCATGAGACAGAGACAGATTTCTGCTAAGAGAAAGCTTGTGTCTGTTCAGGTATTTGTATGGATAACAAGGAGCATAGTAAAACTGAGGAAAAAATATAAAGGATTCAACATGTCATGGCAGACTACTGCTGTGCATCTAATTTCTGTCCATCCCACTGGAGGGGGTATGAAGTGGAACAGCAACCAGAATTCCTGTGTTCTTTTGGTGTGCAAGGTGTTGGAAACACTATTTTTGTGTGAAGCTGGGCCCTGTAGGGTACCTGGCACCTCATCCTCCTCAGTCCAGGTATACTTTGTGCATCCTCTGCTGTTCATCAGACAATACTGCAAACAAAACACCCAATCAAATTAAAAGCTTTCAAAAACATAAAATAATCACAGAAATGAGTGAATATTTGCAAATGGTGCTGCTGGAGTATTTGGCCAGCAGGATGTGTCCATTGCTGTCAGGACTGCACAGGAATTCCAATGGAAGAGTGGTCTGTCAGACTATTGCGGCTCCACTCACTCATGGAAAGCAAGGTGGATGTTATCTTAATTAGCTGAGCACTGCAGTTTTGTGGAAATGGGCAGATTCTTTGCAGGGTAATTTAACAGGGGTATGCTGATGTCAATGGAGATGCACCAAATTACAGCAGTCAGGGGTCTGAAATTAAGGTCTTTGCAAAGGATAATTTTTCTGACTTTAGGTACTTTAATCATGTAAAGTCAATTTCAGCTTTTGGTACCACTTAGGTAGCAAGTTCTAATGATGTTTGTAACTTTACTTATGCTTGCAGATTTTGTTCAGTCGTGTTGCCCTTCAATGAATTAAAGCTGTGTGGAGGTAATTGTGTTCTTCATGAGAACCTTCTGTCTTAAGGAAATTGTCTTTTTACATTGTAACACTAACTGTTTACTAGTCAGAGAGTGATTCTTGGCACAAGCATAACATTTTTATTCTTTGTTTAAATAACTAAGCAAATAATCGTATCTTCTTGTGATGAAAGCATCTTAGCTCACTTAATTCTAGATATCTAAATCTGAGCTAATAATCTAGGTTGCTTTTTATAGGCAATGGAAGGGAATAAATCTTTCTAGGGCACAATCCAGTGACCTACTTGAGATGTCTATGTGAGAGTGAGATGTTCTGTGGGTTAAAAATGCCTGTTAAGGGAGGCCACACAAGTGCCTCAGGTACTGATGTCTTTAGCTTTATTTTTCAAACACTGAGATATTTTTCCTTCTTCTCAAAATCTCTAAGGAATAGGCTCACACTCCCCTCCTCCTTCTCAGCATTTCTGATTGTATAGATCTACAGCTGCTACAGCTTGATGCAGTTGTGAACCTGCAGCAGACACATAAATCCACAGTGGTATGATCAGCACAGGCACAGAGCCATTTCATAAGCCTGGAGACAGCTTTGGGCACTGCTGGTACAGTCACTCCTTTGCATTTCCAAACTGTCTTTGGCACTTGTTGTCCACTCACAACTTCTGACCCAGCAGGTTAGGTTTGCATCCCAAAACACCTCTGTGTGACTGCACTTGCTCAAGACTGGAATGTCTTTACAAGGAAAAGCAAGGTTTTTGGAGTCCAAAGCTTGGGTTTTGCCTTTTTGGTGCAGAAGGCTGATAACAGCAGCCGCTAGTTTCTGTTGTTACACTTCAGGGACATCCAGATGGCATGTTAACTTCTGCAGCTTCTGCAGGATCTGAGAGAAAGCTTCTGTGTTTGTCCAAATTAAAAAAAAAAAAAAAGTAATAATTGTGCAATTTTAAAGTCTTTTTTTCTCCCAACTAAAAGGATGGCACTTCAAAATGTGTGCACACTTGTGCATGCAACAAGCCCAGGGGAGTGTGCTATGCCATATTATTAAACTTAATGAATCTTAAGAATCTGATGCAAGAGTTCCATCTTTCTGACACAATCAGCAATATGTCAGCTTGCTGAAGCCTGCTGGGTGCTCAGCAGAGATTATGACTGATTAGTATCCCTTATTTCAAACACAGAATATTATTTTAAATGTTTGATTTCTGCACCAAGGTCTTTGGTGAGCTTAAAGGTGAGCAGCTCACACATGGTGTACAAAGAACACTATAATACAATTTAGTTTTGCAATCTCCTATTTGTTCTGTTCTTTGAGGAAGAAAAAATGTGATTTCCTCCTGAGGCTGTGCAAAATTGTTGTCTTTTACTGGACTAGGTCACTGGGATCTCTGTCCTGGAAGTTATCATCTTGTGCCTTCTCTATTGCCCATCTGTGAATTTCTGCACCTTCATTTCATGCTAATGACCACCAGATTTTGCAGAGTCTGCAAATGCCTTGTGAACCACTTTCCTGCTGTGGACCTAACCAGTTCCACCAGTAAAGCAGGCAACTGGCCTGGAGATGGCTTCAGCCAGGTACACATGGAGCGATAATTCTCTAGCTGTAGCTGCTTTCCTTCTTTCTCATGGTGGTCATTGTTGCTGGCACCCAGAAAACAGAGCTTAGTGTTTGGTTCTCTGGTCTGAGTCACCACATATATAATGTGTTTCCAAATTGCCTCTAGTTTTAAATCTGACATTTTCCTCAGCCCCTTTTTTAACTTAGCTGATGTCTGAGAACATTTTCAAAGTTGCTGTTTGGACATCCGTTCATGAAATGTCTGTGTGAGAAGACCACTCCTCAGTCCTGCAGTCATCTTATGCTGGTTCCAGTGCTTTGTTTTCCATAGGTCATCAGCAACATTTGTCTGTTTGATGGGTCTGTGAACTGACAAGGTCTGCCTTATCAATAAACACTGAATTTTTCTAGTTGCTTTCAATCTTTTTGAGCAAGACTTCAGCATCTCTGTATTTCTTCAAATCCTAGCTATTGCAGATATGCAAATACCTGAACTGCAATGATTCACCTCTTATCATACCTCATGCCAGAACTCTGGAGCTCATCAGTTTAAAAGCAGCAAGTGGTGACCCAAGGTTTGAGGCTTGAATCCCTCCTACTGTCCTGTGAGTGTCTTTATTTGCTAATCTGCATGGGTTTTCCCAAAACCTTAGAGATTTGATGACTGAGAACATTTTCTTTCTAAGGTCAATGTTGGTATTATATTATACAAATTTCACAAGCATCCTGAAGATAGCTGCAATGGCCAAAACTGGTAGACAGTCAGGCTTCTTCAAGCAAGAGCAAAAGCCATTTTATGAACTACAAGTTTATCCTTTTGTATTATTTTTCTACTCTCCACACACATACAAGCTACATCTCATTGGCTAGGTATACTATTCCATCAGTCTTAAACCATCTTCTGATAGGCAGTTGGCATCTCTCCTCGTGCTGGCAAGTCCCAAAACATACTCTTGTTTTCCATGGTTGTTTTTTCTCTGTCTTCAGCTTTCCCAGGCCTGGCCCAAGGACACAGGTGGTGTTTTCCACTGCTTTCCCAGGCCTACAGCAGCATCCTCTCAAGGCCAAAGCTGTGCATAGCCCAGCAATCTTCCACAGATAGGAACTGAAACAAGAAATATGCAAACAGAACTGGTGGGTGTCATCAGATTTTCATTTCAGTGACCATCGTGCATATATGATCTGTCCAGTGAGGTTATCACATGCGAAACACCTTTTGTGAAAATGCATCCCCAAAAAAACAGGAAGTTCCACTTCAAGTTTTTCACTTCAACTTAATGCTTTAGTTACTCTCTTTCTATGGCTACAATTCTGGTTGTAAGAAAAATACCAGGGCAGTGAAGGGTACTCAGTGGTGGTAATGCTACACATCTGCTATGGCAGATGAAGGGCTAAGTCTGTTACCTGAATTGCTATTTGACTACAGAAGCTGTTGTGTCTAGTTGCCTGTAGGACAGCCCAGGGCTGCCTCTACATCTTTGACTGTCCTCAGGGGCACTGGTTCCACCTTCTGTTAAGCTCCTCTCTCAGCTGTACCAAGAGTCACAGTTTGTATCCACATGACAGAACATAAGGATGGCAGAACATACCAAAGGCAAACATAATCCCTTATCTTGTCTTTGACAGCTACCAGATTTCCAGGGAAGGAGACAGGACACAGGTTTTGTACAGGATGATTATTTTACCCAGTGTGTTCATCTGGCTTCTGACAAATTCTGGACTTCCTAAATTTGTCTCTTTGGATGTTGAATATAGGTTTGGAGTTAATACAGCATTACAGATGCTCTATCAAAAAACTAAACCAAACCAAAACAAGCAACAACAACCAAAAAAAGCCAAACCAAAACAAAACCAAAAAAGCCCACCAAACAAACAACAAAAAACCACAAAAGCCCAAACCAAACTGACAACAAAAAAAGCAAAAATGCCTCCTTTGTCTCAGAGGCAACTCATAGTTTCAAGAGCATCTTTATCAAAGTTCCCCTTTTACACAGGGATATTAAACCAGAAGTTTCATACAGACCTCAAATTTAGATCCAGACTTTAAAGAATCAGATATGAATTTGGTATCTAATGCATATTTTCCAACTGATTTAAGGCAGGTTAATTGTAGAAAGAAAGAAACAAACAAGCAAACAAAAAAAGCTACAGCTGTAGACCCCCTACAATTTAGAAACATAAAAGCAAAAGTTTCAGTTGTTGGCTTCAAAGTCAGTGCCTGGCAGTTAAGTGGCAATTACCTGGTTGCCTTCAAGCCTTTGCAAAGGTTATTCTGCTTTTCGTGCATGTAACTGGACTAGCCTTACTAAATTTAACTTCATATGACTGGATCTATTCATGGTAGATTAGATGACAAATTCTATTGGGTCAAGCTAAACCAGATTTGATATAATCATCATTGTGGATGTATCTCTTGATGGACTGTAGTGCAGATGACCAGAGTACTGCCCTCTCTGAAGACAGGTATGGCAAGACCATGAAGACCCAATTAGTTTTAATAGTATTTCATCACTGGAAAACACCTTGAGTGATCAAACTCATATATCTTTTGCATTTGTGTCTTCCTACTCATGTTTTTGAAACATTCACTCCTGTTTTTAATGAACTTGGAGAAAGATATTGATTACAGTGTAAAAACATCTAAAGAACTCAGTGTCTTTAGCTCAATAAAATATAAACATTTGTTGAGTTTAATTTAAAAATGCAGCTCTGCCTAATTTGGTTGGTGGTTTTCTTGGTTATTTTGTTGGGGTTTTCCCCCAGATTGGTGATGGATTAAATACAAAGGTACCCCAAGGTTTTGATCTAGTTCAGTTTACCATATGGAAGTTGTGACTTTCAGAAACCACCAAATAGCTACCTGTTCCTTATCAGGTCTGTCCCTGAAGCACTGGTGCTCAAACCTAAATCTCTTGCCTGCCAGTTAATGGCTCCTGCCCTTGCCTCTTCCCTTGGCAAGCTTTTGCACCTCTTGTGAGGAAACTGTCCATGGAAGTAAGTGAGAACACCAGATTCTCTTCCCTCATTTCATGGTATTATACAATACTTGCGGTCACTGAAGAGGGTCCCACTGTCTTTAGTAGGTGCTGGTCTAAATCGTCAGGACTCCTTTTTGTTTCTGATTACAAGGGATTCCTTTTGTAAATGTTATTCTGAGGTGGGGATAGAGATGTCCACCAACTCAGTCTCATCTACTGCTCTAGGCCTATGGTGGTGACTTGCAGTCACTTTCAACTCCACCTACGGATCTCTGCTCACCTCATGCAATAAAGAAAAGGAAAGAAGCTACAGCTTTGCCAGCATTTTTCTTTTCTTTTTTTTTTTTTTTCCCAGATAAAATACAGTTTACATATTTTATGAGATTAATGTCCCTTGTTTCTGATTACAAGAATCTGATCAGCATATTAATAAGTTAAAAATAAAAAACCCTCAAACTATGCAACAGCTGCTATTTTGCTGCTGAATATATTCGGGATATGTAATTTTTTATGAGATATTTATTGTAATAGAGGGATTTATTTCGGAGTGTATGTGTGTGTGTGCATGTGTATGTGACTTTGAGCTGACATTAACACAGCCAGTTATGTTTCTTTTGCTGAACAGTTGAGGGCAGGCAGAGGAGGATGTCCAAAGCATGTAGAGCAAATTGTAGTTATTCTGGTGGGACAATGTGTGTTGAAGCAGGTTTGCCAGGGACTGGATGTGCCCACGTGTGGCAATAAGAAAGAGTGGTACACCAATGTCCTGGTCTAGGAGATGTAGTATTTTGCTTATTGGTTTTGTGAGAAGCTTGTAACTCTTGTTAGCCTGTGTGCCAGACTCAGGGTAAGTATTGCAAAGATCTGAAGAAAGCCTATTCAAGTTACAGTCAGGGGATCAGTTTAGCAGGTCTCAGAAACACTGTGCTTATGTGGCAATCACTTCATTTGAAATGTGCATATTTGCAACAGGTACCTGATATGCCAAAAAATAGTTTTAATTCCCATGCTCCTAGAAAGGTGCAAAAGGCCCAGAGTTTTAAATATGACCTGTAGGTTGCAGTATTGTTTTGACCTGGTTCTTTCAGATCTTGATCCTGGAGTGGAGAAAGGGTGTAGAAAAGACAGGAGTTTGTGTTTTTGAAGCCAGCAGGGCTCTGAAGTGCTCAGCATTTCTCAAGCTCATTCTGCAGCAGCTGATTCACCTTTACATGGTAACATCTGTGGTGCAAACACAGTGAAGTGGTCAGTCCATACATGTGCACTTCAGCAATTACCTTGTCAATCTGAATGAATGGTGGTGCCTCCTTCATTCTCTTTTTCTCCCCTGAAAACAGTCAAAGAGAGCGAGAAAGCTGCAGAGTGGAAGACATGTGAATTGAATTCCTATACATAGTCAAAACAGAAGTCTATTTCATCATGATTCAAAGTTAATTCACTGCGTTGCTGTAGAAACCCTGGCAAAAGCACTAACCTCAATGCCCAACCATTGCACTCTTATAACAGCTTTTTTTTAGTACCTGTTTACTTAAGAAAATGTCTCCACTTTGTTACCATGTACTTTTCATACTTCTGCACAAAGAAAGGTATTATTTCTTCTCAGGTAGGTTGTGCGAATAGCTCGGCTTACTGCTGCCTGTAACTTCTTGACTTCCTAAAGTGGCATATTCCCTGGATGTGCCTGCTGACTCTGATGTGTGATATAATTACTCATTCCTGCATGACCTGGGCAAGCATCTTTTCCTCTAGCATTCAGAGCAATCAGGTCAGAGATCTGCAAGAATCCTCCTTGGTGGGATTTCCACCCGTTGAGAAGGCCAATGAATGTGGAGCCTGGGAGGAAGCCAGAAAGTTCTGCTGTTTTGTTTTGGCGAGATATTCATACCTCCACTTGTCTTTCTCCTCTCACCATCCGTCCCCGCCCAGGAGTGTTGATGCTGGTTTGGTGCCCAGAATACAAGATCCTTCCACAGAATGTTAAGAGACAATCTGGAACAAGAGTTTATGTCAGCTGTTGCTCAGAGGAATGAAAAACAAAGTTGGATCTTGAATACTATGTTGTTCCTCACACAAATGGATTGTGACCTGGATGTACTTAGAAGGGTGTAAATCAGAGCAGAACTAATATCTGGTGATAAAAAAAACCCCTAAATATAGTCTTGGGAGACTGCACCCTCCTTTCCCTCTTCAGATTGTTCACAGCCCTTGCACAAGTTTGCCCATTGTTTTACAGTGCCTGATGGAGTGATTGAATGTCACTGGCATCCCACTCTTGAATTCCTGTAAGGGTCCAGTCTGAGGGAGCAGCCCTGGGCAGCACAGAGGTCTCACACCATGCTGACACCACAGGAATGCTCAGCACCTTCCTGTTTCCCTTTGTAATTGCCATGGACAGAGAAGGCATGATCAAATCATTTAACCCGAGATTCTCTGGATGGCAGCAGATGATGGAATTAGGAGGTAGATAGACAAGACTAGGGAATTATTGGGGTGCTTTAACTCTTTCAAGTGTCTGCCTCAAGAATTGTCACTGAAATTAGAGCTTTATAATGTTGGCTGTACTTGAGTTTTCTTAATATATTTTTTTCCCATCATTGCATGTGTGCCATGGAATGATGAAGAGTGTCTGTGGCCCCAAATGTGAAGGACATGCCATTTTTCTGTCTGATTTATTTAATTACTTTTGTGTCAGGGCTCTGGTGAGGGGCTTTACAGGATCCAAGCTCTGCACGCTGCAGTCATGATCCTCTGTCAGTCATGCTTCAACTCCATTGTCAGAGGTCTAATGTAGGGCCGAGGAACCTAATCCCAGTGGTCCTTCCTTAATTGTTGTGCTTTGCCCCATATGCTTGCCAATTGTATTTACTGGTTCTCTATTAGTTTGCTGTTTTCTGTCACCTTTCACCTTAGACGCAGTGAAAAACAAGCCAGTAATTTTGATAACCCAAGTCCTAATTGTAAAAGCATGTGATTGGATTTCCGTAACAACCTCCATGTCAGGGCTGCTGGAAAAGTGCCAGAAGGTCTGTTCCTCTGCTGGGTCAGTCAAGAATTGCTTTGGTTCTTCTTTTTTTCCCCCTGGTTACCAGTTCAATATATGAGGGGAAATGGCAAATTTAGGAGAAGGAATATTTGCCTGAAAGACAAATTTTGGGATTGTGTCCTGGGATTTGAACAGCAGCAGGTTATGTATCGCACCCTTATACCTCAGTTAGGCAAAGCCCATGTTGATGTGCAGTGTAGCAAAGCAATGTTAAGAATTTCTTGATAAGCTGAAGAGGAGGGAAATACTTTTCTCCCTTAAAAAAAAAAAAAAAATATTTAATTTTACCACAAAGTAAATTTCAGGCTCAGGTCTGAATGTGTTTTTTTCTGGTCCCCTAGCCAAACTTTTCCTGTTTTCAGCTCCAGTGAGTTCCTCCTAATGAAAGCTGAAGTGAAGTTCATGTAACGTGAATGTTGAAACCAATGAACTGGGAGTGACTGGAGAAAAAAAACTTGGAAGTGGTAGAAAAAGAAACAGTTTTATAATGTGTTATGCTTTTGTCTTTCACAGAAAAGTTTGAATAGACACATGATATTGTATAATCAAGAAATAACACTGTCCTCTGCAGCCTTTGTGATACATTGCTAAATAAGTAGCACAGACAGAAAGGAAATGCTGTATGGTTTCACAATGTTATCTTTGCTGATCATCTGCTCCCTGGAGACCTTATCAAAGGACCACGGAAGCTGCTGGGGAATGCTTCTTTCAGATAATTCCAGTCCATATCTGTAGCTTCTCTACTTCTGCAGCCCTCTCATGTCTCCAGCAATCTGAGATAGGCACTGGGAAGAACTTCTTAAGCTTTGCTTTTCTTGGAATCTGTAGAATATCCTTAGAAACGAGACTCTGTGCACTGTATCCAGCTGTATTTTCCTTGCTGATGGCTTGGACAGGGTTCCTGGTTTCCACACAAATACACACAAAAATGCACTGTAGATGTATCTATCAACAAAATTGCTCTGCTGTTAGGAGAAGTCTACAAGAGGTTCCCACCTAGTGCAGAGTTTTTACAGTGCTCATCTCTCTCCTAGTCTGCCAAGGTCTTGCTGAGGAACACACCCAGATGCTTAGTGAGGGGAACCCACTGTTCACCAGTGTAGACACCCTCTTTTGAAAACAGAGGCTCATTTGCCAAGTTCTACAAATAAATAACCATGACAGGAGGAGATTATTATGACCAGTTGAGCAACGAGACCCAATGGTTTCAGTTCCTAGTGTATATATTTGCCACAGACACAACTGAGAGACCACACAGTGGGAAGACAATTGCCTGGGAAAAATACATGGATGTGCCCTGCAGTTGATGATCAACAGAGTTTCTTTATTGCAAGGAAAACATGTGTATTCTTTTTGATCATGATTGAAGTCACTCTTGCTTGTATTTAATTAACAAAATATAAAGCCTCTCAAAGAAAAGATATGGAAGGAAGAACAGGCTTGCCATTTAAGTACAGGACTGAGAAACACTAGCGTGCACTTCAGGGTCTGTGAAGGGTGATTATTTGATTTCTTTGTGCCTCAGTTGCCCAACTGTAAAATGAGAATACATGTTTGTTCTATTTATTTCTTTAAGAACATCTAAAGAAGGAACTAATGTGATTTCTAACCCCTGGGTGTGTTCAGTTCCTCGAACCACAGGGATCTGGCCTCAGCTGGGGCACTCAGGTGTCCTTAATACAAATGCTAATACCATATTAGCATGGATATACAAAAGAAATTAATCTTTTCCAAAGAAAAAAAAAAATATTTCTCCACATGTACTAGATCTGAAATGTATTCAAATTTTGTATTTCAGTTTGCTTTTTTTTCCCCTCTACAACCCCACAAAATTAATGAAAAAAATATCCGTCTTGACACAAAATCCTTCTAAGAAAGGGTATTTGTGTTAGATATACATTCTATGGCAATGTAGACTTTCATGACACAGAAGGTCTCCTCTCCCCACCAGATGGGGAAGTGCTGACACTACCACCATGTTGCAGAAGGAGGAATAAGAAGCACAGAGATACCAGAAGGTTTGCCCAATGCCACTGATAAAAAACAGGGCAGAAACATAACCCTACTTCCCTCCAGTCCAGGACCACTCCAGCAGTGGCCATTGACCTATTGACTCACCAGCAGGAGCCCCTGGGCTCTCTGCAAGAGCTGGGGCTTGTGCAGGGATGTGACATGGCAGTGGCTCTGCTGCAGGGTGATCCTGGGATGGATGTGCAGTGGGCTCTGACTGCAAGCTGGCAGTAATCTAATACCTATCCAAGCTTCATGTCAGTATGTCCTTTGGAAAGCATCAGCTTGTGTCCCACATCTTCTCATGGTTTGGTATGGGCCTGGCAGCTTTTTGTGCCAGTGTGATGGAGATTCCCTCTGCCACTGTGTGACTGGGGCTGTGTCTGCAGTTGTCCCAGATCATCCTGAGTGTATGGAAATGGAAGAATTTCTCATCAGAGTTATTTTTGCTACAGATGTCTCATCCCTGGGACCACGTTTGCTGTTCCAAGCTGACAGCATGACTGCAGTTCTGTTACAATGGTGGGCAGAGTGCTTCCTTGTGGTTTCTGGATGAGGAGGAGACAGGTGAAAATTCCACTTGAAACTCACTTGAATTCCACAGACAATGCCACAGGTATACCTTGTCCCTTATAAATGAGAAACAGCATCTATATGAATTTCAAGCTGCCAGTCAAAGCAACCGCAAGTAAACTACTAATTCTGCATTTGATGATTTCTCATGTCTGGAATTCCTACCTTTCCAAGCCCCATTGATCTATGTCCTTATGTCACCACTGGGTCTGAGTACAGTCCCCTCCCTCCATTTTTCTAAATTTCTCTTAAATTTTCCTTCTCATCTTGCTAGGTAGTTTCTCTGGAGAGGTCAAGCCATGAGATACTGAATGGAAAAACATATCTGGGAACTTGAAGCCAGATAACCCATGCCCTTGGACAATTCAGGGCTTCCCTTTCTGATCCAGTCTGTCCTCTCTCACACCTTCATGTTCAGCTGTAGAGAAGAATTCATATGATTCAGTCACATCCAGTCGTGCATGGTTACTAAAAAATGAGTCTTCAGTGAATAACAAGGTGAAACAATGCTTGAAATAAAGACAATCACTTTGTCGCTCTGCCAGAATCCACCTGTGCACCCATTAGGAAGTTCACTATAACTTTATGAACTGTGTGGTTTTAGGTCTAATCACTGTGTGCTGCTCACAGTTCCTGTGCTAAGGAAGTCAGTGCCTTTGGCTCTGCCCTGGGAAGAGGCCGTGTCATTAAGGATCGTTAGGCAGTGAATAGGAAGGTCCGAGGCAGAGCAGCGGGGTGGCTGAAGCTTAGGAAAAAGCCACCTTTCTCCAAGTGCCCCGCAGGAGGCCAGGAACAAGGAATTTTCCCAGCAGCAGAACAAAGAAACCAGGTGTTGGTGTGAGGGCTTTCCAGCCCGAGAGGGGCCTTGGAAGAAAGACAGGGAAGTAAGTACTGGGAAGGCAGGGAAGCCAGGGGACCAGGGCGGGGGCAAAAGGAAAGACGGGAGATGTTCTGCTGGTGATGGAGCTGGGTTGAACTTGGCTGCAGGAACAGTGGGATTCAAAAGAAAGCCGGGAAAGGGAGGGCACAGCTGCAGCACACACACACGCTCACATGAAATGTGGTCTGGGAGAGCTGCAGGGAAAAGCTTCGAGCCATCCTGTAGGACTCAGACCCTAGTCCTAGAGGAATGGGTCACCATAGGTAGGAGATGGTGCGGGTCTGTGCTACAGTTTCACACACATCTTGTGATACAGGTGTGGAGTGGGAACCGACTGTAGGCAGGTCCTTGCATCATCCACACACCAGTGTCCAGCTGGAATGTCCCCTGCACTCATGTGCTCATCCCGAGCTCCCCACCTGGGAGCACCACCAGGAAAGGGAGCCACCTTTGACTGGACGTGTGCCAGGGAGCTACTGGAAGCAAAGCAGGTGTAGCATGCATATCTCTGCCAATAAACCCCGTGGAACGTGAGCCCGATGGAGAAATGGCTCACCAGGGCTATGCAGCCCATCACTGCAACGAGCCAGACTCTCTAACCTGCTGCAACACCTTGTGTTCAAGCAGTACCTGTGGTCCGAGGGGCTGGAGGCAGCCCATCCTCTGCTCACCAATCAAGTCAGTGAGATTTCCTCCTTGCCCAACTTGGTGCTCCCTGGAGTGCCCTCCCTCCCGCCGATAGGATTAGGATCATGTGAAAGGTGTTATGGTCAATAGCACTCAGCAATGAATTCAGACAAGGCAATTGCTGCCCAAATTGGAGTTAGGCTAATTGGGACAACAGGGAACACAAGTAGACCCCATGAAATATTCAGCGAGACTGTTTAATGGTGAGAAGTGGTGGTGGACCTTTGTTTCCTGCCTTATCTTGTCTCAAGCAACTATGTAACATCCCCTGGGACTATTGACTCAGGTGTGATCCTCCCCAAAAAGGTGATATTTGGCAAGATAAGGCTGGTGTGTACCACCAGTCATTAAAACTGCAGAGTTTTAATCATTTCTGCATGAGCATTTTAGCTGGAGACTATATTAATTTAAGCGTTCTAAATGGTCTCCAGATGTTGTAATATCACTATAAAAAGATAAAAACATCTACAGATTTTAAGAAAGGCCATAAAAGGGGAGAAGAGAAAGTCAGATACTGGGCCTCTTATCAGTTACAAGAAATGTCTAAGTGCTTGTGATTGGCAAAGGAACATTTTCCTACCATATCTGAAACCTTCAGAAATGCTGCGCCCTGGGTGAAGTGACAAGTCCCTCTATCTCCCTGCCTGCTCTATTTACTGCTTCCATCTCTCTCAGAGGGTGCTGAATCATGATAATCAGCATTTTTTGTTTGCATTGTATATAAACTAAAATAAAAACAACTCAATAACGGAAAACCTTGAGCTAGGTGTGTTGTTTTTGGGACTGTGCTCATTTTCCATCAATGCACGAGTTGTGCATTAGAAACTATTCCCTCTGGCAACCCATAAAACAGAAACTTCTCCATTTTTTCCACGCCAGGAAACATTCTGTCAGCAATTCACTTGCAGTGTTCATCTATGAATATTGAGATGGCGCTTTTTTTTGGTGCGTGTCTCGTTCCTGATACATTAACACAGGTGCAGTGAGTACCTACAGTGTACTACAAACTGCGTGAATAATTGCAGCTTGAACAGCAGTAAGCCCAGTCAGGAAAACAAAGAAGGCTGGAATGGAATTTTTGAACCACAACAGGGCCTGTGACATTATGAATTTACTCCCGTTCTAGCACTATCAGAAAGCCCATTAGTTTTAAGGCTGTTGCTTTGTGTACTTCAGTGTTTCTGCACATTCTTGAGTGTGGTGCTCCAGGTTTCCGTGGAGGTGCTCAACGTGCACAGAGGTCCAGGAACACCTTGGTTGCTACAGTGGTATTTCAGGTGCACAAGGACTTATCAGCCAGGAGTGGAAAAACAAGTTTTCTAGGTGCAACACAGAGGTCAGAAGAGCCCTCAAGTTCCCTGCTGAAGGCTGTGGGTGATCCCTGCAAGAATTTATGGTACAGTTTCACCTGTCAGTTAAGCCAGTTTAAGTTAATATTTTATTGCGGCTTCCCTGTGGGAAGGGTGTGAGCACCTTTGGTGCATCAGCTCCTTAAGCTGCAATAACTTGACTATGACCTTTTTTATCCATAAGCAAGTGTAAAGTAGGAGAGGATGAGTCAGGAAAGGGGAGAACACAAGATATCAGTGTATCCTTAAAGGAGACCTGGAAGACCATTAGCAGCTTGGACACAGTTTGTGCTTTCCAGCCTAGGTTTTAAGAAGACATATGAGAAGGAGTGATGTATTGGCTCTGTGGACTTCCATGATAAATAACTGTAATGCATAAGGATGTGGATTAGACAGCTCCAGAAGTCACTTGGGGGAAGATGTGATAGATAGACAAGGACAGATAACATTTGTGCTGGAGTTTAGACAGTGACCAACTGCTTGAGAAAGTATAAGAGCTGGGATGTAAGTATTGTTAAGACTAGATGCTTATTATCCCAACAACTAACAGAACACTGCTGGGAGAGGACTTCAGATTTATAAGCTGGATCTCAAAAATCACAACATCACTTTAAAAATTAAGTTACCTTTATTTTTTTTAATAATGAAAGAACATTCTTTTTATTTTGTTTCTTATTTCTCAAGTCTGTAAGAGTACATTCTGTTTGTACTTTTTTTTCAGGACAAATACCTGGAAATATTTTTTTAATGAAAAATGAGAACTGTTTTATTCCTTTTTGAGCTAGGGCTTCAAGAAAATGTCAAGTGTCATGAGATTCATGATGAAAAGGATAGCTTTGGCAAAACGTATAAACTTTTTGGTGTGTGTTGAGCCAAATAGGTTTGCTTTATTCCCAGGTTTTGCTGACTTCCATGGAAATTATGTTGGATAACAATTTAGTACCTGGGTCTTGTCCTTCTGATGGAAAGATGGATTACTTTCAGGAGCTTTCTGCTGAAGCAACCTGCTTATTACAACACAGACATGGTTTGGAATTGGCTGGTCTCACAGTCTCTCCTCTTGGACATTGTAACACACCCAGGAAAAAACGCACACCTCTGCTTTGGAAGTGTTGGGTGCCGTTTATGTACAGATTTAATCACAGAGGGAGGACTCTGTTTTGGATGCTGGGGAGTTCTGAAATTCTACATCCTTGTGAGAAAATGAGTTTCAGCTTCTGTAGCTGTTTAGGTGCTGGCAAAATTTTTACAAATAAAAGAGAAGGGGAAGAAATCAATGAACAAAAATTAGTAGGAACAAGCCTGTAATCCCAAGAAATGAGTGCTTTATCCATATTTCATCACCACTAGTTAATCTGCAGTACCTGCAACTATAAGTAGTCTTTGTTTGACGTTTTCTGCATCTGTTGAGTACAGACCATGTAGACATACCTTGGAAAGCTGAATTCAGCTCTGTAGGACCAGTGCTACTCCAGCTAACTCAGGGTGAGGTTGCAAAATGGTAAAAGGAAGCAAAAAGTACTTAACGTCCATATGATAATCATCAAGACATGGCAGATTTGCAGTTCATCACACTTATCCTGGATAAAATGACAAAGGATCTCTCCTATGATTAATTGATGGGGATTGCTGCACATGCTCCTGTGGACTTCCCTCCACATTCCTTTTCTTGATAAGAAAATGTGTTTTAATGGTCTCAGTTGGAAGGGCTCTCAAAAACTGAGAAGTGTTTGACCAGTGCAAAGCTATTTATCTAGGATAACATGGAAAGAGTGCTGTGTTTTACCACCATGGGCAGTTTTTCCCTATGATTTCCCTAAGTTTTTGCCTCTTAAATTTTAAGCAAACTAAACAGACAGCTAAACAGAATATGCTCCTGCCTACAGACATTGTCTGAATCCAAGCAAATGTTTGCATATATGCTGGTATAAGTTTTTTATCTCTTCTGCTTTTTTACTTCCCAGATGCCTCTACTGTCTACCATGGTGCAGATTTTGTCTGCAGCTTGTGTGAATAACTGCTCTAATAATACCTTGTGCAAGCATTTGCCATGACAAGAGTACCCTAAAGTTATTTTTAAACTTCACCATATGAAAAGACATCTAACTGCTAGCACTTGTGCTGCAGTTCACTGGTACAAAAATATGTGCACAGTTAATTGCTGGTATTAAATTGCATCTTGCAATTTAGCTGGCCCTGCACTTAATACGTTCTTTGAAATAGATATGCATGTGTGTGCACACCATGTGTTTGTCTTGAACATGAATGGGTACGACCATTATAGTGTGTGATGTGTTAAGCAGCCAAAAAAAAAAAGTAAAAAAAGACATAGGCTTGTCCAGAGACTGAGAGTCAGAGCAACCTTGGGATGCAGAGCAATTGGGCAAACCTCAGCGAGGTGTGTTGGAGGTGCTGGGTTGGGGGTGGAGGTGGGCCATAGCAGAAGACTGTCAGCTGTGGGATCAGGGACAGAGGAGGTCCTAGCCTGTCCTCTTTGCTGTAAAAGCTTCAGAGTGGTGCACATGGAAATTTGAATGCTAAGATCAGTGTTTTACTGCATGCAGTAGAAGAAAACTAAAGAATCCCAGTGCTAATATGATTGCTCAACTACCTTAGCAACCACGTAAATTTTATTTAAAAACCCTCCTGCTTCCTCTGCCCATAGCCTGTTTCAATTTTTTTTGGGGGGGTGAGAGTATTTGCTTCAAATGTTTCCTTAAACTGTAAGGAGATAGTTCTACATTCCTGTTCAGTCTGGGGCCTCTTGGCGGAGCCTGCAGGCGGTGTGATATGGTGGCTCACATGACACTGATATAAATCTAATATGAATGGAGGGGAGATCACACTCCATTTGTATGGGCCACAAAGCAGTCAGTGATTTAATGTGGTTGTTGCCATTACTTATTGATGTGTCTGATTTGCCAGGTTCTGCATGAACTTCATCTTTCTAAGGAAAGACCTCATTTGTCTTCAAAATCATCATCATGAAGTCAGTCATATTTTTAAAGGAGCATTCTTACTGTTTTACTTGACTGGTTTTTTATTTACATTATTTTTTTTTATACTAACACTATTTTTGTTTTATTTGGGTCACCCCAGCTTCTTCATACCCTGCCCAATCAAGACTTGCCTGTAATGTGTTTCACCAGGGCCCTCCACCATAACACATTGGGATATTCTCTGTCAGTGATCAAAAGTTCTCTGGAGTTGCTCTTCTGTCCTAATTGCCAAGGATTATGCTCTATTCTTATGTACCTTTAAAAGGTGTTGTGCAGGTGCAGGATCAGCTCCTGTGTTTCGTTGTAGAGCCACACTGAACGTCTAGCTGAGTCTCTTTGCGCAGCAGACTGTGTGCCTCTCCCACTGGCAATCGGTGGGTTTGGTTTGCTTTTAAGCTTGGTTCACTTTTACATTTACCTTTCAATGGCAGAAATGGCAGGGCTACATTGCACTGGATACAATGGGATGAAGTGGTTTGGAGCATCCCCAACCCTATTCCTTCACGCGGAAGTTTGTGACTGTCTGATAGCAGTGGCATGAGGTTGACTCCCTGAGCAACAGAGATTGATTTCTCCTCTGAGTAGCCATACTCTCCACAGAAGTATCCTTTCCAGTTATGTTTTGAAAGTCATCAGACATGCTGTTATAAATGATCACTGAAGATTACTGAAGATGCTGCAAAATAATAGTGAACCAAGTAGCATCTGTAATTTCCACTGCTGGTTTGCAATCATCACTCAAAATGAACCCTGTCTCAGTTGTAGGGCTGAACTTTTTTCTCCTCCTCTTTACTGCTGTATAAGACAGTTGAAATAGATACTGTCTCATGAATTTTTATGCAAAAAGCTGAACTGCAATCCACTGTACCAACAGCTAGAATTCCTTGTGAAGATCAAGACAAGCTCAGAAAATACTGGAGAGAAGTCTATATTTCCAGTTACTGTGAGGCTGTGTTACAGGTCAAGTGGCTCCAAGTTTATATCTCTGATGTTCTTTTCCTCTTAATTCACCCCAATATAAATCCAATGCCACTTATACACCATATTTATCACCATTCCTATTTGATAGTAGAGGTTTTACCATTTAATGAGAATGATCGCCTCCATAGCCTTTCTTTTCCTGTGAGTCATTGGTGTCATAAATGCCCTCAGTGCAAAAGAACAGACATGAATCAATTTTAACGGAAAATGAGCTGTGATACCTGTGTTCTTCTGTATCTTCAGTACAATTGTCTCTACAATAATGCCCGAGGCCTTGCTCTGGTAACATGCACAAGCAGGTGTATAACTTCAGGCATGAGAGCAAGCCCAGTGGCTATTAAGCTGTGCAAGCTTAAATGCTTTCTTATAGGACATGATAAACCTTCCATCTGACTTGGACATACCCCAGTGTTTCTGGTACAAATTCTCATGAGTGCTTTTTCTTCTCCTCTTGTGATCTGGGGCTGCTACAGATTTTTCTGAAGAGAAACCTGATCACATCTGGTTGTCAGCAATGGGAAGATGGGTGGCAAAACTCCAAAGTCTGTTCCTGAATTCCCACATTGAAAACTCAGGTGTTGCCAGTCAAAAGCAAACCAGGGAACAATTTCAGTGCTAGGAGGTTGTTTTTTGATTTTTGTATTTCATTCATAGCAAAGGCTTCTTTTGCAGTTCCTTCATCTTTCCTTAATTGAAATTTCTGTGGTTTCAATGCTTGCTTTCAAGAGTTCATGCATGTCTTTTAAGATTTAAGGGCCACTGGGAAGAAAGTAAGACTGCACCAAACCATATTCATGGCATAGAGCTTTCTGAAGCCCATGTTTTGCTAATTTTTTTTTTTAAACCCCAAAAAGCTAGAGGAACTCATCACTACCTAAACTAGCAACCTCATCTCCTTAAGTTGGACAGAAGTTTCACCTTCTTTTGGAACAGACAGGGCAGACAGTGTTTAAGTCAAGAGGCATGGATAGATTTTACTCCTGACTTTGGTGAAGTGGGAAAAGAAAAAGCATGGGAATGGGAGCAACCTTCAGAGTTTATCAGACATTTTTTTGTGCCTGATTCTCCAGTTGCTTTTTTCTTAATGATTTCATAGGAGAAGCTTATCAAAACCTCCTTGTATTCTTGAGAAGCTCTGGTGCTCTGTTTCTTAGTCCAGACTGCTGTTTAGACTATCTTGACTGCTGTCCTTTATTTCTGTATTAGTCTGGTCATCCTGCAGTAGGTGAAGCTCCCTGGAAACCTGAAATACTGCTGTGTGAGCATTCATCCAGTGGGAGCATGAGCCAAGGAGTGTGACCAGTCTGGGGTACTTGTACTGATGGAGTTTTGGCACCATCATACCATGACTTCTGTGGCGGCCTGCAGAAAGCCAGCAGCTGCTGAAGTGGCTAATCCAAGTGGTGAATTGTTCCTCCAAGCCCTCTTTTGGGGTAAATTAACATTGTACATCCCATAAAACTGCATGCCATGACCTTTTCCTATCAGCCCCATGTGCAATTCACAAGCCCCAGGACGTGCCTCTCACATACAGAATCATTTTGTTCTAAAGATCTTCTCTCTCCACGGTAACTTTTAGATCTTCTCTACAAACTATTTGTTTGTTGAGGAGAGGGTCTTGTGGTGATTAGCAGAGGGGACTCAGAACTGCTGAGCAGCATCTCCCTTCTTTCAAGAGCTGTATGCACTTCTTTCAATGTGCCATGTGTTCTTAGGGCTAGATTTATTTTCATACAGATGATAGGTACTTTTGGGTGTTTTTGAAGCCCTCCAGCTGTCTGACTCCTGTGAAATTTGGTGCTTGAATGTCCTTGAAAGTCTGCCTGGGTGCTCAGCTTTTACTGTGAGACTACTATATTCTTTTCAAGAGCTCTGATTTTTTAATATTAGTTACCTGATTTCCTCACTTAGCACAGAGCTTTGATATGAAAACCCTTACCTCTTCCACAAGGTGCAGAAAATGCTACGTTTAAAAATAAAAATGTTGTGCTTTATAATTGTGAAGTTTGGTTGTAGTGCTGTTAACATGTCCATGTGGATCTGATTTCACTCTACCTCTTTCACAGCTTTGCTCCAACAGCATCAGTAGACTCTGTTCCTACCAGCCATCCCTTCTCAATGGTTCCTGTAAGTGTGTAGGTTTTGTCAAGCTACAAAGCTTGCAACATTTCCTACAAAAATTAAAAAGGAATTTCTGTCTGCATCTGACACGATACCAAAGTAAAATGATTTGCATCAGCTATTCTCAAAAGTTATTTTCTCATATTCTTTTTTCTATGTTCCATGGAAACTTTTTTTGTGAATTCTGAACCACAGATTTTTAAATGGGCTTGTAATGAGATGGCTCTTTTATATGAATTTGAGAGCAGCACTGTCAATTCAGATCAATAAATCCTGAACCAATTGAGTTTTTTAATATAACTTACTGAAGAAGAAGAAAGTACTATGGATTTGATTGCTTCCTCCAGCTTTTGAAATGTAAAGAACAAACACAGTATTTGAATAAAGATTTTTTTCCCCCCTCTCTCTTCAGGTTAGGCTTGTGCAGTGTGTATTTAGACATTCTGGCTGATTCATAGCCAGTGGTTTGCATCTTCAAGAGCAAGCACAGGGTGTTCCTTGTGAGATACAATGATCAGTTCTGCAAACACTGCTTAAATGATATCTCGCCGTGTTGTGGCAGCTCCTGCCAAGCACCTCTGTAAGTTAGGGGTTGTATCAGCATTTCCATTATAAATATAACATTTACACTACTACCACCTTCCTTGATTTATCTCATGCTCCTGTGCTATAACACAGAATCACATTTGCTTTGTTCACTGCAGCTATGCAGCGCTGTATATAGGACTGGGGGCTCCAGGGATTTTTCTCCAAGTGCTCCCAAATCTCTCTCCTGCACTATAAAGCGTAGCGTTGCCTCTTCAGCAAATATTGATGCTTTTTATTCTTTGCTTCGAGACATTATTCTGTTTATATGCTGTGTACGTGGACTAAAGGTGCATTTACAATTTACTGGTGCACGTACTGCAGGTGCTTTAAATCCTTCTGTTTATTGTCTACATGGTCAGTCAGAAGGAACAGATGTGTTTCTGCACCAAACACCTCATTCTGCATCCTCCACATCCCTGGTTTTGCCACTGAGTCAGGACTCAGGTCTCAAAGCACAAGATGTGGCAGAAAAGGGAACCGAGTCTAGGAATGCAACTTTATTAAATTCGTGCATAATAAGCACCCACTGTATTCATGGTCCATTTATATATCATTACAGATGGTTAATAAATCATTAATACATGATGTTATAGACCCAAATAACAAGCTATTGTAGATAGTATCATTATTCTATCAGCAAGTGGTGTTGGAAATTACATTTATAAGCACACAATTGGGCCCAGTAGCTTTCTGTGACAACTGACTTTCCAGTCATCTTCTACTTAAAGTCATTAAAATGTCTAATTCATCACTTATAAGCTATTTAGAAATGGGCACTCTAATATTCAACCCATCCCTCTATGGATTTACTGAAATTCTTCTCTGGTCCTTTTTTTTTTTTTTTCTTTTATATCTTCAACGTTTCTACTGAAAAAGAGCATCTGTGAATTGCTTGTTTGCTCACAACAAGAGTGGTGAAAATGTTAATGTGTATTTTTTTTAGCTTGATTTAAGGAAAAAAATTGCTTGGGAACAACTGTCTACTCTTAACCACAACTTTTAAAAGAATTTGTTGGAAAATTTTAAAGGGAAAAAAAAAAAATCAGAGGGCCTTCCTAAATGAGCTTCTTTTCTGTCTTGTGAGAGAGGATGAAAGATCTTGAACTCTGGATCGCCAGCAGCATCACCTTCAGTCCTTGGAAAACATGACTGAGAGGGGCAGCTGTGCTGGTCCTTCCAGGGTTTATGTTAACCAGGACTTGGCACCACCACCTTGGGCAGTGTATGGGGCAGGGAGGGCAAGGGCAGAGTGGGCAGGAGGAATCAGCCAGGCTGCTCAACCCTTCTTTCACTCACTCCAGGACAGAGCCTGGAAGTAACCTCATTTTGCAGGTATGGAGGTGCCACCTGTCCAGTGGATTAAAAGGATAGTTCTGCAGAACTTCAGGCTGCGAATCCAGTACATTTTAAAGAATTACTTACACTAAAAGAATGAAGAAGTGAAGAAAAAAAAAAAATTGAAGTCTTTTATTACAAAAATTTCCCTGTAAGACCTCTGTATTTTTTCACCTGCTAATGCACCAGCAACTTTCTTCCCACCTCACAAGTTATATTTACAATTTCCTTGTGGTTTTTGCCCTGAAGTCAATTTTCACTCCAGCAACTTTTCTTCTGTACTGTGCCTTGGCTCCTTAGGTCATTAACCTCGAGCAAGGAACTTTGTCAAACACTTTGAAAAACGAAGTCCACTCTATTTCCCTTGTCTGTCCTGGTGGCAATACAGCACATTCAAAGAATTCCAGCAATTTTCTGAGGCGTGACCTGCCTCTCCTGAAACATGCTGGTATCTTTGCAATCTTTCAGCAAGCTGTGCTGTACCAAATGTTCCTCCATTTGATCTTCTTAAATATTTACTCAACTGTTTCCAGTGACTCTCATTCAGTTAACTGGTCTCCAGTAACTTGACAAACTCAGCCAGCTTGATGGCTTGCTTGTTTGTTTTTCATAAAGATCTCAAAGTAAACAGAAAAAAAATATTTTATTCTCACCGCTTACAGTCTCTCCCAGTGTAAAAAGTGGCTAATCATTCAATGACTTTGGAGAAATGGATGTCTTAAAATATTATCTCAGAGAGGTAACTTCTCAAGTAGCCACTGCCCATATTTACTGTTATGTTAAACGAAAATACTGTCTTACTCACAAATGTAGTAAGAACTCGTGTTACCCATGAAAATGTGGTGATCATTATGAAATTATAGTATAATTGCATTCCTGGCAATAAAATACTTCAAGGATTGGAAGCTTAGGAGGAAGTGGAATTGTTTCTGTCACATTTGGAATAGTAAGCAGGTCTATAACGTTAATCCGCTGGATCAAGTCTGAATGGGCAGGGGGAGGCAAGAAATACTTCTGGGCTTTCTTTCAGATGACCAAAACATCACATAACTTGGTGTCTGTGCTGTGATGCCCAGGAGTTATCCTCCCAAATGAACAAACAAGGTTTAAAAATATATTTCTGGGCCAGATCCTTGGCTGTTTTCTTCTGGTATCAATCACATCATTGCCTTCAGTGCAGAGCTCCTTCCCTCTCTCCTGCAGGGTCTGGCCTCTGCCTCACCAGCACTGAAGATCATTTTAAGCTATGAGTGAAGGAAATTTTTAGACAGCTCTGTTCCTCCTCATGTTCCCATCTCTTCAAAGCTCTCAGGCAGTGAAGGCTCTCCTTTTACTGGAGCACAGGGAAGTTTGAGTGTTTAGATCAGAAAATCCAAGCTTGCTCTCTGCTGTCACTGAGAAACTTTGAATGGCTGCATTGTGAGGCACTAACCATAATGTCCTAGCTGGTCATTGATCTTTTCAGACACATTCTTCTAACTGGGGCATCCTTGTGGGACGATGAACAGAATAATAATTTAGGAAGAAAACATACTAAATCATCCAAAGGCAGCTCCTTTGGTCTCCAAGATGGTTAGAGCAGGGCCCCTCTGCCCTGTGAAGCTTTCTGAGAGGAGCAGGTGAGTGAAGGAAGCAGCAGCAAAGTAATGTGGAAACATGAGGGCCTGAAAATTTCTGTAGGAAGAGGGGACAGCACATGTTTGGCATTTCTATCAGCGTTTTCTTGGACAGCAGAGAGACTGGTGAGGAAGTGATTTTTTTCCTCATGTTCAGCTTTTAAGCCTTTTCTTTCCTCCTTCCCTGCTCCCACTCCTCTCATGCCACAGCACTTGCAAACTGAGCAGTATTTGTCTTCCAAAGATAAGAAGATTGAGGTCCATCTCCTCTGCATCCACCCCAGGGGCAAACCTTCTCTTCCTACTGTGCTGCAATGGGTATAATTTCACACCTCAAAGCACTGCTCTGCTGTTTGGTGATAGCTAAATATGTTTCTCTGAAGCTTACTCTAATTTTCTCCTGAATAAGTAGCAGTCACTCTTGTTTGTTTGGCTAAATTGGTTATCAAAGAGTCACCCCAATAAAACAGATGGCACAATCAAGTGTGTATAGATTAAGCAGAATGTAATTTTTGTTGATCAAAATGTTTTTATTGAATTTTTTCCTTTTTTTTCTGAGAGACTGGCATTTCAATCAGACTGATTTTCTCCTTTAAAATGTCAACATTTCTCTATTTAATTTTTCAGAAGCTAAGAAAGATCTTTTTCCTTCAGCCACTGAAAAGTTTAAGTTTTCATGGATTTTTTTGAAAGAAAAAAATTTGAAGGGAAATGTTGATATGAGTGAAAAGAAATTTACTTTTTGAAATACTTCTAGGGAACCAAACTTTTCTTAATTAGCTTTTAATATGCTGCAGCTACAAAGAGAATTTGAGGTCTGTCAGTTTGTAAACAGTATAGAAATTCTCCTTACACAAACTGGTTATGCTTAGATTGCCTGTTTTAATATTGATTTTTTTATTTGTTGAAGAATCTAACACTGTCAATTCACTTTAGATAATATGTGTATAGATACAGTAGTTTTGCTGATCAGTTTTCTGATGCAAGGCTTTGCTAATGGCTATGGAAGAGATCTCTGCAAGACAAAACTGCTCCTGAGGGCCTGGGGAAAGGGGAGACATTGAAATAGGTATCATTTTGTGGACATCATAAATACACACTACAGGTCTGCATTGGAAGATATTGCTATTTTATCCATAACTGGAATGCATTTTGATCCCATTCTTGTACCTCTTCTACAGATGCTTCATCAACTTACATACCTGAACCTCTTCAATTCAGTTCTCAACATGTATTTGTAACAGCCCAGCATGCACTTTTAATAACAGAAATCATCTCACAATGCAGCCATCAGCCCTCCAGTCAAAGGGTTCAGATGGTGGAGGATTTGAGACTGCCCACCGACAATGGAAGGTGTTGGCCTTGTTCACTGGGCGATCAATCTGACCAAATTTCTCCCTTCTCCTTGGTAGTGCTGTGTTATAAATTTGGTTTTCAGCTGATTACTGATAATCCCCAAACCACTTCTCATCGATGCCATTCTTTCCAACACTGCCAGCTAAAAAGGGTCCTCTGCACTGACATATACATTTAAACTTTCTGTGTGGTTTGTTTGTCCTCCACTGATCAGAACTTCCCTGTATTCCTCCTCTGCCAGGTTATGATTATGACTCCTGTAAAGTCACAGCTGTGCATGGTGGGTTTTGCAGCAGAAGTAAAGACAGGATTCAGAGGTGATATTGCTGCTCTGTATTTCACTCTGTCAGAAGTTATGGATGCATATCTTGCAGTGGAAATGGCACAATAAGAGAACTGCTTGCACCTAGAAATGTATTGCTGTTTATTTTCTGCTGCTGTCTTCCCTTTCCCATTTCAAGTTTCTGCATACCATTTTTTAGGAAGCTCCTCTTCATGATTTCTTCAGGGTTTAATTTTGTTTGAGGCAAACAGGTATTAAGATGCTTCCCACTCCTATAGACTCATTTTCGTTCACGATCCATGAAACTCGCATTTGCCCCTCTCTAAGAATTCAGCAATTCCTTTGTTCATCACAATACTCTTTATTAGTGTCTGATGCTGCTCCGTACCTCTCCCTACATAAATTGCCATTTCCACCTCCTGACATTGAAAAAGTTTCTTGGAAACACAGGTAGAAATAGTTAGGAGAGAATGCAAAGTAAGTGGAAGGTTTCAGATTGCCAGCCCTCTCCTTGCCCAGTGTGTGCAGACCTGATGCACTTTGTTCTCCACAGTGTATTAGGGTGTCCATTATCAACAATGGAAGCTTGTTAACACAGTAACACGGAGAGTATCCATTATTCCTCCTGCTCCTTTATAAAGAGGCCATTAAAATAGAGCCAAGCTCCTTTCCCTACCGGTTGAATTTTGAACAAATTTAATTTCTATTTGTTAGGGAAACTTGTGCTGCTGGGGGGAAAAAAAAAAAGCCAGATTGACAGTTCTGGAATATAAAGTCCTTTATTCATCAACAGCGCAGGTAGAGGAAGTGGCTGTTTCTCTTGCCTTGCCAATTTTTGCTCATCTCTGACCTAGAGGTATCACCTCAAGCTTGGAGTTCACTCTCCACATCTTTCTAATCATTGGGCTCTCTGCTGAGGTAGGTGCCAATTAGCACAGCTTATTTTAGTGATGTGGACAGCTGACCACTACAAGAGGACGGAAAGCATGAATTTCACTTTGTGCAATGACCGTTCATCATCATGGCTGTGCTGGACAAATTCGTGTTGCTGTCCCGAAACAGTTTGTCTGGTTCTTGTTACATCTGCTGAGCCACTTCAGGCATCTCAGCCCCACCAGTTGTACTAGTCTTCACCCAGAAAAGGACTGTGTTTAGTCTGCTGTCAGTGAACCAGCCACCACAAGCCTGAGCCTTGTTTCTGTCCACTTTCTGCCTGAGGGTCTGTGTCATTCTAGTCCAGCCAGTTCACTGCCTGCCTAGGGTCTTCTAGAAAGACATTGTAAGAGGACCAAAAATATCTAGGAGTGGTGGAAACAGACTGGAAACCTCATTTTAGGTTCATGAGAGATGAACCTAAAGATTAAAAGATCGTTCTGGAGTTTCGTGCTGGAGAGTGGTGATGATGGTGTTTATTTGCCATCAGGCTGAGAGTTACTGGTGTTGCTGGTTCCCAGAAACCCAACTGCAAAGGAAGAATCTCAGGGTCTTGAGCAGGGGCTGGACTACTGTCCACGCAGGAGTGAACTTGAGGTGATCACTGCCTTGGACACATTCACCGTTTTAAGTCTAGGCTGAAGTTAATCTATACAGAGGAATCTACTGTGATTACAGATGTGTCCTGCATTGCTTGTTTGCTCAGCAAGAGGCCAGGCAATCCAAGCAGGCTTTGAAAAGTGCTTCTAAGCCAGCAAAGGAGGGGGTGGAGTACGCTGGCACTTTTGGGCAGTGTTTCTGACATGCACACAGAGTTGCTCAGTCAAAGGAATTTGCAACCAAAGCCTCCTCATTGAGCGTGGTGGGCAGTGGAAGCCCCACCTTGTTTGAAAACTTGAAAACATCCCAGGCTATAAATCTCATTCATTTGCATTTCTTTTCAGAGGATGAGGTGGAGCGTGGAGGATAGCAGTATTGATGAGGATTAAACTAGCCAACGGGATGAGCCTATGGAATACCTAGTGCTAAACCCAAGTGCTCTGCTTCTGATACAAGTACCAAGTGAGACAAGGAGCCTGCATGAGGTATGGCTTAGTTCATACTGGACTGTGTAAGTGCTTTCATAAAGATGAAGAGATGTCAGATCACCATCCAAAATACGAAGTCTTTATTTTTTTTTAATGCAGTTTACATAGATTGGAGTAGTGTTTTCTGAATTTCTACCTTTTTAAAAAATTATTTTTGGTCGAAGTGGTTGTTTGGTTTTTCCCTGGTTGTTTTGTTGGGGGTTTGTTTGTTTGTTTGTTTTTGTTTAGGGTTTTTTGTTTGTGGGGGTTTTTTTTGGTTGGTGGGTTTGGGTTTTTTTTGTTAAAGGAAAAAAACCCCACCACCTGAATTTGGAAATGTCCCAGCCTCTTATCTCTTCTTATCAGTCACATCCCATTACATGACAATGGTGATGTAAAGTGGACTGATGGAACTGGGTGGGCCTCGTCACAATGTGGAGCATGATGTGTCAATCTGAAAGTGTAAAGAGACATTGTTTTCTATAACCTGATTTACTTAGATTTTTAAAAAACTGCTTTTCAAAGAAACCAAAAATGTCAGGCCAACCTTAGTATTAAAGGATCGGACTAAAAAGGAGTCGCTTGTTTGCCTGCATGAAGCCAAGCAGAAAAATACTCTTGAGAACAAGGTGCAGTATTTTATCCTGCTTAAGAAGGCAAGAGACACTTGGTCTGAACCACTGCGGGGAGAAAGGGATGTAGTGGAGCAAACAGGGCTGAGAACTCCATACATCTCGATGCACACAGCCAGGAAGAAAAGCTGTCAGCCACACTAGAATCTCTTCTGCAGATTACTAATTACTCCACTTAGGCTGGGGAGATATCTGTGCTGGGTGTTTTGTGTTGCAAATGCTTGAGTTGCAGCACCAAACACCAGTTTTACTTAAGGGTGCAGTCAGCAAGTTGGAGCTGGTGCTCTCAGCGGTGGGTGGAGATGTTATCTCCCTTGGCTGTAAGGTCTCCATGCAGATGTGCTGCTTCACTTGCTATCATCACCAACAGAGCACTCACAGTTTAATAGCTCCATCCTATTCATCCTCTTCCTCCCACAGCACTCCCCCAAATCCGAATAAAGTTTCCCACACTCTGTCTCAGGTGAAAATGCCCTATGTGTGATGATAACGTTCAATTCAGGCAAGCTCCCCGCAAGTCAGGGAAGAGACTTCCAACCAACATATACTCCAGCCTTTGAGTGAACCTTCAGACTATAACTACAGCCATCATGAATATCTCATAGCACTCCAAGTTGTGTGCATATATATATATATATTTACTCTGCTTAGCAAGAGCCTGACAGAGTCACCTTTATGCTGTTGCAGGGAATCAAGAAGGAAGGTTCTCAGGATATTAAGAACATGCAGAGATCTGCCTCCCTGTTTTCTGTGCTTCAGTCAATCTGGATGTGCAACCTCTCCAGCAGCAGTCTTAAGGTAGATTTAATTTTAGGAGACTGCAGATTTCATCCAAAGCAAGGACCTTTGAAACTGCATGTTTACGAACTGAATCCTCTTTTCTATCCCTGCTTTGTTTTTCTGATGAAATATCTTGTCATGGCAAGACTTTTCTTTTTGGCAGCCTCTAAAACCACTTAGTTATGAACTATCCAGATTTTATTAGACAATTAACAAACCAGCTCAGTGTTTGTGTGTGTGCATGTGTGCGTCTGTTTGCATGTGTCCGTGTGGTAATTGATACTCACGTTGTATGGCTGGCTGGCTGGAATATCTCACTACCCACACAAAATGATGGCTGGTAAGAAGGCCTTTTCCAGCTCAGTATTAGTAGGCTTCATCTGAAATTTGCTTTGCTGGCAAGTCTTTGCCTGTGATTGTGTGCTTCTGATGCGAAATGTATCATTGTGCCTAATTTCAAGCACACCAGTTCTGTAATAATCTCCTGAGGAGATGTTAAGCTCTATCTATTTATGCTGTCCTGGGTGATCATGCAAGTTGCTAACATAGCAGCAGTAGCAAGACCTGGATACAGAACAAACAAAGAAATATCCTGCCAAAGCCACGAACATGTGTTCCAATTGTGGTGGTAATATATGAGCTATGTGAGATGACTTTTTAGGAATGCTGGGTTCCCAGCCTCTGCAGGTTAAATATTCCCCTCTGTCTCATGTCAGCTGAATTGATGGTTTTGCCACCCAGCAGCCCCAGGAAGATAATAACTGTCAGTCACCAGCAATCTGCACTGCATTTACAGTAACAAATAGGATGCCAGTTTGGGGAGAAGATGATATTTGTACAAATGTGTGGTAAGTGACCACATATTGTTGCAACAGTTGTCTCCCCTTTATACATATATGTATGTCCAGAAGCGTGAAACACCTGAGTGCGTGTTAAACACACACCATTCAGAGCCTGGTCGGGGCTTTAACAAAGGCATCCTAGCAAAGTAATTTCTACACCTGCCTTGATGAAGAATGCGACGTGGATGCGGAATCCCTGCAAGGAAGTGCATTATGAGATTTCTTTTTTGCTGGTTCAGCCCTATTAATCTGTTCAGCATGAGCTCGAGTATTTTAATAACAGGCATGGAATATAATGCCTGCTTTAAAATGGCTTGTTTTTAAGCACGACTTGGGCTGTGTTTGTGTTAACCTAGTTGGGGGAAAAAACAGGTTTTAAGCTCATCCTCCTTTTCTTTCCCTAATCACAGCTACAGGGCAAAACATACCAAGCGTCTAATAGGAGAAAAAGCATTATCATATGCTAATTTACAATAATGTTAAGAATAGCACAAAGAACAAGCCCCTGACTGAACGTACATGTTGAAATTCATCCTTGTGGATAGAGTTGTGACACAGCTGGTTGTCCTTTTGGGGACAGAATTTGTCCAGTAAACTGCAGTTCAGAAATCAGTGATGATATAGGAGTTCTCACTCGGGAGAAGACATTTCTTTTTCCACACTGATTTTACCTGTATTTGTTTCCTGCTGAATGTTACTGTAGGAAAATGTTCTCAGTTTGCAGCCAAAGACTATCAGCTCTCAATGTTCAAGAACAACCTCTCCATCTCTTTCAGGAATAGACACTGAGAGCTTCCAAAAGAGTATCTTTCTATCCCTCTCCCTCTGGAAAGCTATGAGCACAGTGGAGAAGTCCAAGGGTGAGAAAAACTGCAAATGGAGAAGAGAAAGGACATCTGAGAGTCTTCAGTAAATAATCAGAAGACTGATTGATTTCAGACAAAGACAGGAGTTATATAATACATTCCTCCTCTGTGAGTAATCATATGCAAAGATTGACATGTTTGTGAGTGTTCCCAAAACTGATCCTGGGCTTACTGTGGATGTTCCTGCATGAAAAAAAAAAAAAAAAAAAAAGAGCAAGAGGAAAAAAAAGTGTGATTGTACTCCTAGGACAACATCCTGAATTTTTCCCTGGTGGACCCTTGCCATTACCATGGCAAAATGCCTGGAAACTGCCGTTCTTTTCCACAAAAAAATGTTTTGAAGGAAGAACAAAAGAAGTTTGAGCTTTTGGCAGATCATTGAAGATCACTGTGTTCAGATCCTCAGCTGGTGTAAATCAAGATAGCTGCAGGATTGCTACAGTAGTTAAAAACTGACTGACTCTCTCATCCATCACGGCTTGCTGCTATGAGGGAATATTTCTTTACAGCTTAGATGGAGATGCTGAAGGAACTGCTCTTACTGCATGGTGCATGTTTTCCTGTTAAGAACATTTGCTTGTCCTTAATTGATTAAAATCCCTTATATGTAACCTGGTGGTGCCTTCTGTCATACAGGCATTTGTTGAGGATGACACTTTGCTTTATTTCTTTGGTTCAGTAGTTGAATGACATGTTAATCTGCTATGAAGGTGCATAATAGGATCAATGGAGATCAGGATGTATGTTTTAAATTAAAAAGGCCCTTTCTTTGTCTGATTCACGTTTCTGTATTATATCACAGCATATGTGGCAAAAGAGTACCCCCACTAGGCCAAGATACTAAAAGCTGGCCAACAATTAAATAACAAACTGTAAAATGGAAAGGCTGCATGTTTAAGAGTGAAGGGATGTTTTTGTAGCTAATGGTGGTCAACAGGTAAGCAACCTGAGACCTTCACACATCTAAATACTTTGTGATCATTTAAATACAAGGAATTGCAAATCCATTTTTACAGCTGCAGAAGGATGAACTCTGTAAATCCTCCTTTGCTTATGAATTCAGGTGCAGTGCATCTGACTAGTGTCCAGCAGTGAGATTCAATTTTTTTTCGTCTTTTACATAGAGAGAAATGTCTTGGGGAAATTAAACTCATCTGAGCTATGTCAGGAATTGCGTGTGCCCACAAGAACTTAGATAAGCCTAGAAAATCCCATTATCTGTCCATAGCACTCATTATTTGATGGCCAGACCTGGATTTCTAATGTTGAGGTTTGAGCACAAAATCAGTGAAACAGGAGAGGCAGGTATGTATGTCCTTATGTCTGTGACAACTGGCTGAGTCAGGATCAGTGTTTCACATTCAGGTGATTAGGAGGGAGATGCAGGAGAGGAGAGTCAGTCTCAGAGGTCCCACATTCCCTCACATCCCATAAGCATTCAGCTCTGCCCACCCTTTGCAGTGCAAAGGCTCAAGGTTTTCCCCCAGGATGGAGTAATGCAGCAAAATTTTTCTTTAAAGACATTTGGAAGACAGGTTTTCAGTTATACTGAAACTTGTTATTCCTAATTTGTAGCCCAAATGCTGTATCATGTTTATACGTGCATTCACTTTTTTGTCTTCTGTTGATAAAGGGTATTATTTCAGGATCACCTAGCAGCTGATTTGATTAGCTGTGTTATCTTCCAGAGAGCTCTACTACTGTTTTGTCCTCACACCAAGGGAATATGAGGTTACCAGGGTAAGAATCACAGGTAAGAAATAAAGTACCATTAAGACTGGGAGAACCAAGCCAAGGGAAGGAATAACAGCCTTCTGAACTTCCACTTTTCCCCAGGAGTGTCCCAGATGGCACCACACTGACAAAGGAGATAAGGTGGTTCCCTCAGTTAACTCAGAACTGTGACCTTCTCCCTGCTCCCAGCGTCAAATAAAGCTGTGGCCATGCAGTGGTGTCTGTGACTGGTCCAGTGCTGACCCAAAGGTTGCCTGTATGATGAGCATCACTGTGAGGAGCATTGTGGGGGCTGTTCTAAACCGCTTGTGCTGACAGAAGATGTCATGGTTGGGAGAAAAGTCCCCTGCCTTGTAGTTTTAATACATTTGGAATTAAATAAAACTACTTTGCCACTTACTCTTGTTTAAATATAGGTTTCAAAATAGCAGTGCCCCTGCACTCTGTCTTTTACTCGTGTTTGTTCTCAGAAACACTGCAAAAAGTAAGTAGACAGAACATAGGACTATTTATGGGCAGATTTGAATTCTCTTTCTGACTTTACCTTTTTGCTGCTCTGTTACCTAAGGCATATCACACCATCTCTTTCTGCCTCGATTTATTTTTGTGAAACAGTAGCTACCTTTTTCAGTAAAATGTTACAGCTTTTTCAGGTAGAAAGTGCTATAATATCTTCTATTAATGATCCCAGTTGCTTTTGGACCTCCAAAGAATGTGGAGGAAACTCTGTGAATTAAAAGTTTCTGATCATAATATTTAGGAAACTTTGAGTCCACTGAAGCAAAACATGGCTCTGGCAAGCAGTATAGTACTAATGTGGTTGAAATCTTTCTGAGGGTATATCTGGGAGAAACCTTGCAGATCATGCACCTCACTAAATTCTGTGTGATTTGTGACATTGAATAGTGATGAATAGTAGTCGATTTGCACAATGTTGTGCATTCCTACCTCCTTGCGACACCTCTGCTGGGGTACCAAACCTGTTATTGCTGTTTCCAACCCCTCTCCTGAGCCTGTCCTTTAAACTCCCAGAGTCTGTCTATGAGTCAGGCCTCCTACCTTACTGAATCTACCCATGACTTTCTCCATGAGGCCATTTGTTCTGAGTTCTTCCCACTTGCATCTTGCACTCATTTGTCTTCCATGCTTTCTAAAACTTTATCTCCTTAATGTTTTTAGTCAGACCCAAGGAGAAAGTAGCTTAAATATTATATTCAGTATATTCAGCATATGCTATACTTGAAAACTTCCTTTTCTTGAGCTCTTTGTGGTTTTTAATAACAGAATCACAGAATTGCTAGTGTTGGAAGAGACCTCTAGAGATTATCCAGTCCAACTCCCTGCCAAGGCACGGTCACCTGGAGTAGGTGACACTGGAACTCATCCAGGTGGGTGTGGAATATCTCTAGAGAGGGAGACTCCATGCCCTTCCTGGGCAGATGGTCCAGTGCTCTGTCACCCTCATTGGAAAGAAGTTCTTCCTCATGTCAAGGTGAAACTTCTTGTGTTTTACCTTGTGGCCATTGTTCCTCATACTGTCCCTGAGCATCACCAAAAAGAGTCTGGCACCATCCTCTGGATGGTTCTGACACCATCTACCTATCTTGTTACTTATANTTGGAAGAGACCTCTAGAGATTATCCAGTCCAACTCCCTGCCAAGGCACGGTCACCTGGAGTAGGTGACACTGGAACTCATCCAGGTGGGTGTGGAATATCTCTAGAGAGGGAGACTCCATGCCCTTCCTGGGCAGATGGTCCAGTGCTCTGTCACCCTCATTGGAAAGAAGTTCTTCCTCATGTCAAGGTGAAACTTCTTGTGTTTTACCTTGTGGCCATTGTTCCTCATACTGTCCCTGAGCATCACCAAAAAGAGTCTGGCACCATCCTCTGGATGGTTCTGACACCATCTACCTATCTTGTTACTTATAACGAGATCCCCTCTCAGTCTTCTCTTCTCCACACTGAACAGTCCCAGCTCACACAGTCTCTCCTCATATCAGAGACACTCCAGACCCCTCATCACCTCAGTCACCCTTAATGACAGTACTAAGCTTTTCCAGCCTGCATGGGCTGCACATCTACACACCCTTTGCTTCCAATGTGTTGAGTCTTCTGCATGTGCATGTCAATTTTGATCTGCCTGCTACATCCAGTGGCACAATAACCCTGGTGCACCACACACCTGTGAATAATGCATTTGATCGGGCTGCTTCTGAGCTGTGTCTCTGGTCCTCCAGGAAGGCTTCTTGTTATCTGACCCTGTCCAGATCCTGCTCACCCTCAAAACAGTCTTTGGGGATGGATGTCACTGACACAAGGGTGTGCTCGGTGTAAGTTCACTTCTGAGGACCTTGGAGAAGAAACTGAACTCAGGGAAATAGACAAGTGGACTTCTCTGGTGTCTCTGAAATACCAGGGAAGTCTGAAAGCCAAGCTGTTCTGTGAGACTCCTCATTAGCAAGAAGTGCCTGTCACCTTCAGTGTGGACTGACTGCACTGCTGTCCGCTCTAGTACCTTGCTGCATCAGTCTGGCTGCTGCTCAAGCCAGCAATTATTTCTGCCATACCTCCCTCAGGCCAGAGTCTCAGGCTATATCTTCATCTGGGGGATTTTCCCATGCCTTGAATGTTGTACCTGTTATAAGTGGTCCCTTGATCTTCCAGGGAGAGAGCTGCAATGAGCTGTGAAAGCTGAGGAGATGAGTAGTGGAGTTGAGCAAGTGTGCTGGAGGGGTTTTTTGGTGTTTCTTGCAGGTTAATGCAGTCCTCACTAAGGATAAAACCTCCCCAACAGAAAGGTAATACAGCTTCGCTTTCTTTACCTCCACCTTAAGAGTGCTTCTCACACACACAGAATAGATACTGGAGAAATATTGGAGATGAGACAGCACAAGCTTTCAATAATGGCTGCAGAGTACAGTGAATTACTACCTCAATCAAGAGGTCTTGAAAATGTAATAGGGCAGCCGACATTTTGAGAAGAAGAAGATGTTTGCCTCTGTCCTTTTACCAATGTTTTCCTTCTGCCCTTCTGTATGTAGGGCTCACAGGAAACTCCTGAACACAGTTTATTGTTTTCTCTCTGCTTAAATAATTTGAGAAGTGGGATTATTACATTGTGGTGAAAGAGTTGCAGTGGGGCTTGAGTGATTTGGCATAATTTTCAAATCTACTATATTCTTCATTCCTAATGTTTGTCACTCGGCTATGTCTTCCCGTCAAAGGCAGTGGTGGGTGGTGATAGGTACCTTCTCTTCCAGAAGAGTGTAATCATTTAAGGATGGATACTACCTGGTTGATTTGCTGAATATGAGGAGCTATTAGCATGTTTGCCTTGAGTGAGCACACATTTACTTGGCCACATTTCTCTGCATTTCTTAGATGGATTGTTCAAAGCTATCTGTGTGCGTGATGTACCGCCATGAGCTTACACCCTTCCTGTCTGAAAGCATCTCCTCCCCACCCAGATACAAAAGCAGTGGCATGACTGTTTTCCCAACCTCTGTCTCTTTTACTCATTTTCATTAGAAGCCTTTTTTGCAGAGACTGTCTCATCCGCTGTCTTTTTTCAGTCCATCTCTCAGAAATGTCTTGCATGAGGAGTGGAGGATGAATAAGATGGTTATGACTTAAGAAAAAAGAAGCATATCTGTATTTATCTGCCAGCTGATGCAGCTATTACTTTGAAAGCTGATTGTGAGGAGAGAAAAGGTCTGTGACACAAAGTCAGCATGCAATGGATACCAAAGATGTGACATCCACTTTTGAAATGAACTACTTTGCATGGTGCACACTTGAACCGATAAAGAGCCAGCATCCTGCCTACTGTGTATTGGAACCCCATGTATGGGACAATTAGACCATGGTATTGTACTTTTAGAAAGGGAGTTTGGCTGGAAGGAGGTCTATGATCATGTGTAACTGTGGCAGCCAAGCCATTTCAGCCCCCCACAAATGGATGAAGGGAGCCAGAATGCTCCTTTCCCTCAGCAAATCTGTAACAGGGTGATATCTTTTCCTTCTGACACTGAATCAACGCAGCTTTGCTGTGACTGAATTTGAGAGAATATGAGCGATTCTCCTCTCCTAATATCTTTTCTGTGACTCTTAGATAATGGGAAACACTGCCATCATTTACCTATGCATCCTCTATCGTATTGTTGCCCCATAAAACATACCCTCAAAAAGGATGAACAGTTGTCAGTTTGTTGCCTGCACTGTCACTTTGCAAACTCTAAATAATAGTGAGATTATGGCATGCTATAAAAGTACCTTGAGATAAACCTCTCTGAGTGTAAGGCTGATATTTGCTTTTGGATTAGATTTCAGTATGNCTAGAAACCCAAAGAGTGGTCCTGAGAGCGAACCTGCAGAACACATTGTTAAGTCAGAAAGGAAGACTAAACTAAGTTTATTTTCAGCTGATTTGTTTGTGCTCTTTAGCTGAGTTACTCAGCCTTTCATATAGTTCTCCCATGCAAGTACTAATCTGGCTCATTGGCTTTCGAGAATCCCAGCTAAAGTCTGAGCAAAGTACATGCAGTGTCTAGACAGAGTTTAATTCACACTCAGACTGCAAAAAATGGTGTAATGTTCTTAGTCTTTAAATTAGAAAGGTGGAGCTTGCTTAGAGCTCAAGTTTGAGAGCTCTGGCCTTCCGGAATAAGAAGTTCTGCTTAGGATACGACTTAAACAAGAAATACCCTAATCATCATAAGCTGATTGACAGTCAGATGCTGGAAAGTAAATATAAATAAACCACCCATCACTGGTCTTTTCCTTCTTTTCTACCTTGTCCAGTTTCACTTTTGGGAAAGCAGAAGCAGCTGGTGGTTTTTGTTATTCCTGTGCCTGGTTTTACAGCTGCTGATGGCTGACTTATCTTCATTTATTTTTTCCAAAAGTGGGACCTAAAAGAGCAAAGACTGTTATCCACCTTTGTCCAGGGCAGATTCAAAGCTACTCTGGCCCTAGAGAGATGTTTGCTGTTAGGTCTCCTTAGATGGGTGAGTTAATCTCCAGGGGATGGAAGAAAGGATGAGCTTGGTGAGCCCCTCTCATCAGGAAAAGGAATATCTTCAAACATCTTCCAGAGGCATAGCAAGCTCTCTTGAGGCTGTGATCTCAGACTGCATCACCAGATCATTTGGGAAACCCTATGGTTATTTCAATGCTGAAATATCTTATTCTGCAATTACTATTCTCTGGTGTTGCTGACAGATTTCTGTGTGTTCTTTAAGTTCTGAGAGTCCTATCAATGAAACTGTGATAATTTGTTGATGAAAAGTAAAAGAAAGCATGTTTTAGGTGAGCTTAGGCTGGGAGGCCAGAGTAGAGTTAGTGCTGGAAACTGAGATGACCTTTCCCCTTTCCTGCCCAAAGATTGTTATTAACTTCACCAAATTATGGTGAGAACAAGTGTCCTTGGGCAGATTGGGGGATGCCTTGGTGCTGCAGTCAGTGATTACATCAGCTATCTTGATTTGTTTTGCTAAACCCACCCACAAGTGGCTAATGTGCAAAAACCCCAAGCCATTTCATGTCATCTGACAAGCAGCCATGTAGGAGTTGTGGCTTTTATTACTTATTAACCTGCCGTGGCTGTGAATTGACCACACAGAGGTATGAGGCTTTGTATCATGCTGTCAATCCCTTGGGCTGCTGAGCATACCTAAATATATTTTAGTGTTCAGAACAAAGTACTTCACTGAAATCCATAGTTAATCCTCTACCATCACCTCCATCACATCCTTAGCTGAAAAGTCAGGCTCTCATCAAATTGAGGAAAAAAAAAAAACCCAAATAAAAAACCATGAGGGCACAGAATGTGTGTGAACCTGAAGAGTTGTTCAATAATTATTGTCTCATGTGAGGAACAGGAATGGTACTCTGGAAATGAAACCACATCTCACTTGACTATTTGACTATATTGTCCTAGGGGTGGGTTATAGTTCTGACAGCATTGTCAGCACTTTTCTTATTTCAAGCTCACTGAGTTTCCTGCTGTGGAAAAAAAAAAAAAACACAAAAAACCCCAAAACTGGCTAAAAAAAGAAAACTGCCAGAGCTTAAAAGCTCTCTGTTAGCAAAAGCCAGCAGTGGAGGCCCTGGTTGATGAGTCACTTCACACAAATAAGTGCCACTAATCAATGAGAAATACTATAAGGGGCACTCACGGGCAGGAAAAAGCAAAATCAAAGATGTGGGAATGCTAAGGGTGGGGAAAATGGGGAGGGCTGTGTGCATGTGTATGCTTGTGTGCGGCGTGTGGGTACTTATGTATGGGATCAGAGAGCAGGTGGAAGCTGGAGAGTGGGGTATTCTGTTGGATCATGCTGACCTGGAGGTAAGAACAGGACTCCAATAGCCCTGTGGCCTGCAGTCTTGTTTGTGATAACACCTTGTCTGAGGGTGTCATAGTGAGGAAGGAAACCTAACATTTTCATCACATATTTATGACCTGCTGTGGAGATTAATGTTTCATATGCATTTGGAAATCCAGTCGGTAATACAACTGGCTTTGTTATGCTTAGCATGAATTCTGTCATTATATATCTGTTAAGTATGTATTGGCAATTTATTGACATTGGTATTCAAATTAAATTCTTGAGTAATTAGTCACCAGTGGATTTGCTTTCCCAAGCTGCAGCAATATGTCTCAAAACCTTTTCAAGCTTCTTCCAAGCTTCACTCCTTGGCATTTTTCCAAGATGTTTCTTAAGAACAAGCACTGAAGCTGATATTTAGAACATATGGTGATGATGTGTTTGTATGTTCATTAAATCAAGATACCAATGAAAGAAAAGTGTAAGGCTTTCTATCCTTTTAAATGAAATTGTCAACCTAGATATCTATTGCCTTTGCTGAAATCCAGCCTGAAATGACTTGTAAGCAGTGCTCTGTTATGATGACAAATTAATTCACATCAGACTTTGATCACTGCTTGAAAAGTTTTCAGACATCAATTTCCAGCAGTTGCATTTAGAAAATGAGAATTCAGTTTGGAGCCTCAGATTCAAAACAACAGAAGTAAAAGTGCCTTCATGTAGCTGGTATGCAAACCTCCAGAAAAATGCAGGATATTCGGTAGAAACTTCTTTCATATGTAAGATGAAGAATTTCAGCAACACTGGCTGATAAGTGCAATTAATGTTCTACATATGGCTCACTTTACACAAAGCCCCTCATGTTACTGTTGCTCATGTGCACAAATGCATGCACTCACACAGAATGTATCTGTCTGTCTGTCTGTCTGTCTTTTTCCATTGGTCTGTCTTCTTGCCATGTAACATGTCAAAAGGAAATGAAAAAGGGAGGGGGAGTGAATCTGTCTTAAAATAGAATTGAATTATATTAGCCAGCCTAATAGTGAAGGTGCATTTTGGAAATGTAGTTCTGTATATCTAATGTTTACCACTTGACTACTCATGCCTCAGGCTCAAAATGCATAATAACGCAAATTAAAACACAGCAAATGGAAGAGCCAGAATCTCAGAGATAACCACACCTAATGCAAACTATGACAGAACATCTGCTCTTTAATTAATCTTACGTAAAGATTGAAGCTGTGCATCAAGATGCAGAGTGTTTATGACAACTGTTTTTTTTCTGTAGCTAACATGCTCCTGGCCTCCCCCATGTAATTGTTTCTGCTTTGTAACACACATAAAGCTCTGATAAACAACAACAGCCACCTAGAAATGAAAAAAAAA